>JAWDJE010000002.1:145782500-146112500 GCA_035047345.1 Bradypodion ventrale
TAGAACCTTGGTGACTGATGGAGCGTCTCTCCCAAATAGTTAATGCTCACATCACTGGGTCTTCTCAAAATATGCAACTCAGACGCTGACACCAAGAATGGTAAGGATGACCACAACTAAGAGGAAAGCATTCTCGGTGGTGGCACCTACCCTGTGGAACAGCTTGCTGCTGGAGCTATGACAGGCTCCCTCCTTGTCTGCCTTTAAAGAGTAATTGAAAACAAACTTATTTAGGGAGGCATTTAAGGACATCATCCATGACTAATGAAACCTAGTGAACCTAAAGTTTTCAAGTTGATTTATTTTTATAGTTCCTGCTGTGGGACATGTTATTATTGTTATGTATTTTCTTTCTTGTTTTGAATTGAATTATCTTTATATTGTTTTAACGTTATACACTGCCCAGAGTGGGGAATTCTTATTTCCAGAGGGTATTTAATATATCAAGTAAGTAAAGTAAAGTAAAGTAAAGTAAAGTAAAGTAAAGTAAAGTAAAGTAAAGTAAGTGCAAGAAAGCTCTCATGTGCTATGATATAAAATCTAGATTTTTTCCTTTTGGCCCTTATTAAAAGTGGCACACCACAACAGGATTCTAACAGCAATGCTGTCCCTCTGCTTAGGTCAAAATGTAACATGGGGAGGAATATAAAATTATCTTACTTACGCCAATGGTCCCAAAACTTTCAGGTTTCCGTCTAATCTTTTTCCTGCACAGTTGTCTCCACAGCCATCGGATCAGGTACCAGAGAGACTTTGGACTGGGTATAACATTGAAAGGAGTGGGCAGAGTCCCACCTTCTTCAAAGTAACTCATCCACAGTTTTGTTCGAGCAAATTTCCATTCAATGTCTGCATGATCCTGAAGAAAGGAAACAAGAAAAAGGCCTGATTTCATAATGCAGAGGCCTGCTTAAGTCTTCTTCTTGTTTGTAAATGTTAAGTCTGTAAATGTTTTAAATGTTTGTAAATGTTTTAAATGTTTAATCCATCAAGCATTTTATGATTGATCTATTTTATGTTGTGTCTTTTGATTTCAATGCTGTTAAGTTTTGTGTCTATTGTATGTGATTTATCTTTTATTACATTTATTATGATAATATATGTGCAGGTTTCTGTAAGATGCTTGCAAAAATATTCAAAAAGTAATATAAATATGAAATAAATAAAATAAAAGAAGTTAACATGGATGAGGGGAGTAATTTACCATTGATCAATGATATATTTAACATGATCTAAAATGCTATAGAAATGCATTGTGAAATTATACCTTTCTGTGATAAATGTTAGCTGAAGATGAACTTATTTCAGATCCACCAGCTCTTATAAAAATGATTTGGAAAATAATTTTCCCATTCTGAAATCACTGTTTCCTGCCCTCAACAAATATGATAGGACCCAAAATTAGGGGTTTGGGGAAGGTGGTAGCTAAACCATAATGGTGCATTTTACTTCCACTTCTGGGAGCGACTAGGGTGGCATGGGCCAGATGAATTAGCATCAGGAGGTGGATCTGACCCATGGGCCATAGTTTGGGCACCCCTGGTTTAAGCAGAGAAAATGGCAGCCTAAAATCTATCTCATCCTGTTGTAAAACATATCTGTTGCAAGGCACATTTTACTTCCACTTCCATTGGGAGGAACCACGTGACCAGCCCATGGCCCAAAAAGTTTGGGCATTCCTGGGCTAAAACATACCAAACATATCTTATAAATATGCATAAATTATTATTTTTCTGGAGGCTGACATTTTGGTAAATTGACCGAAAATACTTTCAAAATAAATATGAAGCAAAACTAGGAACTGACAGCAATGAGTTGGTAGGAATTGTTCATCATGGCTATCAACATATTGAGCAGGACAACCAAAGAGATGACATTGTAGGTTCCAAACATGGTGGCCCCAACGAATTCAGTGAATTCATGCCGTGCTTTAACATTTGTTACATAAAGATTGATGAGTCCGAATACAGACCAAAACAGTGACTGGAGGGTTTCAAATAAACTGAAAAAGAGAGAGGAAAAAAGAGTCCTTGTTACTTACATTGTTACTACACATGCAGATAGTCTTGAAGAAAACAGATAAGTACTGTATTGTTGTTTTAAGCAGCATACCCATATCCAAAAAGGCCTTTCCCCAGCTATCCAACAATGAGGCCACATTTACTAGTGGTAAAGAGGAAAGTAGGGGCCAGTGTAGCTGTTGTTCTCAGGGTGCATTTGCTACAACAGAAATACTGCAGCAAAATGTTTAAAGTGAAATTTTGAGAGATGGTGAAGGGCAAAGTTGACTTTTCCATTTGCATTCCCTGGCTTGGTTAGCATTTGCACTGCAAACTGAGAGTGATACATAAAACAGTGCTGAAAACTGAAACTGAATGTTAAAAAAACATACCACAGGTCACTTACCTGTAATTGTAGTTCTTCAAGTGGTCACCTGTGAATTCACACATATGGGTTTTGTGCATTAGCAGAACACCCTGTCAGTATCTTCCAGAGCTAGTAAAGAATCTGTTAGGAATGGCATGGCCCACCTACTGTGCATGTCTCTGTGCCTAATTGCTTCTTCCCTCAGTTAATAGAGAGCTGCAAAAATAAACAAGACCTCTATAGGTGTGACTGAAGGGAGGTAGGGTAGGCAGTGTGAATTCACAGATGACCACTTGAAGAACCAGTTACAGGTAAGTAACCCATTCTTCTTTGTTGTGGTCTCTGTGAATCACACATATTGGTGAGTAGCTAGCTCACTTACTAGATGGTGGGGCGAGCATGCTGGGAAGACATTTAGGTTCAAAAAGCAGCATTGAGGACTGTTTATCCAAAGAGGGGACCAGCCTTGGCCTAGTATCAAGTGTGTAGTGACATATACATTGAGATATAGATTGGGACCATGTGGCTGCACTGTATATGTCCTGAACAGGCACACCTCTGAGGAAAGCATATAACCCAGTGGTGGGATCCAGCAGGTTCGTCCCAGTTCACCAGAACCGGTAGCAGAAATTCCGGCTGGCCCCGCCCACCCAAGTTTGGAAATAAAGTAGTCCTAATTTGGGTGCAACACAGGGCTTTCCCCCTGGCCACACCCACAGAGTAGGTAGTATAAATTTTTTGAATCCCACCACTGATATGACCCTCATGCAACACAATAGCAGGGTACTGCCAGTCAAAGGGATGGTAAGCACCCCCTTGAAAGCTTGCCACATGAATGAAGTGCAGTATCGGTTCCCATTGAGTGTGTTTGATCTTCTGGAATTCTTGTGAGAGAGAAAGCCAATTAGGTTTTTTCTCCTACTGATGAATCCGAAGCCCGAACTGTCTGTTTTCAATGGCTAGTTTAGTTTTATATATATATATATATATATATATATATATATATATATATATATATATATATATATATATATATATATATATATATATATATATATATATATATATATATATATATATATATATATATATATATATATATACACACACACACACACACACACACACAAAAGTTTAGGAACTCTATACTAAATAAAATGAAAAGTCCAACATGGAAATAAGGGTGAGGAAAAACAGGACAATCAATTGGGTAATTTACACCCCCACCTCACTCTGACAGGAATGAAAACAAAGGGCAAAGAAAAGAAGGAGAAACTTGACAGGAGGTAAGTAAGTTACAGGGGAAAAAACACAAAAAGCGAAGGAAATGTCTCTGGAAGATCAAGGTGGTGTTACTGTTGCAGCTGAGGGAGAAGCTGTTAGGTGTGTAGACATGCACAATAAAATAATCCATGCCATTCCTAATGGCTTTTCCCCTAGGCCTGGAAGATTCTGATGGGGTTTTCTGTGCATGCGCAAAAACCTATATGTGTGATTCACAGAGACCACAATGAAGAACCTTCCTTCCACAATTACATCTGTCCCAGCATTATTACTTTTTGGATTTATTCCACATCAGTTGATTGAACTGGACAGAGCAAACATGTAGGAAGATGACATCAGAAGATGACATTTAGCTTTATGTTATTGAGAAGAAGAACCTATTCATTGCTAATAATTTCGATGGCAGGTTCATGTTTAATATAATATAATGTTGCAATATAACATGTATCCATCTGAAGGTTATTAAACTTCCTGCCTAAAATGGTTGCAACAGAGAGAGGTTGGAAATAGGTCCTTTCCTCATTTCCCTCTTTTAACACTGAGGAAACAGTGCTCCCTTTCATAATGCAACTAAATTGGCATTAAAACATTGACTTTATACACTATACAACACAATATTCCTTACAATAATCCGATCATACCTATCACACAGGCAGTGTCATCATTATGTTTACTCAGGACAAAATTATTTACTCAGTTTTGCAATTACAGATGGCCTGTGATAAAACAGCATAGGTTATTCTATATCAGTGGTGGCAAACCTATGGCATGTGTGCCCAATGGGAACATTCTCCTTCCCCCCAGCACAGAGTTTGCCCCATCCCTCTGCCCAGCAGCCAATGGGAGTGCTTTCACCACCACCCCATTGCAATGTTGGCACTTCGCGATAAATAAATGGGTTTCAGATTGCAGTTTGGGCACTCGGTCCCTAAAAGGTTCACTATCACTGTTCTATACACATTTTATTTCTCCCCTCTTTTAAGGCTTTCCTTCAATATGACCATTTAGGAAAATGTGACTTTCCCCACTTCTTAACCCTTTACATACTGTCCTTCTTTAATGGATAATATGGAAAGGAAGCGACAATTATTTTTATATTTTTAAGACATTTTTGAATTGGCATAGCACTACAGTGTTGGTTTATTTACAAGAAAAAAATGAACAAGGCTCCCCTTGCTGTTTTCAGTGCTTAACAAATGCAGTGTTTAATTTGAAAGAGTTTTTTTTTGTAAAGTTACAAGTTCAGACACAGTCTGAAATATGTTACAATGGCAATAAAAACTTGCCCAAACCACAGAGACACAATTTATTCTGACACAGGTAATTACACACACAAAAAAACAAATTTTAAAATGTGAGCAGAATTGATTTAAAATTTTAAAAAATCCTGCCAGCCATAAAACCCATCATATTGTACATCATGTAGTCCCTAACCTTTAAATCAATTTGCATCTTGGGAAAACCAACACAAACACAGAAGTATTACAATGTCTAGAAGAGCGAGCCATCTGTCTTAGATTTCAATTTTGAGGCACATGAGACATCAAAGGGCAATGTATATAATAAAATATCTTATGAACTCTGCTTCTTATGATAAAATCAACACACACACTACTCTTAGAAGTGAGAAAGCTTATCACACATAGCTGTTTACACCCAAAATCTGCTATGCAACAAATTGAAAACTACATGTCTTCCTTTGTCCGGTTCACAAACAGCTCTGTCAAGAAAGCTAAATATTGAAGTTGATGCAACATGGCGAGTACAGTACAGGGCATTTGTAAGTTGGGGTTTTACTGTACAGTGCAAATGCCTTAGGTCACCATCAGCTGGTTTGAAGAAATCTCAATGAGTACTTGGGGGGCATAACCCAGTCCCTAAACTATGACTGGTGGCCTAAGACATTTGCACGTGTGCATCTCAAGCAGGCCTTTGATCAATGTTAACTGGGGAAAGGTACTGGAAGGACATACACAGCAAATGCTACCAGGATGAAAAACACATTCTTGTATGTAACAAGTGTCCTGTAGATATTTTAAAACCCTTCATGGTTCTAAGTGAAGAGGACCATAATGATGAAGTGTTCATAGCTTTCCTCAACGTTCTTGTTCAAGAAGTCCTCTTCCTGCTCCATCAGCAATGTCACAAAGTGTTGCTACATCAGCAGCAACTTCAAGTAAACAAATATTGAAAACAACTGTATCCAAAAACACACAGTAACTTCACTGTAGACAAGATGACATCTGAAGATCAGGAAAAAATTGATCAAGCTCTTACAAAAGCAATATATTCTTCTGGAACACCATTTTCAATAACTGAAAATACATACTGGCAGGAAGCTTTGAAATTACTAAGACCATCATATAATTTGTCAAGCAGACATTCTTTGAGCAAGCCTCTTTTGGAGTCAGAATACAAATGCATAATGAAATCTGTGTAAGGAAATCAATGAGGTGCTGTGTCTTGCATTACTTGCAGACGGATGGACACATGTGAGAAAAAGGAATTACAAATTCTGTGATAACAACACCTCAACCAGTTCATTTACAGAGGCATTGAAACAGGAAAGAACATACTGTAGAATATACCAGTTGTAAAATATATGATATATAAAATAAAGAATAGAATTCTCCAATCACTGGGAAGAGAGGCCCTGGACATAGATGGACTTCATGTCTGAAGAACCCAAGAGACTGGTGTGGCATGTCCTTAGAAGAACTGTTCCAAGGAGTTAAGAACAGGAAGATTATCGCCGTGATGACAGCCAATATCCAGAGTGGATATGGCAGCTGAAGAAGAAAATATGTAAAGTCCTACAGACAATTGGAAGTGGTAAAGTATTTGCCAACAATGTGAAGCAGCATGGGAGATCACAATGAATGAGTATCTACATACAGGTACTGAAACAGGATGTTCCTCTCATGGGCTAAATTTGCTTCTTAGTGATACAGTGGTACCTCATACAATGATTTTAATCCATTCCATGGGGTTCATTTTTGTATGAAACACTTGCTATATGATGCATGCATTTTATAGGGATTTTACCTATGGGATGCTTCATACAATGATTTTTTTCGCTACGTGGTTTTTCCCATTGAAAAATTGTTGTACGATTTTTTCCATAGGGAAAATTGTTATGCGAGACACCAATCCCCCCCCAATTGTTATGCAATTTCATTGTTATACGGGATGATTGTTGTATGAGGTTCCACTGTATTATGAAACTATACACACTTCAAATTGTCAGGGATCCATGAGCTAGTTGAATTATTATTTAGGTAGTTTCACATTTATGTAATATTGAGATGTAGTTAAGTTTGAAAGCTAACTTTCAATAGCTGTGATAGTCACCCAGTCTGATCAGACTTGATGGCGTCTCTAGCAATTCCTTATCTCTCACACATTCCTTTAGGAGGGGTGAAGAGAGAGCAGATGTTCTAGAAGGGCAGAGTCCTGCCTAGAAACAACTTCAGGACCACATGCACAGTGGCGACCTGTCACTCAAATCTCATGAGGGCATGTTAGCCACCTGTACTGGACAGAGTCCAGCACAGCTGCAAACCCCACGTGGAAGAATAATGAGCTATCAGCTTCATTCCAACGGAGGGGGAGAGATGTCAATCACTCAGGGAGCATTGACACCTGAAAGTCATAACTCATGGCTTCACAGAGATGGACTCATGAGATAAGACCATCATGTCCAAAACCAGGTGCAAGGCTACCTGTTGAACTGTAGCTGGTCAGAGTGTCACCAGTGGGGATTTTCCCCATTTCAATAGTGGGAGGCCGGAGGGACAAAATTGTATAAATGGGATGACTTTTAGTGCCTCAGAAGGCAGCCTTCGAGGAAGGGCGCGGCCCTGTCCTCTTGCTACCAGAACCTTGATTTCACCGATAGCCCTTGTCAGTCAATTCCAGAATATGGAGACCGGGGCTAACAGATAGACATGCGGGGCTAGGGTGCCCCCACCTTTCTAAGTTAGTATCTGCTAGGGATCTAGCAAGCTTATTTGTTTTATTAAGATTGTGTCTAGTGTAGTTTTAGATTATTCTTCAATATGTATCTTGTTATCTACTTTCTTCGATAAACTAAGAAAAGACATCCAAGTCTTTTCTTGAAGCTAACAGGAGAAGGAAGAATCCAGCAGAGCAAAGGTGGCTAAGCTCAACAGCCACATTTCCTCATCTCTTCAACATCAGAAATCTTCCAGGAGATGGTGAGAGGAACGGCTGTGTCTGAGAAGGAGAGGGGGAGGAGCAGTTATAAGCTGTGTGCCATAGGCACCATCATTAAGAAGCCTAGCTTCTGCCAAGCTACCGAATTACCTGCCATATTGCAGAAGGCTACTCTGTCCCTGTCCCAAATGCAGCGGGTTTTGGGGTAAGGTGTGTTCACTTAGGCACAGCAGGTAATAGGATTTAAATGTCCGCCCTGCCGGGTGACCCATAAAATGCCAGGGTGCCCTGGTTGCCTCTGTGGAAGCATCCTCCATTCCTGATACAAATGACCTATAGATGAGCAAAATAAGTTATAAAACATGTAAAAGGTACTAATATTGCAGCTGCAGTTTTGAAGAAGAAACAAGTAAGGAAAAAATGGAAATAATGAAATAATGACTCCTAAGCTCTGTATTGAAACTCAGTTTAGTGGAGTGGTGAGCTCCTCTGAAAGTTTACTTTAAAAACAAAGAAGCTCTTCAAGAAACAGTAATAGTTGAAGGTTTCAAAGTACCCAGGAGTATAAGAAACACTGTTTTTGATGTCTTCTGGGCTCAACTGCAGAATTCCCTGAAGATTCTTAAACAAGTTTTTGCAACAATCAGTGCACTTCTGTCAGAAATTCCTTATCAAATGGCCAAGATAAAAACTGTTTTTGAGAATCTTAGTGAATCTCCATTTGCAACTATAGAGGAAGTAAGGTAAAATGGAAAAAAAAGTTTGTTGTCATCCAATTCATCCTGTTGCAAATCTGTTGGATCCAAGATTCAAAGATGAAAATATGACTGGTGATAGCACTGCTACTACATTTGACTGGATTACAAAACATGCATCACACTTAGGACTTGATGTTTGGAAAGTACTTTCAAATGTTGCACATCTTCAGGGATTTCATCCAGGGATGCAATCTGGGATTCTGCCAAACACATCCCTCCTGCGACATGGTAGCAAGGTATTTGACTAACACAGACTTGCTTCTCACTTTCTTCGGATTCTTCCATCTGCAGCTTGTGAAAGAATCTGGTCTATGTTTGGAAACACTCACACTAAATCAAGAAATAAACTGACATGTGGAAGGATAGAGAAGCTTGTTTCAATCTGGGTAACCCTTCAGTTTTTAGAAGTCCATGATAACTATGATGATGACAAACATAATGAAGCAGCTGCAGAAGCAGAGACTACAACTGATAATGATAACTATAGCTCAGAAAATGAGTCTGCTTAAATGAATGATGCCTACTTATTGAATGCATTTAGCATCTGGTTTCTTTCTTTCTTTTTTTAAATTCCTGCTCTAGATAAACTAGCAAAACCAAAGAAGTTCTATCTGTACAGTTCAGGAGATTGTTGCTCCATTTGTTAGAATTACATTTTTTAAATAAATAAATTCTGTTCACAATTGTTTTAATGCACTGAATTTTTTAAATATACTAATTGTGATAATTTTATGCCAAATCAAATTGTACATAATTATATTTTATCTTCCTAAAGTAAGAGTGACTTTCAATTTGTAAAAAAAGTGCTAATGTGTTTTTCAATTTTTCTGAAAATTTCTAATTTTATATGAAAATCTCTAGAAAAATCAGTTTTTCCATTTCTTCAAAATTTCCAGAAACTTTATATCTCTAATCAAGACATTTGAAAATGTCTGCTTTATCCAGATGATGTATATAATCTACACTTTCAAACATTTCTGGTGCAGTTTAGTTCATAGTTTTCTCAAATGAATTTTCAACATCGATATGTTGACTTATTGCAGTGTATAGTTTCTCTTACGCAAGGGATTCTCAACCTGCAGCCCATGGGCCAGATGCAGCCCATGGTGCCATTTCATGTGGCCTCCCACTGCCTCCACCACTCCCAGAAGTGCCATGTGTTGGAGGAAGGGCAAAATGGCTGTCCAGACCCCAAAGCTGTCTGAGGTACATGACCCGGCCCCCAGCTTTAAAAGGTTGAGAACTCCTGTTTTACACTAATCCCAGTTCTTCAGGCAGGTTTCTAACAAGAACTCAATATAAAGGTAAGTAGGATATTAAGTAACATAAAAATGCTTTGAAATATTTTTAAAAGGAAGTGTTAACTTACGTTGAAAATGCATTGTTTTGATTTTCACACCGTATCCCTTTGCAGCGATTTGGTTCATTTGTTTCATAATAGAAATATAGCTGGTTCAGTCCATTTGCAAAAGCTAGCAACACAAGACAGTAGATAAACAGAAATTTTAAAATGTCCAGAAGCATTCTTCCAAGGGAGATCTGCAGTGGTCCCAGATGGGAATTTGCAGTGAATAATGAGATCAGGCGTAGTGAACTAAAAATGTTTGCGATAGCAAACAATGCCTCAGCCACCAGGGTTGGGTGCCACATATCCCAGCTCTGTCTTGGAAGCAGCCCGCTGTACTGAAAAGAAAATATCAAAACAATGTTAAGGTGGTTTTCTCTTTTGTAAAACTTTCAGTTAGTTTACTTTTTGGTACTTTGGTAAGACTATGCTCCAAGACATCCTGCTCTGAGCCAAGTTTGCTTTTATCTGCAGCCTCAAATCTTATGCAAGTAGTATACTGAGACTCTGGATACCATGATCCAAAAAAGGACACTAGAAACAATGAGCTCAATTATGAAGTATACCTATCAAACTGTTGAGCCACATCCCTCACACAAAATGGTAAAAGGTGTGGTGCTTTTAAAATTAAGTTTGGAAATGGCCAGCTGCCAAATGTGACAGCAAGCCTGTGCCTTGCAGAATGTATACCAGGAGTTCTCAACCTACAGCCTGCAACCTCACTCCAGCTGCCTCTGCCACGGCCATTTCCACCTCAATCCTTGTCTCCTCCTCTTGGCTTGTCATGTCCCTAGTGGCATTCCGTAGCAGGGCAGATGTTGTAAGGCTTGGGGTGGTTACCAGTGGTTGGCAGCAGCAGTGGCGGTGGTGTGGGTGGAGTGGTGGGTGGCTCGGAGGTGGTCCCGCTGCTGCCAGCAGTGGTAGGGGGGAATGGGGATGGCTCGGGGTGGTCCCACCACTGCCCCCACTGCTGCCAGCGGCAGCACTTATCCAGCCCACCAACAGTCTGAGGGGGCATGATCTGGCCCCTGACTTATAAAGGTTGCGGACCCTTGATGTATACAATCTTCTAATATTGAAATCATCCTAAATATTAGAAAGAGTGGAATTACAGGATCTGCATTGCAAGATCAATGAATATGTACACCGCAATGTGTACATATTCACCATATGTTTTGCATGCAAAAGAAAGATTGGTTAGTTGTCATAAATATAAAGTCATGTCCCAGCTTCCAAATTAAAGCCATGTATTATACCAGGGAGGGTACTGCAGTGGCTCAAGTCGCTAAGTCGCTGACTGGGAAGCAGAAGGTCAGCAGTTCGATTCCCGAGTACTGCAGGATGGAAATGAGCTCCCGTCTTCATCCCAGCTCCTGCCAACCTAGCAGTTCGAAAGCAAGAAATTGCAAGTAGATAAATAGGAACCACTTCGGTGGGAAGGTAACAGCGTTCCGTGCGCTCCGGTGTCTAGTCATGCCTGCCACATGACCACGGAAACGTCTGCAGAAGCAGACAGCGCTGGCTCTTCGGCTTAGAAACAGAGATGAGCACTGCACCCTAGAGTCGGATACGACTGGCCTTCGAGCAAGGGAAACCTAAACCTAAAATTATACCAGGGATAGGGTTTAATAAAAAGGTACAGGAAATTGTGTGTGTGTGTGTGTGTGTGTGTGTGTGTGTGTGTGTGCCATGAAATAGTAAACATTTATTCTCTGAGTCAAAATTTTGTGCAGTCACATGGCCAATTCAAATTAAAATAAGAGTTAAATAACAGAGAAAAAGACAGATAAACAAAATAATTAATCCAGTTGAGCTGCAACAGGCACAGAACTTACATCCAGCAGAATGCAGTATCCAAGGCAATGGATAGACAAAAAGTGATAATGGTATAGCCAAAGTTTTAGTGTTTGAAACACAAACATTCCTCTATTCTTTTCAAAATAGGTTGGTGGTGGTTGTTGTTATGTGCTGTCAAGTCAAAAGTGACTCAGAGTGAACCTTATAGAGTTTTTAGTTGTTTGGATTGTTCAATGAATAAGTTACAGTATTTGGCTTCAGAGCCAATGATTGGAAGTTGTGTTCTTCTCTTTGTATCTCAGAAGAGTCATCCTGTGTAGCCTTAGGTAAACTGCAGTCCCAGAATCTCCCAGAGGAAAGGAATGGTAAACCACTTTTGAGTACTTTCTGGTCCATGCATATCATTAATCCAGCCCATGGTGGCCACCTGTGGACCTCTAGACTCACCCCAACCACCAGAAATTGTGATATGTCACTTACTGTGGTGGCAGTGGGAATCGTGACTTTTTTCCAGCTTTTTGGACAGGCTCCACTGCTTCCCAGGGCAGCGGGAGGCTTTTTGGAGCAATTTCATTTTGGTTTGGGATTTTTCCGCCCCTTCCCCACTGTGCTTCACCAGCTGGACCACAACCGTAGGCGAATTCCAGTGCCAGGCGGAGTTTATATCAGCGCCTGGGATGACCGTGCGGAACCAGTAAGTAGCTCACAGTGCCGCTCTAGCTGCCAAAGTGCAGTGAAGAAGGCTCGGGAAAACCCCAAACTGGAGTGATCATGCTCTGAAAATGCTACTGCCGCCCTGGGAAGCAGTGGAGCTTGTCCAAAAAACCCAAAAAATGTGTGATTACCGATGCTGCCACCATCACCACTGAAAACGTAAGTAGTGGGCGCAGCAACACCTCCGGCCCCTAGCAGGAAAGTTCGGTTTCACTTACCAGTGATAACTTTCGTTCTTCGAGTATATAGTTTGTGAATACACACTCATGGGGTTATGCGCCTGCGCAGAACGGCCGATCGGAGGCTTGAAAAGCTATTGGTCAAAAGTTTTGGCGGTAAGACCGCCCACCGTACCGCCCACCCTGAGGCGCCCGCGCGCCATTTTACCTCAGTTCCATACTTAAGCCAAGCACAGGAGAAACCAATTGATCTCATCCGTGCAGCTCAAGAGGGGAGGCAGGGTGGGTAGTGTGTATTCACAAACTATATACTCGAAGAACGAAAGTTATCACTGGTAAGTGAAACCGAACTTTCTCCTTCGTATAGTTTGTGAATCCACACTCATGGGAGATTAGCAAGCTCACACTTACTTGGTCGGTGGGCAGTCGGATGAGATGATCCCACGATGAAGATGATGACGGTCAGGCAGGGCGAGCTGTCAAGGGCGATGGGCCCGGAGCCCCCGAGTGAGGACGACACGGCCAAGCCTGGCGTCCGCAGTGGCTCTGGTGTCCACCCTGTAATGCTGGACAAATGTAGAAGGTCTGGACCAGGTGGCAGCCTTACAGATGTCCTCAAGCGGTGTGCCCTCCAGAAAAGCCGTGGATGTTGCAACCGCTCTGGTAGAGTGTGCCCTGACATGCGGTGGAGGGGGCAGCGATGCCGACTCGTAGGCCAAGTAGATGGTAGAGGTGATCCATTTGGAGAACCGTTGTGCAGATATGGGCTCACCTTTGGATTTGCCCCCATACGCCACGAAAAGGCATTGCGACTTCCTGAACTCCCTTGTCCTGCTGGTGTAAAACAATAAAGCTCGTTTGACATCCAGCGTGTGCCAAGTCCTTTCTTGGGCGTTAGTGGGGTTCTGGAAGAATGTTGGCAAGGAGATAGTCTGTGCCATATGAAACTGGGAGACCACCTTGGGGAGGAAGGTGATGTCCACTTGGAGTACCACACGGTCATTGAAGAATTGAAGAAAGGTGCGTCTGCCCGCAGAGCAACCAGTTCACCAGCTCGTCGAGCAGACGTGATGGCCACAAGAAAAGCCGTCTTCCAAGTGAGGAGACGAGCATCCGCGGTAGCCATGGGCTCGAAAGGAGTCCTGGTGAGCGCGTTGAGGACGGTAGAGAGTGACCATTGGGCCGTCGGAGTCCTGACCGGAGGGAAAGCGTTGCGTAGCCCCTTGAGGAAACGTTTCACCATTTGGTCGCGGAAAGCGCCAGAAGCGGGCGAGCCAGCCGGTGAGTGAGCCACCACCGCAGCGAGGTGTACCCGGATGGAGGTGGTGCTGAGGCCAGACTCCGCCAGGTGGAGGAGGTAGGTCAAGACGTCCTGCAGTCCCACCTGGGAGAAGGGCGTCTGCTGGGATGCCAGGAAAGCACAGAAACGTCTGTATTTAGAAGCGTAGGACTTCCTTGTGGAGGGACGCCTGGCTAGTTCCAGGATCCTGGATAGTCTGGGGTTATCCTCCACGCGGTGAGGTGGAGGCTGGGCAGGTCCGAGTGGTGAAGCTGGCCCTGCTCCATTTGAAGAAGCGTCGGTGACTCCGGTAGCGTGCGATGCTGAGATGACATGCGCAACAGCAGCGGAAACCATGGTTGGCGAGGCCAAGCTGGGGCCACAAGGATTGCGCTGGTCCTGTGTTGGTACATTCTGGTGAGGACCTTCTGGACCAGCGGAAACGGAGGAAAAGCATAGAAATAGTCCTGATCCCACCGTTTCATGAAGGCATCGCCCTCGGAGTTTGCACCGATGCCCGCCCTGGAGCAGTACCTGTGGCATTTCGTGTTGGACTCCGATGCGAAGAGGTCGATGTTCGGAGTCCCCCAGGCCTCGCAGAGCGACTGGAAAACCTCGTCGTTCAGTTCCCATTCGTGGGTCGTCGAGGTGAGGCGGCTGAGGTGGTCGGCCAGGACATTCAGCTTGCCCTGAATGTGCACTCCAATCGGGAAAATGTGCCTCTCCAGGCACCATTCCCATAGTTGCACAGCGAGGTACAGAAGGGTGATGGACCGTGTTCCTCCCTGCTTGTTCAGATACGCCACAGCCGTGGTGTTGTCCGATGCCACTTGGACCGCCTTGCCCAAGAGCAGGTTCTCGAAGGAATGGAGGGCCTTCCAAATGGCCAGTAGCTCCAAGTAGTTGATGTGGTGCACCATCTCCTGAGGCGACCAAGGGTTGTTGACCGTGAGAGTCCCGCAGGCAGCCCCCCAGCCGAGGTTGCTTGCGTCGGTCAATATTTGCAACGAGGGTTGCGGGGGGTAAAAGCTCTTCCCCGTTGTAACGTTGAGTGGCGTTGTCCACCACAGCAGCTGGTCCCTCAGCTCCGGAGACGGGGTTAGCCGTTTGGACTGACTCTCCCGGAGTGCGTCGAATTCGTGTAGAAGCCACGACTGTAGGGACCGGAACTTCAACTTGGCGTGGGGAACCACGGCCGTCGTTGAGGCCATAAGGCCTAGCAGTCTTTGAGCCTTCTCCGCTCGGACGCACGGTTTGGTGCGAAAATCGTTCACCCCCTGCGCGATGTCCTGCAAGCGCTTCTGGGGTGCAAAGGCTCTGGTTGCAAGCGAGTCGAGTACCGCTCCGATGTACTCGACGCGTTGAGAGGGAACCAACTTCGACTTGGTGAAGTTGATCCTGAGGCCGAGACTCTCCATGAGGTGGACCGTGAATTGCGTGTCCCGAATGGCCGACGAGGTGGAGGGGGATACGATCAGCCTGTCGTCGATGTATGGGAAGACCCTGATTCCCCGCTGGCGAAGGAAGGCAGCCACCGGAGCCATGCATTTGGTGAAGACTCGTGGTGCCGTGGCCAGACCGAACGGTAGGCATCGGTACTGGTACACCGAATCGCCGATGCGGAACCGGAGGAATCTTCGGTGCTCCTCGAGGATGGAGACATGGAAGTACGCGTCCTTGAGGTCTATGACTGTGAACCAGTCCCCCTTGTTGATGAGGGGAAGGACGGTCTGCAGGGTCACCATCCGGAACTTCCTGGTGTGGATGCATTTGTTGAGGAGGCGCAAGTCCAGAATCGGGCGGAGTCCTCCGTCCTTCTTCTGAACCACGAAGTACCTCGAGTAGAAGCCGTTGTCCCAGTCGGGCGGTGCCACCCGCTCGATGGCTCCCTTGGACAGAAGAGTTGATATTTCTTCCTCCAGATGGGGGGACGAGGTGGTGAGACGATGTCGTCCTACTCGAGGCGCTTGCACGAACTCGATGGCGTAGCCAGAGGACAAGATCTTTAAGACCCACTGGTCGTCCGTGATGCCTGACCATACCTGGAGGAAGTTCCGGAGGGGAAGGTACGGGATGTGGAGCGAGAGAGACTCGGCCGTCGCAGCTTCAAACGCGCGACTTGGACTTGGCGTCCGAACGCTTGCCCTGCCCGTAGGGCTGGTAGCGAGGCTTGTGCTGGCGTCGCTGCTTGTAGGAGCCAGACCTGGGCTGTTCCGCGGGACCACCCTGTTGTTGGGGGTTTCCTTGGTAACGCAGCGTGAAGGGCTGGAACCTCGGCCTGGCGGCAGGAGCCGGCGTGGTGAGCCCCAGGAACTTGGCGGTGGAGTTGGTCTGCCGCATCTCATTGAGGACCTTGTCCGTGTCCTGCCCGAAAAGGCCCTGTCCGTCGAAGGGAAACTCCTCGATGAGCTTCTTCATAGCATCATCGAGGGAGGTGCCCCTAAGCCAGGCGTGGCGACGGAGCAGGATCGCAGACGACATGTCCTTCGCCGCATAGTCATTTATATGCCTGGCTGTACGCATTTGTTGCTCCGCCAGGAAATCGCCCTCAGATGCCAGCGCGTCGATCCATTTCTGGGCGTCGGCGGGTAACTTTGCCGTTTCGGCCCTCACTTGCTCCCAGAGGTGAGACTGGTACAGGCCCATGGCGGCCGAGTAGTTGGCGGCGCGGAGGAAGAGGGAACCGGTGGCATAGAATTTTCGGCCCACCGCGTCCAGCTTCTTCCCTGCCGGGGTCGAAGGCACCGGGAACCCGCTGGTGGCCGTCCTGTGCTGGAAGGCCTTGACCACCAGGGAATTTGGCAGGGGGTGCGCCTGCAGGAACTCGACGTTCTCGTCCAGGACTCTATACATGCCATCGAGCCTGGACGAAACGGAGTGTGCTGACACCGGCTTCCTCCATGTCGCCTTCGCCGACGTCAACATGGACGGCAACATGGTGATGTGCACTGGCCGTACCGCCTTTCTGTCCAGCTTAGCGGTCATTTGGTCTTCACCTTCCAGTGGGGGCTGGTCCACCTTCAGGTTCAGAGCAGTGCCGAGTCGTGTCAGCATGGCCGTAAGCGAGCGTTGATCCTCACCACGCGGTGGGTCAACCGCGCCGATGGCCTGGTCCGGCGTCCTCTCGGCGTCGACGTCTCCCTCGTCCTCCTCCGAAGAGGTGCTGGAGTCATCGGAGGACGAGGGAGGAACTCTTACATCCACGTCGGGACCACGCCAGTACGGCCTGGGCGGGCCGGCGGGATGGGAGTCCACCGCATCGATGTCTGGACCAACCCGCGACGATGTGGGTTGGCCAGCGGAGCGGATACTCGACCCTCGGGAGGTCGGAGGGGCCACAGCAGGGCCAACATCCCTGGGGCTTGCGGTGGTCGGAACCAGAGCCGCAGAGGCCGCAGGCATGGAGGTCTTAAACTGGTTGGCAAAAGTCTGAGCCATGACCTCAAACATCCCTCTCAGGAGCTCCATCTGGGCTGGATTCGGCATCGTCGGGAGTGACGAAACGGTGGCCGACGAAACGGTGGCAGGTGGAGCCGGCGACGAAACGGTGGCTGGTATAATCGGCGACGAAACGGTGGCCGGCATGGTAATTACCGCGTCGTCGAGCGTCGGGGTTCTGGGCCTTGGGGAGACGGAGGCCTGTCTCGTAGGCGAACGAGCCCTCCCACGAGGCGGCGACGGGAGTACCTGAAGTGGGCGAGCTGGAGCCCCAGCCCTGCGTCCTTTTTCAGGCAATCCCGAGGAGGACCGTCCTCCCCAGATGGAAGACCCAGGAGACGGACATCTCGCGACCGAGTATGGTGGCGAAGGTCCCGGGGAAACAGGGGTGCGCGGAGTAGGCGGGAGTGATCGCCTCTTCTCCGGCGCGTGCTTCTTTTTCTTCTCCCCGTTCTTGTCTCTCTTCTTCTTCTTCTTGATGGTGGTGGAAGAAGAGGTCGAAGGCGGAGGAGGCTGAGAGACACCAGCCGAAGTAGAAGCGGCTGCAACGGGAGCCAGAGAGAGTTCCATCAGGTGGGCCTTAAGCCGGTAGCTCCGGTTTTGCACGGCCAGACGAGTGAATTTCTTGCAGTGAGGGCAAGACTGGCTCTGATGAGACTCTCTGAGGCAGAAAAGGCAGAGGCTATGCCCGTCGGAAGCCGGAAACTTTTTCAGGCAAGCCGAACACTGTTTGAAGGCCGCGGCCATCAAAGAAAAATTCTTCCAACTGAAGTTTCTGGAACGCGGATACCCCGAAGGGCTGGCCAGCCGCCACCCCCTTGAGGGGGGAAACGGTGACCGAAGCGAGTAGGTAACTGAGTCCACCAGAAGGAAGAAACAGCACCGGGGGGGCGATCCTGCCCAAAGGACAAGATCACCGAAAAAATTTGAAAAGTTTGCCAAAAGACTTTCCCTCAGAAGGGTGAAAAAATTGAGGAAGCTCTCAACGATCGTCCTGCTGCTACGGCGGAAAGAAGAGAACTGAGGTAAAATGGCGCGCGGGCGCCTCAGGGTGGGCGGTACGGTGGGCGGTCTTACCGCCAAAACTTTTGACCAATAGCTTTTCAAGCCTCCGATCGGCTGTTCTGCGCAGGCGCATAACCCCATGAGTGTGGATTCACAAACTATACGAAGGAGAAGTATCAGTGCAGGAATGTTGGGAACCGCTGATCTAGAATGTCATCATAGGTCAGTTATTGTGTGATGGCACACAATAATTATTATTAATAGTAATTTCAATGAAAGTGAGATATTTTAAGGAGCATCAGGGGTAAGGTATCAAACCCAGTTCTCCTGAGTCCTAGTCCATTATTCTATCCATTACACTACACTGGGAACCCCAAAAGACAGTTAGCCTAATTTGTGTGTGTGTGTTATTTTAGACATTGTAATTCTGTACATTGATTAGAGACAGGATACATCTAGAAAATATGGAGGGATTAAATATGCTAAAATAAATTACCATTGAACATGAATTGTAACTTGGAAATAGAAATACTTTGAATGGATTATACAACCAGATGAGAAAGACTGCTACATTGTATGCACCATATAAAATACTTAGTCTGGTGGAACATCCCACTATGGTTATGGAGTAGACTTTACAGCTGGCAACTCAACGCCGAGTATTCAGCGGTGGTAAATAACCTGACTCCCTAAAAGTTCCAATGGCTACGGGCAGATGAAACCCTTTAGGTGGGGTGATGGTCCCCCTTAGTGAAGGAAATGTCACTGGAAACCATCATATTGGGCCCAACGGCAAAATGAGTGGAAGAGGCCATGCCAGAAGGACTGCCTGTGAAGTTGCACCTTGATAATATCCTCAAAAATGTGGCAGTCCATTGTTGTCCCGGTGTTAAATCCTGCATGTCTCATTTCATATGTGCTGCAGAAGATGGCTCTGTGATCATAGTGTGTGGGTCACTTCATGGCAAGCTGGAATCCATCTTAAACAAATTCATGCCAATGGCATTTTTCCTGCTTCAGGGAAAAAATGCATTCTCAGATATGAGTTGCAGCCACCGATGAGATAAAATAACATTTGGCCACTGCTATTAGGTCCCTCAGCACAAGAGAGGCATTTTACTTGGCTGGTAAATGCAGTCATATATGGCATCTGACAGAAAAAAATGATCACTAGGGAAATCAGTGCTATCTTTCTGTGAGAGAAATATGTAAAGTTCACCAGGCTCCTTCCCCCTCTATGTACAGATAAGTGGGAACATGTGGAAAAATCTGTCACTCATTGACTTCTTTCAAAATTCTCAGGATCTTTAGCTTGAAAATAAATCTTTAAATTAAGAACTGAATTTCACTTGAGGGAAAGCTGGTAGAAGCTAACGTCTCCACATAACCTTCCTACCTATCAGTAGAGAAATACAGATAACCAAAACTCTTAAACAGATATGAGAAAACTCACCAAATAAAACTGCTGTAACATTAGTGTAGAGCTATCATTCTAGGACTAAAACAACAGCAACTTACTATCTGCAGTGAACAAGAAGCCATAACAAACAATTTCAGCAATTGTCCCTTAAGTTCAGTTCATATATGCTGGTGCTGCTCCGTTACACAAGTATCTAATATACAGGTTTTACAGTGGTTTCTCCCCATGCCAGGGGTTCCCAAACTACAGCCTGCACCACTTAATATACCGGCCCTCGCCATCTGCACTGCTCCCAGAAGTGGAACTTAAACGCGCCCAGCCCGCGGCCCAAAAAGTTTGGCCAACCCTGCTTCATGCCCTCTCTGTCTTTGCCACCAGTCTGCAGAAAGTAGACAGCAGGATAGGGACTGGCAAATAAGTGCTAGAATGGGCCTTCTTGACAAAACTGGCCCATCATGTCTAGCATTGCCTCAAACATAGCTCCCTTTGTTATAGATGGACTACCAATACTTTCTGGCCACAGTGTATTAAAACTGCTGCTGCAACAGTGTCCCCAAGAAATCTAAACATTTCTTCGTGGTGGCATATTGGTCCTGAAAAAACCTCTGATATGTTTTTTCTGCAGGTAGCATTTACCTCCATTAACTCCTTCACCATCTGGTAGAAGTGCTAGCTTTTAGTATTTACACCACTTTTAAACAACCTAGTGTTCAAAAGGAAGAAAGACAAGTAATTTCTAATCTGCATTTACATTTTAACAATATATAATGTACAGTAGAACCCCGTATAGTGATCGCCCCATACAGCGATGAAATCGCATAGTGATGAGGCTTGGAGGGGGGAAAGCTGTTCCGCATAGCGATTGTTCCTATGGGAAAATCTGTACTACGATTTTCCAATTGGAAAAACCGCTTAGCACCAAACATTGTTGTACGGTTTTTCCTATAGGGAAAATTGTTGTACAGTTTTTCCCATAGGGAAATTCGTTGTACAGATTTCCCCATAGGGAAGATTGAAAACCGCATAGCGATCAGCTCTGTGGAACGGATTAAATTCACTATACAGGGTTCTACTGTACTGGCATTTATTTCCTATTTAATTTGGCTTGGAATGCCTCCTCATTGCTTCTGTCTGGCCGGATATTCCGTAATGGAGTAGACCGTACAGCCAGCGATTCAACTCTGAGTGTTGGGCGGTGATAAATAACCTGACTCCCTAAAGGGGTCAACAACTACGGGCGAATGAGCCCCTTTAGGTGGGATGATGGTCCCCCTCAGTGGAGGAAATTCCACTGGAAACCATCACATTGGGCAAGCGGCAAAATGAGCAGAGGAGGAACCCTTTTACTATTCTGATTTCCAATGGTCATGGGAGGCAGAAGAGGCCATGCTAGATGGACTGGCTGTGAAGGCGCACCTTGTCAATATCCTCAAGGCTGTGGCAATCTATTGCAGTCCCATTGTCAAAACCTGCATGTTTCATTTCACACGTGCTGCAGGAGATCTCTGTGATGATAGCATGTGGGTCACTTCATGGCAAGCTGAGATCCATCTTAATGATTTTTAATGATTTAATGATTTTATCATTTTTAACGTCATGCTGTTTTTATACCTGCTAGATCAATAAGGCACAGCGAGGGGCAGCATTATTATGTTGGAAGAGCTTTTAACTGTTTTTATATTGTTTTTTAATTGTTGCTGAGCAGCCAGTGAGATGTTCAATGGACTGTGTACACCACCCAGAGTCTATTGATTAGGGTGGAATATAAATCTACTGTAAACAAACAAACAAACAAGTTCACGCCAATGGCATTTTTTCAGAAAAAAGAATATGTATTTGGTCACGAGTAGCAGATGATGATGTTTGCTCAGAGATGAGCCATGCTGATTACTCCTCTGAAAACTGCTGCAATAGGTTCCCAAGCAGGGGTGTGTGGCAAGTTAGGTTTGAGACAGAGATTTCCATCATCCTTTACATCATCCTTTACATCCTTTAAAATGTTGGTTTTACTTTAAGCAGGCATCGAGCCAAAACTTCGGGAACCATTACCATAGCCCTATTTCTAGAATGGAACAGCCAAGCAGAAAGTAGAAGGCAGAATATTACATAATCCTAAATTAACAATTTCTGTGTTAGCCAATGCTGTTTTAAGCAAAGCTAGAAAATGTTATTATTTTTTTATCCAAATGAAAATGACAGAGAGCAAGACAGTGCTAGAACAGTCATTCCGCTCAGATATCCTACAAAAGATTGGTGTCCAGTGCAAAACTTCAGTCTGATTGTGTGAAGACTTCATGCCTCAAAAGCCCAAACCCCTTTCTTAGGAAAATAATTTTTCTCCATTTTACTGCTCCTTGCAATGGCTGGTACTAATCAAAAAGGATACATGAAGAGAATAGATAGCAAAATCACATCTAACATAAATGTAATGTACTGTATCTACTACATTAACAATATAAATATGGATGCCAATTACCTTTGAAAATGCAACAATTTTCAAAGATATTGTTGCCAGGTATAATGAGTTCATTACAAAATCCATCAGGTTCCACCAGTCATGAATGTAATCCTGCAGGCCTCCATCCCACATTTGTTTAATCTCACCCCAGATAAATCCTGCAAATATATATATATATAAAATCAGGTATTTTAAACATGCTTACATACAACAGTCATAAAAATTGCCATTTGTTAATCAGTATATGTGATATTTTTCATTTGTAGTTCATGCTTCTGTAATATAGGGTGCAACCCACAGGGTACCTCCAGACTATGCCCCATAGATAGGAGCAGCACCTGTTCTGGTCACTGTCTATGTCTATGTCTGTCCCACTGATTGCAGCTGAAAGACAGTGAAATCAGAAATTTTGTTTGGCATGTCCACACATGGTGAAATCTGGATCTCATTTATAGCTGTCTTTACGGCATTTATTTTGTGTTAATTAATCCCTTCCCACAACACTATACCAACAATATCATTTTC
The DNA here is from genome assembly GCA_035047345.1 of Bradypodion ventrale. Taxonomy (NCBI): domain Eukaryota; kingdom Metazoa; phylum Chordata; class Lepidosauria; order Squamata; family Chamaeleonidae; genus Bradypodion; species Bradypodion ventrale. The sequence continues at coordinate 145,805,246 of JAWDJE010000002.1, forward strand.
TTTTCTTTTCATGGTGTTTCATAGTCTGCTCAAATAGCACTGGAAGGAAACTGATAAAAATATGACCACATCATGCAGAATTTATTGTTGGAGAAGAAATCTTTTATGACCTTTGACAGTCATTTACAACTCTGTAAATAAGATGTGGGGGAGAGCATTTGAAGAAATAAACCAAGTATTGTCTATAAAAGTAGATAAATATAAGGAAGATTATTGTTATTATGACAACATCTATGAGATTGTTAATGGCTAAAAATTGGACAATGTACAGTATATGGAATTTGCAGTGAAGAACTGGTATAAAGAAATATGGAATATGGCTATATGATAAGGTGACAGGTGAATTAAAATTGAAGAAAGGTTTGATACAAAAATGATTTTATAGATATTTGGGGTGGGTTTATCAATTACGTATTGGTTAAAAATAAAGAGATAAATCCAGGACAAGAATATTGTACTTATATTTTTGAAAATAGGGGATAAGAATAAGAAAGGGTTTTTGTTTAGATTACATGGGTAAGATAACAATGTCCTACTGGTGGGGGGAGCACAGATGTTTGATGTACAGTATCACTATTTTATTTATTTGTTTTAGTGTGATATTTGTTTGCATGAGTTTCTCCCGTTTTTATGTTGATTTTAAAAAATAAAAAATAAAAAATCATTTACATCTCTACAGCAGTCTTTACTGATTTGCTACACACAATCGCAAGAAAGGATAATAGGAAACATTATCAGATTTCATGCATACAGGCAGCTTTCCTTACACAAATCAGGATGTATTTTAAACTGTTCAAATTGTGCCTGAGATACACTTGAAAATGCCGCTTTGGGTCTCCCTCGGGCAGTGGTGGGCTCCCAAAAAATTTACTACTACATTGTGGGCGTGGTATGGTGGGCATGGCCAGGGGGAAAGCCCTGCATTGCACCCGAATTAGGACTACTTTATTTCATAACTTGGATGGGCGGGGCCAGCCAGGATTTCTGCTACTGGTTCTGGCGAACTGGTGCGAACCTGCTGATGCCCACAACTGCCCTCGGGTGAGGAAAGCGGGGTATAAATGACATAAATAAATAAATAAATAAAAATAATAGCTCTAGATGTCAGTTTTATAGGGTGCAATTCTAGAACAAAGAACTATCTGCTGAATAGATCTACATGAAAGGGAAAATATTATACTAGCTTAGTTTTAATTCATGTATGCTAGGCTGTCTACATTATTTCTCATTTTGATCTTTTCATCAGTAAAATATGTCCTGTTCCTTTTTGTGTGTGAAAAATAAGATAAGAAATCCAATCTTAAAATGGCTTGACCGCCACCCCTACCTCAATTATTGTCATTTTGGTCTGCTTAGTATCTGCATTTTATGTGAAGAATTATGGAATTGTATTGTTCAATGTCTTCCTTTCCTGCTATAAGGAAATTACTGTGGCATGGAATCTAGGAATTTCCAAAGAGCCACTAGTGTAAAAAAAAAGTATGGAACTCTTGGCTGCAAAGAAATAGTTGTAACAAAATATTTCTAAATTTCCAAAAAAGACTTGATTTCAGTATAAATATGTAACTGCTAATAAAACTGCCAGGGTGCAGGTTTGAGCCACATAAAAGCTAAGCATGTTTAAGGTTTTTCTTCCATTGTCTCTCTCTGCCCACAGCTTCAACGTGAAATTACGCCCTCTTATCCTTCTCAATCAATGTAATGTGACTGACCGCTTCAGACTTCTTGAGTACCTTCCACTGTATTAGCATTCTGCAAACCTTTCGGCCCACACACCTCTTACATTAATTTACATCACATTTTCCAGAAGCTAGCACACAATGTAGGCAAAAGAAATCTATCACCTATTTTAAAAAGAGGTCACAGTCCTGTATTTTATTAGTGTGTCACAAATTTCTAACAGAAAACAGGCACTATCCCAAATAAAGAGGTACAGTTAGAAATAATGTTATAACAATCTCAAGAAACTGTTCCAAAATGTATTCTATTAAAAAAGTAATCAGTCTTGACAATAAATGACATAGCTGTATAGAACTCAGGTAAATTTGTTGCTATTCCTTTCATTTACAGGCTTTAAGTATGGCTCAAACAACTTATCTTAAACTACTAGAAGGAGTGGAGACTGTTGTTAAGCAATGTATTTCTGCCAATAAAGCATGACCACATGTTTCTACCTCGGCCTGTATAACTAACTAATGTAGTATGTTTTGAAGCAAGAAGACAAGGTGCTTCTCTTGCATTTGTATTTGAAACAAAGAAGAAGGTAGCAATTAGATGATAGGATGTCTGCCAATTCTGCCACCCTCACAGGTGATAACTTTAACAAGGTTCTAAATATTAAAATAAAAATAGCTGTATCAAAATGGATACACTGCAACACATGTTACTGTCTCTTCAAAATAACTTTTATTTGACTCATCTGCTATCGCTCTTGGTTGACGCTAGCCTGGAATAAAAACTCTGATCTGTTCCAGATATCTTGCTTAGCATTTCTCTTGGTTCTGCTGCTAGGCAATTACTGAAAAATTATACAATTCAGTTCCATTTACTTTACTAATACATTTACCCAGGACCCACGGTAATATCATCCACTCGACGATGGTTGGCGGAGGTCCTTGCATATTCAGGTCTGACCTGTCAATATGTTGAGAAGCAAGCAGCAGAAGGAACAAGAAAGTCAAGTAGGAGGCAGTGTGGCAGATAAATTTGATAAATGGCTTCCTGATGAACAGCCCCAGAGGACTCTTGGGAGCAATCAGGTAGCAGACAGAGAAGACGGGGAAAAGGAATCCAACGATGACACAGGTCAACATCTTAACAGCCCAGTGACGCCTCCTCCAGCCTGGAAATTCATCATACCAGCGAGAGGCAAGAAGCTGTTGGCAGTTTGGTTGGGCCACAAACTAAAGCAAAAGAAAAGAGAACAGTCAGATCTCTTCCATTGCATTGTTATCTCTTGCACTACATACTGCATAGTGTAGAAGGCATTTCTGCAGGTGCTGTCCAGCTTGATTTAGCATCTACATAACAAGGTAAGATTCCCTGTATGACAAATTGGAACAGTCCCTTTTTAAGCACAACTGTTAAAGGTAAAAAACAACACTTTGCTGTCTAACACAGGGGTGCCTAAACTTTTCAGGCAGTGGGTTGGTCACGTGGTTCAGCGGGCCAGTCACATGGTTCAGCTGGCCAGTCAAATGGTTTCTCCCACCCGAAATGGAAGTAAAATGCGCCTTGCAATCTGTTCTGTAATAGGATGAGATAGATTTTAAGCTACCATTTCTCTGCTTAAATCAGGGGTGCCCAAACTACAGACCATGGGCTGGATCCAGCCCCTGACACCAATTCATCTGGCCCATGCCGCCCTAGTCACTCCTGGAAGTGGAAGTAAAACATACCAGTACATTTTACATCCACTTCCAGGAGCGACAATGGTGGCATGGTCCAGATGAATTGGCGTCAGAGGCTGGATCCGGCTCATGGACCCTAGTTTGGGCACCCCTGGTTTAAAGCATCTGATTAACAGATTAACAAACAAACAGAGAGGACTGCCTGCTCCTTACCCTCTTTTCAGAGTGGATCATTCACAGAAAAAAACACAAGGTGGTTGAATTTCCTTTCAGTGCAATGTTTATAGATGATGGTGTCCCTTTATAGACAGGACATAACAAAGCTATCTTCAGTCTTACCTTTCATATGTGGTCGGGGTGGGGGTGGGGAGTGAAATAACTAATGATGTTGATCAACCATTATTTAGTTACTAAGCATAGATGTGGAAAAATCTTACCCTTCCTAAGATTTTAATTGAGATTAGTTGTCTTGAAACATAAAGGATCTTATTACAGGTTATCACCTAAGCTCAAATGCATTACTTTCCCATCGTGTTTTTCAATAAAACAGAATGTTCATAAAATTCCAGTTTCTCTGCAGAACTACTCTCTTCTTTCTGTGATGCCAAATGCACATATGCACACACAGCAAACACAACAGGACAGAGTGGTTGATTGCAAACCCACAGTCAACCCATCCATGCTTCCAATTTTACTTATTCATGCACAATTGCATTTTCCAATATTGCAGATTTTGAAAAGCTGAATAGAAATAGTCCTTGTGTTGGGATGTTAGGGTCTTTTCACAGTCTCCCCAAAGAGCCTTCCTATTGGGAAGAGGCAGCTTGGGATGCTGGGCTGTGTTTTACTGTGCAGAAGGCCAGTCAGATGAGTCATCTCCCCTAAAATAGAGGGTCACCTAATTTCCTGTTATTCACCAAGCTGGATCACGAGCACACCTCATGGTGTCATTCCTCATGACTTGTATCATTGTCCAGACAATATGTAATGTCACATGACTGCTTGCACCAACCAGCACCTTCCCCAACCCATTTCCTGCCTTGTTATTGTGCAGTTAATAAAACAAGCTGGGAGGGCTTTATTTTCAGAGATCTCTCTCCTGCCCCAGGAAAAGTCGACTCTGGGGCTATCTGTGTTTGTGTGTTTGTCTGTGTGTTTGTTTGTGCATGCAAGACTGTGATCTTTCTGTGTGTGAACCCATCGGGTAGGCTGGTGTGAAGGCCTCCCCCATTGCAACATCCATGAAAGTGTGCAAATGTTCTTAAGACTAGCATTCTTCAGTGGCTCTCACTAAAAAGAATTTTTTTTTAAAAAAAAAAAGACTGCTTGTTTAATGCACAAGGATGAATCAAGTCAGGTCTGAACCAGGTAAATCCCTGCATTGGCCCTGTCAGATATGCTTTTATTGGGATTTCTGAATTGAGCAGAGGGCTGGACTCGATGGCCAAAAAAGCCTCTTCCAACTCAATTATTCTATGATTCCATGATTTCTGATAAGTGAATAATTGCACCTTACACCGATTGGGAAGATTGTATTTACAATCAGGAAGGCATTTAAACTGATTCCTGCTAGGAAGGGGGATTATATTTTAGAAGACAGAAGCGAACCAAGAACTAGGTATAAGAGTGTAAGTTGCACACCAGAAAGTGGGACAGTGGAATAGGATGCCATTGCATAAAGCATGGGATAAACAAATGAGAAGTGCCAACTCTTGACACACACAAACAAACATGATTTAATAGAAATCACTAAAACCTAGAAGAATGAGATTAATGTCTGGAATGGAGTGATGGAATTGAAGGGCCCATATTTGATTTAAGATATAGCCACCATGATGAGGTAAAAACACTTGTAATTACTTAATTTTGTTTAATTTGTTGTTTAATTATGATTATTGTCATGTGTTAATGTTTTAAATCGCCCAGAGTTGGATGATAGATAGATAGATAGATAGATAGATAGATAGATAGATAGATAGATAGATAGATAGATAGATAGATAGATACAGTGGAACCTTGGTTAACCCAAAAATCGCATAACAAAAGGAAATCCATAGAAAATAGTGGCTTGGTTTATGGAATTTTTCCCAGAATGGATTAATTAGTTTTCATTGCATTCCTATGGGAAGCTAAAATTAGGTTAATGTATTTTGGTATTCAATACATTCCTATGGGAAACTGCATTCAATGCATTTCTATGGGAAATTCAATTAAGAGTAATTTTCGCTGAAAGAAACATCCCGGAGAACACATTAATTACCTTAACCAAGGTTCCACTGTATACAGACAGACAGACAGACAGACTATCTTGCTCCACCTATTTTTTTTTTAAAAATGTAACTTTTTAGAATTTTTGCCTTTTATCTCTTTCCCTTTCTTCTTCTTCAGGCAATGTCACAGGTACCGTGAATTGTGGAAAACAACTTCCTAACCCTTATGCCTTTCTGTGATATTGCCTGCCATTCATTTATTAATAAATAAGCTATCTATTTTTCCTATTTCTGCAACTGCATATCTATTAGTTTCCAGGTGCACATTTTGTGTCTAAGTGCAATGCTTTTTTTTTAAAAAAAAGCAGCAATCTGTCCTGATCAATGCTCATTTTCTGAATTCTGGATGTGTTTTGATCAGAAAACAGCTCTGAATGTCTTCACTAAAGACTGATATCTGAAGATGAGAATGACGAGCATTGACCCTATTAATTCTGCTTATCTCCTGGCAGCATTTGATAACATCAATCATCGCATCCACCTGATACAAATCTGCAGGTTGAAGCACAATACCTACCTTCAGAGATAGTTTCAGAAAATAGTGATGAGCGGCTTCTTCTCAGTCCCTGGAAAGCTGTGCAAAATCTGTTCAAGATTCCATCTTGTTCCCTAACTTAAATAACATCTACATGAAACCAATCATCAGGGGATTTGAGGCAAGGTAGACTACACCAAGGCCTTTGACTGTGTGGACCACAACAAAATGTGTCAAGTAATTAAAGAGATGGTATGAGAAATCTGTACATGAGTATATTTCATGAGAAATCTGTACATGAATCAAGACGCAACAGTTAGGACAGAATATGGAATGATGGAATGGTTTGGAATAGGAAAAGGAGTAAGACAAGTCCACATTTTTTCACCCTGCTTATTCAACTTATACACAGAGCACATAATGCGCAATGCAGGGATGGATGAATCAAAATATGGGATCAAAATTGCTGGGAGAAAAATCAACAATTTGAGATACACAGACGATACTACTCTAATGGCAGAAAGTGAGGAAGACCTAAAGAAGCTGCTGTTTAGGTTGAAAGAAGAGAGTGCAAAAGCTGGCCTGAGACTTAACATCAAGAAAACCAAGATAATGGCAACAGGCCCTATCAGCACCTGGAAAGTAGATGGGGAAGAAGTAGAAGCAGTGACGGATTTTACTTTCTTGGGATCTAGGTTCACTGCAGATGGTGACTGCAGCCATGAAATAAAGAGGCGACTGATTCTAGGGAGACAAGCCATGAGAAACCTGGGGAACATAGTGAAAAGTAGAGATATCACCTTGCAAACAAAAATCCGTATAGTCAAAGCAATGGTATTCCCGGTGGTAATGTATGGTTGCGAGAGCTGGACCATTAGGAAGGCTGAGCGCAGAAGAGTAGACGCCTTTGAGATGTGGTGTTGGAGGAGAGTTTTGAGAGTCCCCTAGGCAGCAAAGAGAACAAATAGGTCAATCTTAAAAGAAATCAACCCTGACTGCTCATTGGAAGGTCAAATAGTGAAGATGAAGATGAAGTATTTTGGACATCAAATGAGAAGAGAGGATTCACTTGAGAAAGCCTTAATGCTTGGAAAGGTGAGGGCAAAAGAAGGAGGAGTGGCCAAAAATGAGATGGCTGGATGATATTGTAGTGGGCACAGAACTGGGCAGGTTGAGGAGGATGGTGGAGGAGGACAGAGGTGCCTGGAGGGCTGTAGTCCATGGGGTCGTGAAGGATCGGAATCAACTGTTTGACTGAACAACAACAACAACAAAAGCAACCCTGCGTCATAATTTGAATGCAGGTTTCATGAAGGACCGTATTGTCACATATGAGTTGGCTGAGGCTTTGAGATGTTCAGGGGAAGTTCTTCTCTCAGTTCTGTCACCCTACCCCACCCCAAACCATGTTTGCTTTGTTCCAAGGCTGTGGAACTCCCCTCCAAGGAAGCATTTCTGCTATCCTTCAACCAATGGAAAAAGACCTTTCAATTCAAGCACAATTGACAAATGTCTGCTAAAAGGGGGGTTTTAAGTGGTAGTACTGTGCAAAAGTACTATCAGCTGGTTTGGGGGAAATTCAATGGGTTATTTTGGGCCCCATAACTTGGGTACCCTAAACTTCACCAAACTTGGAGAGGGCTGTGAGGAGAATTAGCAGAAGGGTCTCTCTGATTTAAATGGATCTAGGTAGTTTAGGGGCTCAGTTATGCCCCCCCCAATCACACACTGAATTTTCCCCAAACTAGTTGGTGGTCACCTAAGACTTTTGCACCGTACTATGCATTTTGATTGTTGTGTTTTTAATTCTGTTTTGTTTTAATATTATAATTTGTCTCATTGTATTTTTTTCTTTAAAAGGATGTGTTATGATATGTATCTATTTTATGAGCTTCCATGATTCCCATAACAACCTGTTTTGGAAGTCAGGTTATGAATCTTTCTAAGCCACAGATGAGCTACTAGTAGAAACAAACAATTCTGCTGACCTGTGACTGGAAATATGATATTTCAAACATAATGCATATTTCTGGAAGAAGTTGGGGTTCATTGTGGCATAGTGTTGAGGACATCGGACTAGAACTGAAGTTTGGAAAAGCAGCATACAATTCTAGGCACTTATTAGAAGGGTGTGTGATAATGACTGAATACCCAAATATAAGCCGAGGTACCTAATTCTGACCTGAAAACCCAGGAAAATAGATTGACCCAAGTATAAGACAAGGGTGGGAACTGCAGCTGCTGCTAGTGAGTTTCAATAATGAAAATACATGAAAATATGGTAAAATTAATTAAATTGTTGATGTGTCTCAATCTGGTGTGGTCTTGGGATCCTTGTGGTCATTGACCTGAGTATAAGCCATGTCCCCTTTTCAGGGCTTATTTTTTGAGCTAAAAACTTGGCTTATACTCGAGTATATACGGTAATATGGATAGTGTCTTCTTGAGACATATGATGTGGTGAAAGTCCTTTTCCTTAATTGTCTTTTAATTGTATTCACAAGTAGGGTTGATCTCTACAAACACAGATTTGGTGTTATGTTTTATTCCTATATTGTGCATTCAAATAGAAAAACAGCACAAATGGACTCTCCTCACCTCTACCATTGTAATGAGATTTTTATTTTAAAATGTGAAAAATAAACATCATTTAGGAGAGAATGTCTGTAGACCTCTTCTATGTTTACAGCTTGGTTAATCTTCTAGGTACCATTTCTGGTTTGACACTGTGCTTAATTTGTAATTGTTTCAATTTTTAAAATTCTGAAAATACTTCCTATTTCCTTCTGTCCTCTTTTCTTCCTTACTTCCATTCTTTTGTTTTTATTGTTTTTCTTTTTGAATATTTGCAAAAATATTAATACAAAACACCTTCCTTTTTTCTTTCTTTCCTCTATCGTGCTTATTCTTCCATGTATCCAGTAAAATCCAGCTCCAAAACTGTACTATACCATTTGGTTGTGTGTCCGCATGTACACACACACAGAAATCCCATGAGCATATTTTTTACTGCATATGCAAGTACTCCCCATGTGCAAGAAGAGGGCAAGTTCCCCATGTTATTACTTTAGCAAGACTCTCAATCCACCAGCGGCTTGATATAATACCAACAAGGAGTGTAAACTTTGCATGTTACCTGCATTGTTGTGATCCCCAGACAAAGCAACTTTTCACTTTCTGGGTAGATGAGGATCAGTTGTTCTGTAGAACAATCCTAGAACTATGCATGCACAAGAATCATGTTTCAAAGCAGGGACTGCGGTGACTTAGTTAAGAAACTTGCCTTGTTAGCGGGAAGGTCGGCAAGTCAGCAGTTCAAGACTCGAGTACTGCATGACGGAATGAGTGTCCATCTCTGTCCCAGCTCCTGCCAACCTAGCAGTTCAAAAGCAAGAAATTACATGCAGATGAACAGGGACCATTTCAGTGGGGAATAGATCTTGGGGACATGAAAGGAGCCTCATTCGGATGTCTCCTGAGCAGAGTTCCTCCAGCCAAAAACCTTTCAACCCAGAAAGCATCTTTGTGTGCTTCTGACACGATAAAAAAAATGTTTCAAAGCCTGGGATTATTCTTTTAAGACAAATTGCATCATCTAGCTAGGTGTTCTCAAAACAAGGAAATTATGGGTATAAAATCTTAGCTACTTTTTAGACTCTCTAGAACAGCATGATGGATGATTACATTTAAATTAACCCACATAATATTGTTTTGCTAGAAATCCAATTACCACTCCTAATCAAGGATGTAATTACTAAAACCTATCCATCTATATAATATATGCTACTATATACATATTACTGTATATCAATTTTACAATGATAAATTGTTTCATTTATAAAAATTTCATCATCCCTGCTGTTGGTATTCCTGATTGCATGATAATCCAGTTACATGGAGTGTCTATGTATACTTAACTAATCTTGTGAATCTTGTAGCCTCTTATTCTTAGCAAGAAATGTGTATGTGTTTCTCACTCAGAGCATTAGTTCTCTCTATGAATTGAGAAATCTTGGTGAAATCTTGTTTGAATCATTTATTTCTGGAAGCAATGAGAGGCTATGGAAAAGTATTCCAATTACTGAGTAGAATGGCACACTTCCTACAGAGGAGTCATGAGAAAGGGGTATTACACTGCACAGAAAGTACAGAACAATAGGCAAAACCAAGAACAAAGGAGTCAGATCTTATTTTTGTGAGAAACTGGGAAAACTCATTCGTGCAGGGGGACTTGACAATGTACCTCAGCATGGCAAAACTCTGAAAACTTCTGAAAACAAGATATTTTGCAAGTAATTGTCACATCATTACAATCGACCACCCTTGTATGTGATTCTTTGCAGACATTGTCAGTGATGCACTCCAAAAATCTTTTACTACCACCTCTGTGGGTGGTGCCAAATCTATGGGCATGGCCAACACAATGGGGTAAGGAGGTGGGCGCGGCTGGCCAGGTGACCGTGGCCAGGGGGAATTTTCGCTACTGGTTCTCCCTAACAGGACAGGACCTGCTTCAGTGCATCACTGGATATTGTGCTGTGCATGCATACGCTACTGGGCTAGACAACCCAATGGTCTGACTCAGTGAAGAATTCTTCTCATATTCTTAAATAGCTCCTAAAAGGGATTACTAGTAGACTAGTACAAGACCTCGCAGAGCTCCTTTGAAGCTTTGTAAGGACCAGCTTAAACAAACTATGAAGGTGTCAAGTATAAACCCACAAACTTGGGAAGCAGTGGCTGTAGATCGCCCAGTTTGGTGCCAAACCATCTCTGCTGCTACCGATCACATCAAAGGTGACCACCACAGACATGAAGAGGCTAAGTGACAAACACGAAAGCTTCGTCAAACTCAACTATGTCCTCCATCATCTGTTCAGTGTAATGTGTGTGGTCGCATGTTTCATGCCAGGATCAGTTTATTATTGAGACACATCCATCAACTGAGAAAATGACTTTCAGGAAAAAATGTATGCTTGGATACGAGTAGCACCCACCGAGTAGACTGCTTATTGTTTTTTATTATTATTATTATTATTATTATTATTATTATTATTATTATTATTATTATTATTATTATTATTATTATTATTTGCATCTGCATGATTTAGATTCCCCATGCTGTGGGCAGACATTTTTTGTGACTACTAGAAGCATTCAGTAGTACAATGCTTTAACAAGATTATTTTTTCACAAAAATATGAATTTACGAATTGTTTACCAATAAAAGTTACATCCCACCTTTCTATGCCACTTTTGCACACCACATTTCTTTCCTCAAATTTCTTCAAATTGTTACCCCAATGATCTGTTGGTCCTTGAATGTCCAAAGCATTTGTTGGTCAATTTTTGTTTCTAAATTATTGTATCAATTTGATGGCATGTTTTGTAGCTGTTATAATCAACTACTCTTCTATGCACATGAAATCCTCATCCTATCTTGGACAACCCCATTTCAAACAGAACTTGAACAAACTTCACTGGATATCCCAGCCTCTGTCTAAAAGGCTTCTCTTCAAAGCTTTGAGCCACCTAGTTTAGAACTCTTGGACTTCAGTTTCTTTGGGGCTTCTTTGTCTTTTTCTCCACTATATTCTCTAGTGCTAAAAGACTTAAGAGGCTCCAATATTCCATGCTTAGGGAAAGTGTAGATTTACTGACTATTTCTTGACAGAACCTGGGAATCAGTTCTCCTCAGTTCTAGGCCAATAATGTATCCACTACATCAAACTGGGTACCCTTAGAATCAGTATTTCCCAAACTTTGGTTTTTGGCCTTCAATTCCCAGAAGCCTAAGTCAATTCTCGAAAGCACTGATCAGCCAATGTACGGACTGAGGCTTCTGGGAATTGAAGTCCACCAGTGTTCCACGGAACATAGTTTGGGAAACACTGCCTTAAATAATGACTTGAAAGCCTTATTGAGGTTGCTGTAAATCAGTTTTGGTTTGACAGCACACCACACACACAAGACCCATTTAATTTCACAAGCTACATAAGATGTTCAAACAGTCACACCATATTCCCAAGACAAAGTTGTAAAATTAATTTCATAAAGATGACTTTATTATTTCCTTATTGTTATTTGAAATATAGTTCTGAAAATTTAGTACTCACAATTAAAAGCTCAGCTTCAACAACAGAAAGGTTTTAATGATTTATACTAGAGCACCCTTGTTTTTGTCAATTCCCCCTTTCTTTAGGGCAGCATCTACTTCCCAGATAAGTTCCTAGAAACATATGGAAGATAAAATGGAACTGGTTTTTCTGGAAAGTATGGAATTATAAGTTTCTTGGCTAGAATTGTCATTACTACTGTTAAATGCCATCAAGTCATCTCCAACCTAAGATGACCATATGAATGACAGGCTGGCTGAATATCTCGATGGTTTAGGTATCTGGCTCTCTTCTTCTCCCTGGAGGGAAAGTGGGGAATCAAACTCCCAACGTTTGGTTCTGCAGCCTCTATAACTAAGACAGCTCCCAGCCAGTATTCCTGTTTCTTCTGCAAGGACCAAACGTTCCCACAATTGCAACATTTACTCAACATTTTTGGTTTATACATCCAGGAGCACCTGCTAAACTGTAGATAGCATCACTAGAAAGATGAAGACCTACATAAAATAAGGGGAACAGACAGAGTACCTATTCTTCTTCTTCTTCTTCTTCTTCTTTTTCTTCTTCTTGTGCTGTATCCAATTCCAAGTATTGGCAGTCATCATGGCAATCAGCCATGCAGACTGTCCTGTGAATATACGTAATGCCTTCCACATTGCAGCATGACCCCAATTACCACTGATCCAGTTCCGTGAGTTACTTTCTGGTCCTGAGCCCTTTTGGAACGCAAAGTCCTCCTCAGCCCCAGGTCAGCATTCATGAAGTTGCTGCCCTCTATTAAGATGGATTTAAGTGGGATTTAAACCACTTGGGGACCATCACCCTTCCCTGTGGACTTTGTCAAGGCCGCTAGTCCTCAGGATTGTCAGGTTAACCTCCACCTGACACTCAGCCATCGCCACACACCTGGCCCCGCTGGGGGCGAAGAGGCTTCCCAGCCACGCCACCGACCAGAGCCCTGGGCCCCGCCCCCTTGCCCTAGGACTTAAAAGGCGAGTGGGATGCCCAGCGTAACGCCACCGCCGCACAACTGGCCCCACTGGGGGCAAAGAGGCTTCCCGGCCACGCCACCGGCCGGAGCCCTGGGCCCTGCACCCCCTCGCCCTAGGACTTAAAAGGCGAGGGGGACGCCCAGCGGAATGCCATCGCCGCATACCTGGCCCCGCTGGGGGTGAAGAGGCTTCCAGGCCCTGCCCTCCCCCTTCGAGGGTCTCTGAAGGCATGGGAATTTGTGGGTGGTTCTAGCTGATTTGTATTTATTGCATTTTTGTATTGTAGTTGGTGTAATACCATGTACTGTTGTGTAATTTTGCATTGTTGTTTTGCTTGTGAAATTGTATTTTGCTTTGTATTGGTGCTATACTGTATTTCTGTACGATATGCATTGTGAACCGCTTTGGGTTGTCTGCTTGACGAGGAAAGCGGTATATAAGAATAAATTTCAATTCAAAATTTCAATTCAATACCTGTCAACCACGGCTCTGGCGAATCCGGGACCTGCGCAAACCGGGTCTGCGCAGGTTGCATTGTACGCATGCGCGTGGAGGGCTACGCTGCTTGCGTAGCCTACGCAGGCGGCGTAGCCTTCTGCGCATGCATGGAAGGGAGCTACGGAAGTGTAGAGCCCTTCCACGCATACGTGCAATGCAACCTGCGCAGATGGGCTGTGCAGTGCCTCCTTTCCCCCGCTGCCAAATTACGGAGTTTTGGTAGCGCGGGTCGGGAAATGACATCGATCGGCGCAGGATCACGGGGTAATCCCTGCCAAATCGGGATGGTTGACAGGTATGGCATTGAGTTGCTGGCAGTATGGTCTACTCCCAAACAAAATGCTGCCATAAATGCACCCGCAGCTGTTGTAAATGCATTTACATGCGGGTGCATTTACAGCAGCATTTTGTGCATGCATGGGTGCATTTTACTTCCACTTCTGGTGGGAGGAACCACGTGACCATCCCACTTAACCACATGCCCATAAAATAATAATAATTTTTGTAAAAATGGAGAAAGGAAAGCAGGCTGCAAATCACACAATCTTTGATGTCTATACTGTATATGAATGCAAGGAGTATGGGAAACAAACAAGAAGAATTGGAACTCAATTCAGAAGGGGGAATATGACTTAATTGGGATAACAGAATCTTGGTGGCATGATTAGAATACGGCAACTGAAGGATATAAACAAAAAGCCACTCCTCTAGTTAGTTCCTCTACTTTTTGTAAATTATCAGCCACACAAGCCAAGAATTTCTTCGAAGGGCTATAACTGGCAGAATTTGTGTCCCAACAGATATTAGTATAGTTGAAACCTCCCATTACTACTATATTATGAAGGAAATAGGCATGTTTAGCCTTGAGAAAAGGAAACTGAGAGGGGATATGATAGCACTCTTCAAATACCTGAAAGATGGTCATAAAGAAGAAGGGCAGGATCTGTTTTCCATCATCCCAGAGTGCAGGATGCATAATAATGGGCTTAAACTACAGGAAGCCAGAAATAGGCTGAATATCAGGAAACACTTCTTAACAGTTAGAACAGTACAACAGTGGAACCAACTGCCTCAAGAGGTGGTGAGCGCTCCAACACTGGAAGCATTCAACAGAGAACTGGACAGCCATCTGGGTAGATCTGTTTTGATTTGGATTCCTGCTTCGAGCAGGGGTTGGACTTGATGGCCTAAACTCATTCATTCTGTGAATCTATATTTTTATTCTTTGTTGCCATACTGAGGAACTAAACATGGCTAGCTTAAGAATCTCCCTTCATTTAAGGGGCTGCATCAGGTTGAGCAAAGGACCATGGAATGAACTATACAGTTTGTCTCTCCTGATAGTTAACCGTGTATAAGCATATACTAAAAGAGAACAAAAAAGAGTGAATTTATGATATCAGATGACAGCAATCAAGTATAAGGAAAAACATCATCAGGAAACTCACAAACTATAAATGGGGAACTCAACCATCCACACTGCGCACATCAGCTTTGGCCTTGAGCATCTCTGCAGCAGAGTATGCTGCTCCAGTATGGAGTGCATCCACACACGCAAAACAAGTTGACATCGCTGTTAATAAAATCATGCAGATAGTGACAGGATGCCTCAAACCTATACCAGTTGTGGAAAATATACCCTCTTGTTGGTACAGTATTGCTCCACCTAAGAGCAGGAGAGAAGTAGCAGCAGATGCTGAGAGAACTAAGCAAGAGAATGACCCTCGACATCCTCTGAATGGATATGAGCCTCAAATTTGCCGGCTCAGATCCAGGATGAGCTTTATGGCAAGAACAAACATTCTTGAGGGAATGCAAGAGCAAAACCAAATTAGGAGGAAGGAGCTCACTGGGCAAGTAACATCATTAAATGTGGATATAGCCAATGATGGGCATGAGCCAGATTGGACTAGTACGCGCGTACCGGTAGTAAAAATGGCTGGCTCCGCCCACCTCCTCCTCTTCCTAGAAGAGGCTTTGGAGGGGGCTGACTCCATTTCCCCCTTTGTCCAAGACTTTTCCTGGGTTCCATTTCACTCCAAAGCGCATCCCCAGCCACTCAGGAGTGTCTGGGGATGCACTTCGGGGTGAAACGGAGCCCTGGAAAAGCCTTGGACAAAGGGGGAAATGGCTTCAGAGGTTCGCTATAGAGTGATGAAAATAGAAGAGGCTTCTATTTTGAAAGCTCTATAGCGAAGAGCAGTCACATGGCCAACAGGCCATGCCCACCCAGTCACATGGCCACATTCACAGTGTGGTAGGGAATATTTTTGATGCCCACCACTGGATATAGCTGAAGATCTTAATCTCCTCTATGTCACTTGGAGGACCCTGAATAGGCTGAGGGTTGGAGTCCCTAAATGTAAGACCAACATGCTCAAGTGGGTGCAGCTAGCAGACAACAACATATGATTTCCAAAGATGAGGAAACTAGTAAAAAAGAAGCTGAAAGGGAAAATTGAGAGAGTCCAAACACTCCAAGAGGCATGGAGGCTGTTTAAAAAAACAATAACAGAGGCCCAATTGGAATGCATACCCAAAAGGAAAAGGGGCACTGCCAAGTCCAAGAGGACTCCAATGTGGCTTACAGGAACTGTTCGGGAAGTGATCAAAAGCAAGAAAAGCTCATTTAGAAGATGGAAGGCTTGTCTGAATGAGG
The DNA here is from genome assembly GCA_035047345.1 of Bradypodion ventrale. Taxonomy (NCBI): domain Eukaryota; kingdom Metazoa; phylum Chordata; class Lepidosauria; order Squamata; family Chamaeleonidae; genus Bradypodion; species Bradypodion ventrale. The sequence goes on from JAWDJE010000002.1 coordinate 145,821,606, forward strand.
ACAGCAGGCAGAAACATAAATTCTGGCAGAACAAATGCAAGGCAACAATCAGGAAAGCAAAGCAAGACTTTGAGGAGCATATAGCTAAAAATACTCAGAGAAATGGCAAAGACTTCTTTAAGTACATTAGAAGCAAGAACCCAACTAGGAAGGCCATTGGACCATTAGATGACAATGGAAGGTTATTAAAGAGGAAACAGAGATTGCAGAGAGACTCAATGAATTCTTTGCTTCAGTATTCACTGAAGAAGACAGAGACCACATGCCCAAAACAGAGCCTATCTTCATAGGGAGGGAAACCGAAGAATTAAGCCAGATAGAAATAACCAGGGAGGAGGTCCTTGCATGTCTTATTAAACTAAATGCTAACAAATCACCAGGACCAGATGGCATTCATCCACGAGTTCTCAGGGAACTTAAAGATGAGATTGCTGATCTCCTAGCCAAAATATATAATATTTCCCTCAAATCAGGGTTTGTGCCTGATGACTGGAAGGTAGCGAATGTAACACCAATTTTCAAAAAGGATCCGGGGTGATCCAGGAAATTACTGACCGGTCAGTTTGACATGGTCCCAGGTAAAGTGATGGAAACCATCTTAAAAAATAGGATTAATAGGCACATAGAAGAGAAGGTGCTGCTAAAGGAGAGCCAACATGGCTTTTGCAAGGGCAAATCATGCCTCACTAATCTGTTGGAATTTTTTGAGAGTGTCAACAAGCAGGTGGATAAGGGGGATCCAGTTGAAATTATTTATCTGGACTTTCAGAAGGCTTTTGACAAGGTCCCACACCAAAGGCTCTTGAATAAACTTACCAATCATGGAATAAAGGGACAGGTCTTGTCCTGGATCAGCAACTGGCTAAGTGACAGCAAACAGAGGGTAGCACTAAATGGACAATTCCCCAAGTGGAGGGAAGTAAAGAGTGGGGTCCCCCAAGGTTCAGTACTGGGACCCCTGCTTTTCAACCTCTTGATAAATGATCTAGAAGTAGGTATAAATAGAAAGGTAGCCAAATTTGCTGACAACACTAAATTATACAGGGTAGTGAAAACTGTGAGAGATTTTGAGGAGCTCCAGAGGGATCTCTTGACACTGGGGGAGTGGGCAAAACAGTGGTAAATAAGCTTCAACATTAGTAAGTGCAGAGTGATGCATGTTGGGGCAAAAAAAACCAATTACATTTATAAACTGATGGGTTCTGAACTCTCTGCGACAAACCAGGAAAGGGACCTTGGTGTACTGGTGGACAGCTCAATGAAGGTGTCAACCCAGTGTGCCTCAGCAGTGAAAAAAGCAAACTCAATGCTAGGGATCATTAGGAAGGGTATAGAAAATAAATCAGCAAGTGTCATTTTGCTTCTTTATAAATCTATGGTGAGGCCCCATCTGGAATACTGTGTACAGTTCTGGTCACCATACCTCCAGAAGGATATTATGGAGCAGGAAAAAGTGCAGAGGAGGGCAACCAAAATGATTAGGGGACTGGAACATCTTCCTTACCATCTGAGGCTGCAACGGTTGGGCCTCTTCACTCTTGAACGATGGCGTCTAAGAGGTGACCTGATTGAAGTTTATAAAATCATGCATGGTGTGGACAAAGTAGATAAGGAAACCTGTTTTCCCTATTGCATAACACTAGAACTAGGGGGCACTCCATGAAACCTTTGGGTACTAGTTCTCAAACAAATAAGAGAAAGTACTTTTTCTCCCAGAGGATCACTGGTCTATGGAACTCCCTGCCAGATGAAGTGGTGACAGCTGTCAGTCTTGACAGCTTCAAAAAAGGATTAGACAAGTTCATGGAGGACAAAGGTATCAATGGCTATTATTATGGATACCTAAGGACAACCTCTGGGTTGGAGAGATAGGCAGGATATCTCTCAATGTCATTTTCAGGGAATCCTAAGCAGGTGAAGGCATCTGCTTGGGAATACCCTGAAGCAAATGGTGAGCCACTGTGTGTGACAAAATGCTGGACTGGATGGGCTGTGGCCTGTTCCAGCAAGGCTGTTCTTATGTTCTTATGGTCTGAATGTAGAACGACACAGAACCCAGCTCATTTACTGATCTGCTGATTGCTGCCAGGGACATGCACTGATGAGGATGGTTTTTTTTTGGCAATGACAAAGTGAAGAAAGTGGCTTCCTTTTGGCAGCCCAGGGTTTGAGCAGGACATGAAAGAAGAATAACAGCAGCTTAGTCTGAAGGAACTGTACACACCTAAGTGTACATTATACAGAAAATTGTTTCTTCTAGTTTCTATGCATTTTAATACTTATATCCTCCAAAGGAGAGGAGAGAAGTGGCCCGTGTGGCTTCTTTTCAGTATCATGGATTTTATTAATATTATGGCAAATCATTCCCCCTCTAATTACATTTTAGCTTGGCTTAATGGCAGGTTTTCAATATAAGGTATGGGCTTCTGGTAAGCCATATGGAGCATGCTAATTCAACCCATGAGGCTAATTATTTAGAAGACTCTCCAGCTATAATGAATACATTTCTCTGATAATTAAATATTATTATCTGTCCTACATAACATTTTCTTTTCAGGATTATACTGCATACGCCCACATCCCCTTAAATTAGCATTGATTTGGCTATTGTCAGCGGTAGGATGGCAATTGAAAGTACCAGTGAAGCTGACTAAGGCTTAAATAGTCCAGGTGCAAAGTGGCTTTAGAGGGTATGAATGAAGAATGGCAAGTGGTTGCTTTTCATTTGGCTTAGTCAGTGCAGCTCCTTCAACAACCAGGCAGCAGCTTGGCATGTGTACTTCCAAAACCATTGTACAATAGGCAGGTGCAGTATGGATACCTTCATGCATACTCAACTAATCTGCACTATGTCCAAATTACTACAATTTCTTTCTGAGTTATTTCCCACCTATACCAAACCCTGGAGAGCAAGGAGATCTTCACCCTTCCTACTTTTCATTCAATTGGAAAGGACCTCTCCAGCGGTCATTTAAAAAACTAGCATAAATTTGGGAGGTGTGTGGGGAGGCCAGGTACTAACACACGTAAACATGGCATATTGCTTTCCACAGCCCAATTGTGAGGAAGAGGACATTTTGGGCAAATTGAGACAGAGAGGCTGAGGAAACTTGTGCAGATGATGGTCCACATTTTGCCCAACCCAAGCTAACCCTTGCTGAGTTAATCTACGTTGTTTCTATATTAATATAATCCACACATTCATTGCATTTGTGTGACACATTCATGCACCATGAAACCAAGAGTGGCAGGTCTATACAATATAATTTCCCATCCAAATTGCTGTATTATCTATTCCGGAATCAGAATCAGCAGTAGAGCGATTTTTGGTCATCAAAGGCTCCAGCCACCCTAGGGCTCCAAAAGTCCCAGATTGAAAAGGATCTTTGGGGAGTCTTGGAACTTGACCGGGGGATGGGAAACTTTTAATGAAAGATTAAAGTCCATGGTTGACAACATCATCAGGTTTATGTGTATGCATAAATTAACTGTATGTGCTTTTATTCATTTGTTTTTAAAATGACTTTGAATTGTAAGTAATCAATTTGGGATGGGGCACCGTTGCCCCAATCTGACCCGGTGAGCAACCTGGGGGTCTTCCTGGATTCGCGGCTTCTGCTCCAGGAGCAGGTTACGGCCATGGCCAGGAGGGCCTTCAGGCAAGTGCGTGTTATTAATCTATTATGCCCATTCCTGGACCAGGAGGCTCTGCTCATGGTCACCCATGCCCTGGTCACCTCCTGTTTGGACTATTGTAATGTGCTCTACATGGGGCTGCCCTTTATGACCATCCAGAGACTGCAGTTGGTCCAGAATGCGGCAGCCAACGCGGTGGTGGGGTGTAGTCGTTTCGCCCGCACCTCGCCACTGCTGGAAAGAATTGAAGATGTAGTTGGCAAAATGGGTCTGGGGGCCTGTCAACAAGCTCCCCTTTTTGGCTCATCTGAGGCTTCCCTCCTCCTGTAATTAGTTTTTAAAGGTTTTTGTCGATTTTATATTTGTTTTTAGATAATAGATGGCATGGCGGGGGGGGGGGGGGAGACACTGTTATGTTTTTAAAATTGTTTCACCTGTATATTGATTTTAACTTGTGTACACCGCCCAGAGTCCTTTGGATAGGGCGGTATATAAATCTATTAAATTAAATTAAATTAAATTAAATTAAATTAAATTAAATTAAATTAAATTAAATTAATTGAAAGAATTCATACCTCAGACTGGAATAGAATACAGATGGGGAAAATTATTTTATAGAATTACTGTAGATATTAGAGGAATCAAATAGTAAGAAAGAGGATTTTTAATTACCTTATTTGGAATAATGCGTATAAACATGAGAAAATGCATTTAGGAATATAATCAAAATTAGTCTGAAGACAAAATATACATAAGCTATAAATTGATAATTGTTAGCAACTTCTGTTGCTATGTGCCATTAAATTGTTTCTAACTTAGGGTGATCCTATGGATGAGTGGCCTTTAAAAATGTCCTGTCTTCAACAGCCCTGCTCAGCTCATGCAAACTTAAGGCTGTAGCTTTTTGATAGAGTCAGTCCATTTATTTATTTATTTATTAAAAGATTTATATCCCGCACTCCTGGTGGTGACACAACTCAGGGCGGCTAACAACATGTAATACAAAAGAAAACAATAACACAAACTAAAACAACATTAGCTAAAAACACTCAACCTCCGCTAAAAACACTGTTAAAAACCCAAAACCCTAAACCTAGACAGTTAAGCATTAAGCACCCTCCCACCACATAGTACAAACCACAAATAAAATAAAATACACAGGGTGTGTGTGGCTAAGATGGCCGGCGAGTAACATCTTGATTTATGCGCTCGCGCTTATCAATGTGGTAATTGAAGAGAATAAGGAACTAACGAGGCAAATTACTGAGGTATTTTGGTGGCGATAAGTCTCCTTCTTGCCTGGTGGGAAAAGCTGTTGCAGGGCGGTCGAAGTTCGGGAGGTATCCTCGGCGGGAGAGGAAGCGACGGAAGCCGCGGTTTCTCCTGACCGAGGAGCTGAGAATGGGACCGGCGAGACGGTGGTGAACCGATAAAAGTGGCACCAGCAAGAAACTGAGTTAAACAACTGATATATTGCAAGCGCGGCGCCAAAATGGCCGCCGCGCTCTTTGCGGGGCCCCCCCACTGGACGAAGGCATCCGGGTAGTTAGGGGGCGTGGCCAGCACCCTTATAAAAGGGGTGGCCACGAGGCAGCCGAGCTGCCATTTTGCGAAGCGACGGAGCGGAGAAGTTTTTCCCTCTTACCTCCGTCGCTCTTGCCTTTCGCCGGGAAGCCTCTTTGGACGCAGTTTTCTTCATCTTTATCCGGCTTCCCAGCAGATAGCAGCTATGCCCTCTAGGAAGACGGCAACTGCGAACGCGGTTCGCTCTGCGCGGAGGCGCCAGCCGGGTCGGAGGACCGCGACTGCGCCTCCCCAGCAGCCTCCCTTGCCAGAGCCCACCGGGACCGGTGGGATGGGGTTGATAGCCCCTTGGCCTGAGGCAGGGAGTCTGCATCCCGGCCCGGCAGGGGCCGCGGCCCCCGGCCCGCAAGCAATGGCCACTGCCCCTGGCATGGTCCATTCTTCAGGGCCTTCTTCTCTTAGTACGCAGCTTCCTGCAGGGGGTTTCAGCCATGGGGGGTGGTTGGGTTCCCTCCCCTGGCAGGGCATGCCCCCGGCCCTGCAGGGGCCGGGCCTGGGCTCGTGGCCGTATTCGGGCCCCGGGGTCCAGGGACCTGGACCTGCGCCTGCAACCTGTGGGCCGGCCGGCCCTTTGCCCCCCCTTGGCTTAGGGGGCTATGTTAATGTTGAGGCCCTTCTGGCCCGCGTTGCGGCCCTCGAGGCATCCCTCGCGAGGGTCAACCACCCGGGGGTGCCTTTTGGGGCGCAGGTTGATGCTTCGTCTGCCGGGCAGCGGCAGGCGGCTGGACGGGTCGAGCTGCCCAAGGCGCGTGGGCCGGCGTCAGCCACTGCCTCGCAGCTCCCCAATCAATAGGCTGGTGCTGAGCAGGCCCCATCGACGAGCTCAATCGCGATCGTGAGCTCCGACGCCACCAGTGGGCCGGAACCACCGGTGGGGGCGGCCCACAGGGGTGCAGCATGTGAGTATGCGGTTCAATCTAGTGCACCCACACACCTAACTACTTTGGGGGGAGCATTTCAGTGGCCGTGGCCTCGCACGGGTGGCGCGATGGTTCAGTCGCCCACATCCCACCCGGCGACTTCACCTCCCACCCAGGGCCCTGTTTGGGGTGGTGCCTCCTACTCAGTCGGGAACGTGTTAGGGGTGACCGGGTTGGTCCAGGCTCCTTTTACAATGCCCGCAGTTCCCACCGTGCCGGTGTCGGCATTGCCGTCAGCGGGGTATTCCTTGCCCCTTGGGGATCATCTGGCCCGGGCTACCAAAGAAAATATCTGGCGTGGGGAGTATGTGGACATCTTCTCCCTTCTTAACAGAGAGCCCACCAAGGAGGAGAGGGAGGGGCAGGATGAGAAGGATAAGGAGCAGGCACATCGTCGTAAGCCGCCACGCACGTGGGCCAACTGGTTGCCAGCATACCTCATATACATGGCGGTTTACCTCAGGGCCAGGCCAGATCTGGCAATCCCGATGGTCCAGTATTTGGACAACATCTACCGGGCGATGGTTGACTTCCCGGGCCCATTGTGGTTGGCTTACAACGAGGAATTCCGTATGCGAATTCCCCTGCACCCAGAGATGAGGTGGGACGAGCCCTGCCAGAAGCTGTGGCTTCTGTACATGACTCCCACGCGCCCTGCGCCTGGGGAAAGATACCATTGTGGACATGCGGTCCAGCGAGCGGCCCCAGCACAGACACCCCGCCAGGTGGCGGGGCAGGGGGTTCCAGCCCGCCTGCTGTGCTGGACTTTCTCGTCCAATGGTTCCTGCAATAGGAAGAATTGCCGGTACAGGCATGAGTGTCCCTCTTGTGCTGGCCCCCATGCTGCCTCCGCCTGCCCCAGGCCTGGAGGGATGCGGGGCAGAGGTAGGGGTGGACAAGGGGCTGGCAAGACTGCCGCAGAGGGAGCTGGTCCACCGAAAGGCCCCCTCCCCAATTAATGTGGACATGTTGGAGCGTTGGCTCGCATTGTACCCGAGGAAGGCAGACGCGGTTTACCTGCTTCAGAGTTTTCGACTGGGGTTTCGTATTCCTTTCACGGGTGATAGGTCCCCCCAAGACGCCCCCAACCTTTTGTCCCTTAGGGGAAGGGAGGAGGTGGCTGCTGCCAGCATTACTAAGGAGGTTGATGCGGGCAGGGTCGCTGGCCCTTTCCCTGCACCCCCGTTTCCCAACCTTAAAGTGTCCCCCTTGGGCTTAGTGCCCAAGAAGTCACCGGGCGAGTTCCGCCTGATTCACCACTTGTCCTACCCAGCCGGCTGATCGGTCAATGATGCTATACCTGATGACCTTTGCTCGGTCAGGTATACATCTTCTGACCGAGCGCTGCGCATGGTGCGCTCATGTGGCCCGGGTGCGCTGTTAGCTAAGTGCGACATTAAGTCTGCCTTTCGTCTCCTGCCGGTCCACCCGGGTGACTTTGAGTTGCTGGGTTTCAAGTTTCGGGGTGAATATTACTTCGATAAGGCCATGCCTTTTGGCTGTTCCATATCATGCTCAGCCTTCGAGCGTTTCAGTACCTTTCTACAGTGGGCTTTTGTCCGCAGGTCAGGGTCCCGGTCTGTAGCCCATTACCTGGATGATTTTTTATTCGGGGGTGAACGGGGCTGGGACACGTGCACACGTCTCCTCAACACATTTCAGACACTAATGGAGGAACTTGGTGTCCCTTTAGCGCCCGAAAAGACCGAGGGCCCATCTACTCAGCTAGTCTTCCTGGGGGTGGAGATTGGCACGGTAGCGCAGGCTTCTAGGTTACCTGGGGATAAGGTGTCCAGGATAGTGGCCCTCATCTCGGACTTGCTTGCTAAACGCAAGGCATCACTGCGGGAACTGCAGGTGCTGCATGGTCACCTCAATTTCGCTTGCAGGGTGGTCGCACCGGGCAGGGCATTTGCTCGGCGCTTGTGCGACGCCATGACAGGCTTATCCAGGCCCCACCATAGGGTGAGACTGACCCGGGGTATCAGGGCAGATATGCTTATCTGGCTCCAGTTCCTGAGGGAGTTCAATGGGGTGTCATTTTGGAGGTCCGACCTTCTGGCTTCACCTCGTTTCCAGATACAGTCCGATGCCTCTGGATCCCTGGGTTATGGGATGTACTTCAATGGGAAGTGGGCCTATGGTGGGTGGCCGCCAGCCTGGTCGGGCACGGGTCGCCTGCGTGATCTTACGTATCTGGAATTTTTCCCCATCCTGGGGGGCTTTGATGCTATGGGGTGCGGAGTGGGCCAACTCGGTGGTTCATTTCTGGTGTGACAATGCGGCCGTTGTCCACGTTGTCAACTCACAGACTTCTAAATCACCCAGGGTCATGGACCTGGTGCGCCAGTTTGTATTGCGCAGCCTGCGCCTCAATGTGCTGTTCAGGGCCAGGCATGTCCCGGGTGTCAATAATGATATCGCTGATGCTTTGTCCCGCCTGCAGATCTCCCGGTTCCGCGCCTTGGCCCCGGATGCGGAGGAATTTCCCTCGCCACTCCCGGACGAGATATGGACCCTTGGCAAGGAGAGGTGAACCGGGCGATCGGCATGTCGCTAGCGCCACGCACGCGTAAGGCGTATCACCACGCATCCATTTCTTCCCGAGCATTCTGTGCCCAATTTCGGCTGCCAGACACCTGGCCGATCCCAGTGGCCCACATCCTTCGATTCATGGTTTACCTACATGCCCAGGATCTCGCACCATAGCATCCAGGCTGTCAGCGCTGGCTTTATGGCCAAAGTAGGCGGTCATGCGGACTGTACCGCTGACTTCCGTGTGAGACACATTTTGGAGGGGTGGGTGCGGGAGCATGGGCGTAGCCCAGACGACTGCCACCCAATTTCCCCAGGGGTTCTTACCCAACTGGCACGGGGCTGGCAGGACCTATGTTTTGATAGGTATGAGGCAGCCCTGTTTCATGCTGCTACAACGGTGGCCTTTTTTGGAGCGCTCCGCATCAGCGAGCTTGTGGTGCTGTCTAAGGCGGATGCAAGTCGTAGGGCACTGGAACTCGACGATGTCTATGTTGGCAATGATTGGGCTCAGTTGAGGATACGCTCCTCTGAAACGGATCAGCACGGCGTAGGCAGTGGAGTAAGACTGCTACGGTGTTCTTTGGCAGACATCTGTCCGGTTGGTGCCCTACAGGAGTTCCTTGCATTGCGTGGCACGCACCATGGCCCGTTTTTCTGTCACCAAGGTGGGTCTCCCCTTACTAAATTTCGATTTTGGAGGGTGACCGGGAAGGCGCTAGCCAGTGTTGGCCTCCCCGGGGCTCGTTGCGGCACCCATTCATTCAGGATAGGGGCGGCTTCTACTGCAGCTGTTTTTGGGTACTCCGGGGCTGAAATACGCCACATGGGAGAGTGGGGATCACAATTTTTTCAGTTTTGTGTTCGCCCTCTTCAACCGTGAGTACCAGTTTAGTCACTGCACTGTTTCTCCCCCCCCTTTTTCCTTGACAGACCCTGGGTGTCGTATTACACCGGTGACAGTATGGCTGGTGGGCCATAGCCACGTGCACAGGGCAGCGCGTTATGCTGCACAGGGCAGCGCGTTACGCTGCGGCGACAGAGTGGGGACCCCGACTGGGACTGGGTGCAGCCGCACGTCTCAGGTGATATGGTAAGTGCGGCATGTTATGGCGGGAACTGTTGACATTCCTTTTCTACATCAGGGATGCTGACTCGGCTGATGTCCTGGTTATGTACCTTGGGGGCAATGGCTTGGGACAGGTCACTGGCCTATCGCGGAAGCTTGCGATTTGCAGTGACCTGGCCTACTCACATTATGTGTGGCCTGCCACAACCCTTAATTGGTCGGACACGATACCGCGGTATGCTTACAGGGGAGCGTTCGGCCTCGAGGCTCTTGACCGAGCCGACGCTCCGTGAACAGGGCTATAGCCCGGTTCCTTTTCGACAAGGATGGGGGACGCGTCATTCGCCTCCCCACCATCAGTCTGCAAAATTATGAGCTTTACTCAGGGGATGGGGCCCATCTGTCGCAGGGAGGTATGGACCTCGTGTTAGTGGACTGGCGAGCAGGCCTGTTGACCGAGCTGACGGTCTTGGGGGGGGGCGGTGAGCCTTTTGGGAAGCCTCCCCGTGTGGCGGGTAGCACTGGTAAGGTAAACATTTATGACCCACAGGTATCCGGCAGGTTCGCAATTGACTGGACAACACTAGACAGGCATAAGTTGGTTAAACGTTGTCCGGTCAACGACGAACCAGGCGACGGGGTGATGGCTACAGCTAGACAGCATGCATCACCCCGTGATTTTACGGATACGCGTCAGAGGGTGGGGTCATTAGTTAGATATTGACTACGGTCAACAATTTGTTTGTTGTCAACAAACAAATTGATACAAATAGATACATTGTAACAATTGCCGTTGGTAATTTTGGGTGGCACCTTACCAGTGTTACTTCGGCCTGCTTGCCTTAAGAATTATAATTGGTCAAATACCAATAGAAATTTATAATTCGGACTAGGGCATGAATCAATAAATGTGGCCCAATGCCGTTATCCACTTTCACCAGTGTCTGAGTCCTTTATTGGGGGTGCGCCTGCAATGCAAGCGTGGTGCCAAAATGGCCGCCGCGCTCTTTGCGGGGCCCCCCCACCGGACGAAGGCATCCGGGTAGTTAGGGGGCGTGGCCAGCACCCTTATAAAAGGGGTGGCCGCGAGGCAGCCGAGCTGCCATTTTGCGAAGCGACGGAGCGGAGAAGTTTTTCCCCTCCACCCCCTCCCTAGTTAACAGTGTGATATTTTGGTCGCTTCGGGGCCGGGTGGGAATTTTTGGCTGGGACTCACAATTGGCTCTCGGGTCCTGGCTTTTTCGCCCATCCCACACTGTTGCTATGGTTTGATATAGGGGTTTCTGTTGCTGCTGTTGACTTTGGTCACATGGGCGGGTAGCACTGGTAAGGTAAACATTTATGACCCACAGGTATCCGGCAGGTTCGCAATTGACTGGACAACACTAGACAGGCATAAGTTGGTTAAACGTTGTCCGGTCAACGACGAACCAGGCGACGGGGTGATGGCTACAGCTAGACAGCATGCATCACCCTGTGATTTTACGGATACGTGTCAGAGGGTGGGGTCATTAGTTAGATATTGACTACGGTCAACAATTTGTTTGTTGTCAACAAACAAATTGATACAAATAAATACATTGTAACAATTGCCGTTGGCAATTTTGGGTGGCACCTTACCAGTGTTACTTCAGCCTGCTTGCCTTAAGAATTATAATTGGTCAAATACCAATAGAAATTTATAATTCGGACTAGGGCATGAATCAATAAATGTGGCCCAATGCCGTTATCCACTTTCACCAGTGTCTGAGTCCTTTATTGGGGGGTGCGCCTGCAAATATTGATGGGAGCTTGAGGTGGCAGTGGATTGTTTTGCCCTGAAGTGATTGGAGGTGGCAAGAGTCGGCAGAAGAGAATAGAGGGGCATTGTACTAGGAGATAATGGCGGCGATCCTGGAAATCGAAAGTGGAGTTTGCTTTTTGGACAATGGCTTTTGAGAGACCCAGGGGAGCTGCAGATTGATTTGAGGTGTGTGGAAGTGGCTATTGAAGAAAAGTGTTTGGTTTTGGGGCGCTAGTCATCTCAGCATTTTGAAGCCGAGGCTGAAGTAAAGAAGAGTGGTTCTTTTTTTTTTAAGTTTGCCGAGTTGGGGAAGAAGAAGGAGGAGGGGCTTCCCCCTTGAAGCCTGAAGCCGTCGCAGCCGCTGGGAAAAGGGCTTTTGTTTCATTTGCCCTAAGAGTGGATTTACTTTTTTCTTTTTTTACTCCTTCGCTGTGTGGATTATAGCTTTTAATTTTTTCATGGGAATTTTTCTCCTTTCTCTTTCTCTCCCCTGCTGAGCTGATACAAGTGGATACAAGTGGATATATTGGGGCATTTGCTCCCTGAAAATACTGGGCATGTTTAGTGGCTGATTTTGGTGGTTGGCTCCGTTGGATTACAAATACTTACTGGTTGTTTGGTTCCTGCTTCCTGCTTCTTGTGGATTACAACAATTGATTTGCTGGCTCTTCTCCATTAACTAGGTTATACTATATTCAAAGGATTGCTGGCAGCTTTGGCTGCATTGGACCAGGCTCAATTGGAGTGTTTAATAACTATATAGTGCATTGCAGCATTAGAACTTTCAGTGGACGTTATCATGGATAAGGGCACAAGAGGAAAAGCAAAGGAGGAGGAGCCTGTGGTGAAATCAAAGAGAAAGGGAAAACTACCAATGGAAGAGGTCCCTCCGTCGTCATCACCACCACCTGAACCTTATGATCAAACCCAAATTATGGTGGAAATTGGTAAATTGTTTCAGAAGATGGAAAAGATGGAAGATGGAAGAGTGAAGGACAGAAATGAAATGTTGAAAAAGCAAGATAAGGTGGTAGCATCTGTTATGGATTTAACAAAAAAAGTAGAATTAAATTTGCAAAAAATAGAAGGAAATGTGAAGTTGGTTCAAAATGAGGTGAAGGTTATGAGAAATGAAATAAAGGGGACTCAGGAGGGGGTGAGGGAGAATAAAGTGAAAATGGAGGAACAGGAAAAAAGGATTGATTCTATGGAAGATATGATGAGAAAACAGAATATTGTTATACATCACGTGGTTGAACGAACGCCAGACCTCTTAAGAGAAAGGGTGGTCCAGTGGTTAAACAATTTAAGTATGGGAAAGGAATTTGTACAGGAAGACATTGTGAGTGCATACAGGGTGGGCTCAAGAAGAGGGAAAGTGGTCCAAAGAAATGTTTTGGTTAAATTTGCAAATTGGGGTGACAAACTTAGAGTAATGGCTTTTTAAAAACAAGCAGGTTCTGGCGCCCTGAAAATTGATGGTTTTGACGTGGAAGTGTATAACGATATTTCTATTAAGGAAAGAGCTTGGAGGTATAAGATGAAACCGGTAACCAAACTGTTGATGACTAAAGGTGTAAGGTACAATTGGAGATTTCCACAGCAATTGCGTTTGTTTTTTTGGAAAAAAATGCAAGTTATTGATGAGAGGACCGACCCATTGGAGTATTTGTGTCTGCTTGATTTGGTTAAAGAGGGTTCGGAGGAGTGGCTAACTCTCAAAAAAGATTTGCTGGATTCGGGGGCCATAAGAAGAGATTATGAGGGGGCGGATGCTGGTGGTGCTACGGGTGGGGCACAGCAGGGGAGAGAGAAGGAGGAGTTGTCATTGATCATGGTGGAGGAGGAGGCAAGTAAGGAGCAGTGAGCAATAAGTGTTGATGCAACAATTCTTTATATCTAAGATTGTAGAAAGATGTGGTGGCACGATGCATTAACTCCTACGCACATCTTCCATGTTCCCCCTCTCCCCTCTTTGGATATCGAAGGCGGCTTTTTTTCTGGAGAAAGTGGGGAGAGCGATATTGTGTGTTTTTTGTATATATTTTCTTTTTGAGGGTAGGGGGTTGGTGGTAGCACGCCTAATGGAGAGTTTGGAAATTAGAGAAGGTGAAATGGTAACAGATTATGAGTAGTATCAAGGTATTAACCTGGAATGTAAAAGGTACAGGTTCCGTTCTTAAGAGGCGGAGCTTACAGTTGGCATTGAAGAAGGATAGACCCGATATAGTGTTCTTACAGGAAACACATCAAAAGTCAAAGGATACAAATAAGATTTTTTTGGGGTGGATGCAACACTATGAAATGGCGTTTGGCACATCAAAAGCGAGAGGAGTCGCAACTTTGATTTCTAAGAGATTAGGATTTGAGATAAAAAAAGTATTGTAGATCAGGAGGTCAGGTATTTGAAAGTGAGAGGGAAAATTGATGATGAGGAAATACTTTTGGTGAATATTTATGCTCCAAATGAACATCAAGTGGAATTTTTAGAAAAAGTTCGTAAAATTGTGGTTTTAGAAAAAGTGGCAAAGATGATTGTGGCTGGAGATTTTAATTTGATTAGGTCAAATTTAGATTGTACGAACTTAGCAAGGTGTGGAGCAGGTATGAAAGGGAATGTTCTCGATAACTGGATGGTTGCACTGGGGCTGAAGGATTCTTGGAGAGAGGTTAAGGGGTCGGAAAGGGTATATTCTTATTTTTCACATGTTCATGGGTCCTATTCCAGAATAGATTACGTATTTTTAATGGAAAATTTAGTTAAAAGTATCGAGGGTATTGAAGTAGGAATTTTTAAGGAATCAGATCATGCTAAAGTGTTTTTGAAATTGAGGATACGAAAGGATAGTAGGAGAGGAAGAAGTTGGAGATATGATCCCAATCTATTCAAAGAGCAAAAATGTAAAGATCAAATTATGGGAAGTTGGATGGAAAGTTGGCAGTGGAACGATAATGGGGAGGTAAATTTTAATGTGGTTTGGGATGCCATGAAGTCGGTGTTTAGAGGGGAAAGTATAAAGTTAGCAAGTAACAAATACAGATTGTATAAGGCAGCACAGGAGGAAAAAGAAAAGGAAATAAAACATCTACAGGAAGAACATTCAAAAAACAAGGATAAAAAAATCTTTGCTAAATTACAAAGATTGAAGGCAGAGTTATTGGGTAAGGATATAGAAAAAGTAAAAAGAGATCTGATATATCTAAAAAGAGAGTATTTTGAATTTAGCAATAAGAATTCAAGATTACTAGCAAGAGCGGCCAAAGTTAAAAAGGAAAAAAGGGAAATTGGGGTTTTGGTCAACAAACAAGGAATAAGGTGTAATAAAGCTAGTGATAAATGCAAAATTGTGAAGGATTTTTATCAAGCATTATATGCAAAAAAAAGAGATGTGGAGAAGCTTAAAGGGATTTTGGAAAGGCAATTAGGGAGTGGAATAAAGCAGGATCATCGGGACAAAATGGAAGAACAAGTTTCAGAGAAAGAGGTGAAGGAAGTAATCAGCGGTCTGAAGCTGGGGAAAGCTCCGGGAGATGATGGACTCTCGTTCGAGTTTTATAAGGAATTCAAAGATGTTGTGGTGCCAAAGTTGGTAAAGCTATATAATTACATTTTAGATGGTGGACAAATACCGACTTCGTGGTATAGCACTATTATCGTTCTGCTGCCAAAAGTGGGGAAAAATTTGGAAAAAGTGGAATCCTATAGACCAATCTCTCTTATAAATCAAGATGCCAAAATCCTCACAGCAATATTGGCTAATCGCTTAAATAAATTTATGGGAGAATATATAAATGTTGATCAAGTAGGTTTTTTAAAAGGAAGGCACATGGCTGATTTGACTAGGAGGGTGTAAGATCTAATTGACAACGTTAATCAAATGAAGGAAAAGGTGGGGTTAATATCTTTAGATATTTTTAAGGCATTTGATTCGCTACAATGGTCTTCGATCAAGGAAATAGTTAATGGCTATGGATTTGGGGATAGATTTAGAAGGGTAATCGATTTGTTATATCAGAAAGGGTTTGCTAGGATTAGAGTTAATGATTAGGTTACAGATGAGGTAAAGCTGGAGGCAGGTACTAGACAGGGTTGTCCCTTGTCCCCTATCTTGTTCATCATGGCAATGGAAATCTTGGCTAAAAATATAAGGGAGGATTTAAGTATAGAAGGGATAATGGGTAATAAAGTAAGTATGTATGCAGATGATACACTATTAATGGTGAAACATCCGGAGGGGGCAATGGATAGGATTAAAGCACAAATCGAGGATTTTGAGGCTATAACAGGGTTGATGATAAATTGGGACAAATCGGAAATGATGTTGTGTAATATGGGGGAAGAAGAGAAGGAAAGGATGGAGGGGCTATCTAAAATACAAATTAAAGATAATTTGAAATATTTGGGGATAATTATTTCAAATAAAGTGGAAGAACTCAAAAGATTGAACTACGACAGCCTGAAGGCAGAATTTAAGTTTAAAATACAGAGTTTTCAAAACTTGAAGTTGTCATGGTTTGGGAGAATTGCAATGTGCAAAATGATGTTGTTGCCAAGGATTAATTTTTTATTTGATGTACTTGCAATCCAACTGAAGGAAAAGGAGATTAGTGAGTTTCAAAAAATGTTTAATAATTTTTGTTTTGTTGTAGCGGGGGTAAAAAAATCTAGATTGCCAAAGAAATTCTGGTACCTGCCTCAGAAAGAAGGGGGTTTGGGAATGCCAAATTTGTTAGCGTATTACCGGGCATTTCAAATTAAGAATGTTGTGAAGATTTTGGCGAGGGGAAAAGCAATTTGGGAGGAGATTGAGATGAATGATTATAGGAAAATTGGTAAAATGATCTTTTTAGGGGATAAAGTTAAAATGACAGTTTCTAGTAATATTATGATGAGGGGACTCATGAATGTGTGGAAAAAATTAAAGAAGGATTTGGCTCCGGGTGCCTCTCCAATTTTGGAGCTGGCAGATATGGTGTGTTTTCCGATAAAAATAGATAAAAAAATAAAGGAAATATTGGATAAAAAGGAAGTTTCTCTGGTGAAAGAATGGTTAAGAAGTTGTGGAGATGAAACCAAGAAAGAACAATTGTTTGTGCAGTTAAAATTGGACTGGTTTCAGAAACTGAAGGTTAATAATTGGAACAAAAAATATGGAAGAGAATTATGTATAGATAGGGAAATGACGGATTTTGAAGAATTGGTTTTGAAAATTCGAAAAGGAGATAAGAGCATTAAAGGTCTAGTAAGCAAACTCTATGTTTTAATAAATAAGGGGAGTGATCCACAGGAAGATTTGAAATTGAAGTGGGAACAGGATTTGAATATAAACCTAGGCAATGATGAATGGAGAAATAAGTGGAAAAAGAGGATAATGAGAACTATGTCAGTAAGAATTAAGGAACATAATTATAAAATGCTGTGGCAATGGTACTTGACACCACAGAGGTTACATCAGATTGATAATAAAAGGGATAATTTATGTTGGAGATGTAAAGAGACTGTTGGAACCTATGAACATATGTGGTAGAGCTGTAAAATGATAAATGATTTTTGGAAAAGAATAGAAAACGAGGCAGGGGAAATAATGGGTAAGAAAATCAAACTGGTGTCAGGTACCATTATGTTAACAGATGTGGAGGGTATGTGTTTAAATAAGGAGGAAAAAGAGTTATTAGAAATTATGTTAACCACGGGTAGACAATGTATTGCTAGAAATTGGAAAAATGATGTTACTATACAATTGGGGGAGTGGTATAAGGAAATGTGGAATCTAGCATTGAATGATAAATTGACATGGGAGATAAAAGTAAAAAGAGATAAACTGAAGGCAAATAGATTTTGGAATATCTGAAAGCCCTTTGTTGATCACTCCCTTATGGGTATGGATTATAGCAGACCTGTACCATCTCAGAGTAGTTTTTGGAGATAACATTGAGTCCGAACTCTCCGGGGCATTGTAAATAAGCACTGGGTGATGTGTAGTTGAAAATTAAAGTTGATAGTTGCAAACAAGTTATAGTACTGTGGGAAGGTTTTATGAATTGGTTATTGGCGCTGTGTTAACTTTTAATGTGTTTATTAAATGGTATGTGTATTATAACAGACAATAATGCAATTATCATTTATGCAATTATTTTTTACGAAGCTTATGTATTTTTGTTATGTCATATTATATATATGTTTGTAAATTTTTTTGAAAATTAATCAATAAAAAATTTATTAACAAAAAAATAAATACATAGGATTCCTCAGACAAACTATATGAGCCAGCAGGCTTGCGTGGTGGACTCAAACATGCCCCATACCTGCTGGCATAGCCAGGTCTTTAACAACTTCCTGAAGGATAACAGGTCCGACTGGAGCCTAAGTTCTGGTGGTAACAGGTTCCATAGGGCTGGGGCATTTGGTCTTCAGCTTTCCCTGCTGCCTTTGACTTTCCCCTGTATTATTGTTTTTCCAGTGAATCTTGCCTTCTTATGATATGTTACAAATTTGACAGCCTCAGTTCATTATATTTGCATCCAGAGACAATTCAGATTTGATTTGCTCTATCACCCAGTTGTCTGACTTCCTGGGAATCCAAGGTATCAACAACTGTTAGTAATTATGCTTGAGAATAACAGAAGACTCACTGGCCATATTCATATCCAATGCTAAGACAGAATTAGTTTTAATTATTGTTGGAGGAAGAAAACATATTCCTCCTTTGCAGATAAGCAAATAAACAGACTTAATTTGTCTAATTCTAGTTTGTCTTTTCCTGAAGGTGTCTGCTCCCTTCCCAGCTGATAGCCCTGAAAGTTTTCACAAGGCTTACGAGTAGGCATATTCTCATTGCCCATTTTCCACTGAGTAAAAGAGCAAAAACAGGGAAAAGAACCACCCTTAAAGTTCTTCAAACACTCTTATAGAGCTGGGGAAAATAAGAAATCCGTTGCTCTCTTTTAAAATTATCAATTTCACACTCTGTGTACCCAAAAGAGATAGCACATTGAGTAGAATAGTCATTCTATAATGGAACATCATTAATACAATTAGAGAGAAGATGCTAGATCCACATCCTCTTTCACTGCATTCTCTACATGAGCAGAGAAAAGTCTGAAGGAAAAAGGTTTATATATGTAAGCAGAACCCAGATTTTTCATGGGTCCTTGGGGGCCATTCAACAATTATGCGATCCTCGTGGGGGAGGGGGTCTGCCATCTGAATTACGGAAAATTACGTGGGAGGGGGTCAGGTCAGATTACGTAATCCATTTGGAGCTGCTGTGGTTTCAAAACATAGCACTTTTTTAGGTTTAAAAATGATCTCTTGGAATTTTGATCCGATTTGAGATTATTGAATTGCTTGTGAAGTCTATTTCTAACCGACAGAAATTTATAATTCTTGTAAAGAAGATAGTAAAATAACACTATCATAGCTTACATGACATCTGATACATATCGATATGTTCTGAATTAGGCACCAATAGTGAAAAGCTCTAAAAATTAGAGTTTTGTTACAAAAGCTCTGGATTATGTAATTTTAATTGGGGGGGGGGGGGGTTCAAAGCGAAAATTGCGGTTGGGGGAGGGCGGTCAATTTCCCCCCAAAAATGGATCATGTAATTGTTGAATGGCCCCTTGCTTGTGTAAGGAACTTATTCATGAGCAGGAATTTCTCCTCTTTGGACTTGTGTCTCTGGTCATGTCAAAAAATCACGAAAAACTTCTCTGCAACCATGCTGACAAGACTGCCTTGGAGATTAGCTGAGTATGTCTCTGTAGGCATGTCTTCAAGTGTATCAGTGGGATGCCTCATCATTGAAGGTCGTGTGCAAAGACATTCTTGTCTCTTACGTTCTTTGAAATACAATTAGCTTTTCTTAGACAGAAAATCAGTATTTAGGTTTACACATCTCTTATGTTTTGAACAAAGATTAGACCAATGAACACAATGTTTAAAGAACAGTTTAAGCACAGAATTTAATGTGTAATTATTTAAATATTACAATATTTCTGTATGTTATTCTTCAGTATCTTTACTGGAGATTAGGGGAAAGATCTGGGCATAGTGTTTTATGGACAGGAAATTGTAATTAATTTATCCCATATAGCCCTATTTAATTTTAATAATTGTCTTGTTCTACTGGAGTGTGTTTTATACCGGAAGCCCATATTGCTATCATAGGAACATTTGTTTTGTAGAAATCCGAAGTAAATATTGTTTTTCCTTTTCTTCTTTGTTTCCTCTTACCCCATTGGGTGTTGAGGGAGATGCATTGCAAGGTTCTTGTCCTGGCACTTCTAGCGGATACCAACCGGTCTTATTTGGTGATGCTATCTCTCCACTTTCCTCTGGGTCTTCCTTGTGGTCTTTGTCCTTCTCCCCACCACCACCACCACCACCACCACCACACAGAGCAAATCAAGTGATATCAGCAAATTCAACGTCCGATCCAAATGCTAAGGAGCTCCATGTATAGGTGAATATTTCACTCAGTGTAATCTTATTCATCCTTAGCAACTTTTGCATAGAGAACAATTACCGTATTTGCCAGCGTATAAGACGTATCGGAGTATAAGACACCCCCCATTTTAATACACATTTAAAGGGAAAAACTAATTGTCTACTTTTCTTTCATGACTTTCCAAAATTAACTCCAGGAGCTAAGGAAAGTGGGATGGGGGGAGTGGGCTCCTTTTAATCCAGTTTCCCCACCACCCCACCACCAGTGGAGGAGAGTGGGATGGGGGGGGGGATGGAAGAATCTTTGAATACTTTCCACCACCATCCACCCACTACTGGGGAGAGGGGGATAGAGGTAATGAAGGATCTTTTAAGCACGTTTCCACCCCCATCCCACCCCCGCTGACCATCAGGAGGCGAGGAGGGTGGGATTGACTGGGCATGAGAGCTCTTTTCGAAGCCGCCTTTCACCTGGCTCTTAGCAGTCAGCGGTGGTCACTGAACCACACCAGTGGTGTGTGTGTGTGTGTGTGTGAGAGAGAGAGAGAGAGAGAGAGAGTGGTGATGGCGGTTTTAAAAATAGCCCTTTCCGTCTCCAGTCACCCTTGCCGCCAAACTGCACCAGCAGGGGGGACTGTTACTGGCATATAAGATGCACTCCATTTTTCTGGCATTTTAAGGGGGGGAAGTACATCTTAGGTAAAGGTTTCCCTTGCTGGAAAGCCAGTGGTATCTGACTCTAGGGTTCAGTGCTCATCTCTGTTTCAAAGCCGAAGAGCCAGCACTGTCTGCTTCCGCAGATGTTTTCATGGTCATGTGGCAGGCATGACTAGAAACCAGAGCACACGGAACGCTGTTTACCTTCCCACCAAAGTGGTCCTTATTTATCTACTTGCAATTTCTTGCTTTCGAACTGCTAGGTTGGCAGGAGTGCATCTTATACATCAGCAAATGTGGTAGCTTAACCCATGAGGAGCACTGCAGCCACTTGATGCTTGTATGTATTGCTAAGGCAAGGAAAAGGAATAGGATGCATCTTCAGAGGTAATGTTTATTTTTAGAGTCTGATTATTCCTTTCTTAGATAGCAGCGAAGCAGGGAGAAAATCAAGAGAGCACAGTAGCAAAAGTAAAAATCAAGTGATATCACAACTATAACAGAAAATCAAGTGAAGTGTTGTCTTATCACTACTGCTCTGTCACAACTTTATCCACATAACAGGCTCAGCTTAACCTACCTTACAGGATTGTTATGTGGATAAAGTAAGGAAAAATGAGGTATGAGCATTGCTTGGAGCTCACTGGAGAGAGGTATCTAATAAATAATAAATAAAAACAGGGATCAGGACTCAGATCTCCAAGGCCACAGTCTCTCAGTTCAGTGGCAGCTCTGCTAATGATACTCTTTAACCAAGTTCCCCCTTAAAAACTCCGTCTTTAAAGAGAAGAAATCAAGCGGTTTCTTCTCTTTAAAAACAGAGTTTTTTTTATTTGGAGGGGGGAATCGATCCACTCTCCCTGGTCTCCTGGGTCCAGAAGGATTGGGGGGACATACCCCTTTTGTCCCCCCAAACCTCCCAACCCCAGGGGAGCCAGCGGAGAGGGGGATTGCAACCCCACACCCACTGATATTAAAGGGGAAACCTGATCTACTTTCACGACTCCACACAATCAAAGCACCATAACACAATAAAGCCCCCTCCCCACCACCTAGCCCACCCTTCCTGACCCCCACCGACCACGCCCCCTCCCCACCACCTAGCCCACCCTTCCTAACTCCCACTGACCATGCCCCCTCCCCACCACCTAGCCCACCCTTCCTAACCCCCACTGACCATGCCCCCTCCCCACCACCTAGCTCACCCTTCCTAACCCCCAATGACCACGCCCCTCCCCACCACCTAGCCCATCCTTCCTAACCACCAATGACCACGGCCCCCTCCCCACCACCTAGCCCACCCTTCCTAACCCCCAACGACCACGCCCCCCTCCCCACCACCAAATAAATAATTTTTTACAAAATTACTAAAAACACAGTCAAAACATCCAAAAATACACAAAAACAAACAAAAACAACACCAAAAAATAATACGAAGTAAACAAAAACACAATCAAAAACAAACAGACAAAAAATACAAATTCCAACCACCCCCACCACCACCCCCACACACACACACACACAAAAGAAAGAAAACAAGCAAACTTACCAAAAGATGTCCTACCTCCACGAGGACCAGAAAAGAAATGAATAAAGAAAGAGACTACTTACCAGAAGAAGCTCCACCCAGAGGCCAGGAGAGAAAAAACAGTCAAAATACAATAATCCCTACCAGCACCACCTGCTGGCCACAATAGTAAAAACAATTCAAAAACACACAACAGCCCCAAACAAAAGGCCACAAGAGTAAAAACAAATCAAAAACATAACACAAATTCACAATTTTTCACAAAAGGTCACACCAATAAAAACAAGTCAAAAAAATTACACTAAAACACACTTTAACACAAATCACAAACATATGTCAATAAAATACAATAGAAACTTTTAAAAATCCTGTGCTGAGTTTTAACTCAAATTAAAACACAAAACATCTAAACACATTTTAAAAACATTGAATGTAAAAAAGATTTACTTTTACATTATTAAAATTATTACCTACAGTACAACTAATTCAAAAAAACCAAAAAACCAAAACATTATTTGCTTACATAAAACAATTTGAAAAAATTATATCATACTTTGTTCTTTTATTAATCCTCAAAAAATCCAAACAAAGCAGATCACAGTTAATAACAACCAAGCCAAATTTTTTTTTACATAAATAAACATTTTAAAAATTAAAATTACAGACAAAGCAATTTTTAAAAAAACATTAACACAATTTAACCTTCCAACACAATTTAAAACAGCCCGGCAATGCTGGGCAACCTCTGCTAGTGCATATATATTTACAGAGGAGGGGAAACTATTCATGAAATAATACTGTAATAGCTATTTTGTTCTACAAGAAAACCAAAATTTCTGAATTACACTCAGTATACCGGGGGAGAAATAATCACGATAGTTTGACATCCACACAATAATCTAGGCTTTGTAGAGTTTCAGCATCTTTTAGAATTTGTGTAGAGTACTTCTAGCCAAGCAGACTGCAATAGATACAAAAGATTGTCGCACGTTTTACCATTGGTATACAAATTAAACCAACAAATGGTAGTTGCCTACCCACCACAATGGGACCACAAATTGCCCAGAGAACTCCCCTCAGTTTCAGAAGGGCCTTGCTGCTTGACACAAGAGTGCAGTACAATGGAACCTCAGTTTATGAATGGCTCAGTTAACATAATAATCGGTGTGTGAAATTAAATCCAGAGAAAATAGTGGCTTGGTTTAAGGATCTACTTCACATAATGAAGCCTTTTTTGGGTGGCTTGAAGGTATTTAGAGCATTTCCGCTCAATTTCTGGAATTTTTTGCTGCTTCTTTGCTGCATTTTGGCAGCTTAAAAGCAGCGTTCAGCACTTCCAGGGTGGCAGGGAAACTAACAGCTGATCATAAAAGATGAGTTACCAGAGCTGGCCACTAGAGGACACTGTCAGAACTGCTAAAAGTGCATTGAAATCCAATTCTGGAGCTCAGAAATAAGTGGTGGTGGTGGTGGTGGGTGTCTTTTAACTGTTCAAATCTCTTTATAAAGTGGCAAAAAAATTCCAGAGTGCTTTCCAAAGAGTTTTGAACAGAAAAAAAAGATCCCCTCTCCCCACTAATTTCTGAGCTTCGGAACAGATTAATTGGTTTCCAGTGCATTTCTATGGGAAACTGAATTTTGGTTAAAGTAATTTTCGCTATCATGATTATTTCTCCCCCAGCATACTGAGAGTAATTCAGAAATTTTGGTTTTCTTGTAGTCAAAATAGCTATTACAGCGTTATTTCACTACTTCTCTGTAGTGCAATTGTTAATTGTTTGTTGTTGGGTATTTTTTTGGTTATGCAAAATGAGGCAATTGTTAAGGAGCAGATGCTATAAAGTAACATAGATACACCCCTTGCATTCATCCTGACTGTGGGAGGACAAAGCTAATTGTGCCCCTGTTGTGTATGGAATGTAACGTGCAGTTAAGTCAATGTAACCACACGAATGAGTGAATGTAACAATCTCTATCATGTATAAGAAACAATGTAACCTACTGTATGATCACTGGGGGCAGTAGCGAGCGTCCAGCTCACATGGTACACATTCTCCAAATACCTACAGCCACGGGAAAGATTCCCGCCACTACCTCACCTGGACAAGAAGGGCGTGACCAAGGGTGCCGTCACGCAGACAGTAGCCAATGAGCTATCCAGGAGCCACATTCAAATGTATAGCCACCGCATATAATGAGCTGTTCGTCTGCCATTACCACATGTTCCCCCTGACCATCATGCAATAAAGATGTGTTAAACCAGACTTCGGCTGCTTTTATTGTCTTGGTTCTTGAACACTAAAGCCCCACAATCTATTCTCCCAAAACAAACATAATTCTGTGATGGTGAAAGATACTACCTCATCACGAGGTACCGGAACAGTTAAATGGGAAGGGTGGAGACCACAGTATTCTTTACCTCAGGCAGCAAAATCTCTTAAGGCAACCCAGAATGTATATTACATTCCCTAAATTACGGCAGGGGAAATGTTATTATGGGCACCTGGTAATTAATCTTTCATGTGATTAGCAATTAGGCACAGAAAGCAGATGGTGATTCTACGGTTTGAGACTGCAACTGCTAGGAAGCTGGGAGATATGCACTGTGAAAACATCACAAGAGTCCAGGGAATTATCACAAAATAGCCATGTTCAAAGCCAAAAAATAATATTCATAAACTAAAATTCTATGACTTGGTAATCCAAACAGGGAGTAAGCAGAAGTAAGATCACTACAAAGCCCCAGTTAGGTCAGCAGGAGATCAGGCCACAGTGAGTGGAAAACTGCTGATGACAATGAATAGGGACAGGAAGCAGATGAGAGGAAAATTGTTTCCAGCACCATGGCTAGGCGTTTCTGCTCAGTGTTTCTCTAGATCAGGGATGCTGGATGCAGCTTGTGGCACCATTTCATGTGGTCCCACATCGCCTGCACCACACCAGGAAGTGTCATGTGGTGGAGGAAGGGCAAAATGGCCATCCGGCCCCCGAAGCTGTCTGAGGGAGCATGACCGGCCCCTCGGCCTAAAAAGGTTGAGAACTCCTGATCTGGATGTAGTGTGTGTGAGAGGGAGCTTTGCTCTATTGTCCTTTGAGACACTGTCATTCTCTATGGCTTGGGGGCATACCTGTCAAGTTTCGGGAAATTTCTGTAAAAAACCCGTATTTTACACTCTTTCTCACCGTCATATTGTATTAGTTAGACTGCAAATAGACTAGAGTTAGACTGGAGGCCAGCACAGGATAAGCACAGCTGTCCAGTTTCCTGTTTCGGCCGGGAAATTTCCCCTATTTGACAGAAATTTCCGTAAACTTGACAGGTATGCTTGGGGGTCATTCCTCCCCAGAGACTCTCCTCTATCCAGAGTGGACCTCTTCAGAAGAGCCAAGTTCTGCCCCCATATATGTGTGTGTGTGTGTGTGTGTGTGTGTGTGTGTGTGTGTGTTTGTGCGTGCGTGCGTGCGTGTGCGTGTGCGCGTGTGTGTATATCTCTCCCTCCCTCCCTCCCTCCCTCTCTCTCCCTCCCTCCCTCCCTCCTTCCCTCCCTCTCTGTAGGAGAGCTGCCACTCATGACCTCAAGTCCCAATTCTGACCCTGGCTCCTCTATCCTTCTCGTCTTCATCCTTCAAGGAAGACTCTACAAGGTAGAATCTGTAAGACTCTGACAGGAATGCATTGGTTTTTCTCTTGGTGATTCAGCCTCTTGCTGTCCAGAGTTCCAAGGAGGGGGAAAACAGCATGTCCTCTTCTAATGTCAAGTTGAAGGAGGTTAGTCTCATGTTTTTAAACTGAGTGATCAATGCTGAAAGGACAGGGATTTGGAACACACACACTCTGCTTATTTATCTAAATAGCATCCCAACTGCCACGCATGAATGGTGAACATTTGAACAGTCTGGCTTTTATTAAGCACAGTTAATTGCTAATACAAGAAAAAGTCTATTAACTGCTAGGGATGAATGAGTGTTTCCTCAGAAACCCCTGGCCTGCTTTTGATGTTTTAAAGATCCTAAAGGGTTGTAAGTGGTCTGTACTGAACCATCTCAACAGATCTCTTGCCTGGACATACATAAGCATTTTAGACCTTTATTAGAATTTAAGGGGACTATAGAATTTAAGGGGATTTGCTAGTTGTGATGAAAAGTATTGCTAAAGAACAAAACAAAAACCATGGCCTTTTATACAAACAAGCACTGAGAGATTTACATCAGCCATACAACATCTGCCAAACTGTGCAGTTTCGACAACTGACTCACACAGAATTCCCCAAGTGAGGCTGCGGGTGTGCCATGTGCAGAAAAGTGAAAGCAGGGATTACTAGTACTAACAGCTATTGTAATCATCCATGGAGAACATCCTTCTGATCCTCCCTGTGGCAAAAATCTAGCTGTTAAGATTGCCACAACTAGCTGCAAGCTTTTCTAGATATCACTCTAAAACAGCCAATGCATGATTCAAATTCTACCATCATCTGGTACAGAGGATGAGTGAGGATGGGATTTTGAGAATGAGATAATGTTTAAAAGAAATAAATGGTGTATCAGTGCTGTGCTCCTTCTCTTTCTCACTCTCATACCAATTTCTGGCTGCAGATCTAGAGGTTGGGGGTTCATTTCCTCATTGTGCATCCAAGAATATCCAGCCTTTATTGCCTTGGGTAAACTGCATAATCCCAAGATTCCCTCAAAAGAAGGGAAACCACTTCTGAGTACTCTCTCCCTGAAAGGGTTGCCATAAGTCAGAATTGACTTGCTGGCACACAATTCTTATTATATTTTATACCAGTGTTGGCGAACCTCTGGCATGCGTGCCAGAGGTGGCACGCAGAGCCCTTTCTGTGAACACATGTGCAGTCAAGGGCAAGCCCTGCCTTCCTTCTCCTTCCGTCAATGGGGAGGCAAGAAGGGAGGCTAAAGTCCCACCCAAGAGGTGGTGACAGGGACAAGGTGTGGTGACCAGACAACCACACACACATCACTCCTAGGAGGTGGAAGAGGCAGGCTGTGGGCAGGCACCGCGGGTGCATCGGAAGCACACAGGTAACATCACATGGGTACGTGCGCACATGCGGTGCCTGCCCGCACATCTCATCCTCTTTCTTGGGCACTTGGTCTCTAAAAGGTTTGCCAACACTGCCTTTTACTGATACTATCTGATCATGAGTCAAGGCTAGTGACACAAGGTAAACATGGATCAATTCCAGAATCACCTTCCTTCTCTGCTTGTCTTATGACTCAAATAAATGAAAAATGGATGCAAAGCCACAAAGTCTCACACATTCTGTTACATATATGTTTAAATCAGGAGTTCGCAACCCCTGGCCTAATCCACCCACCACCCAAAGTCGCAATACATCATTTACCACACAGTTTTCTCAAGGGTTTTTGGACAGCCTCCATTGATTTCCAGGGTTTTAGGACCGCAATTGCTCCATTTTTAAAATTTCTCGCTGCTTCCCCACTTTGTCCCAGCAGCTCATCTGTGGTGCTTGGAGACATCCATCGGCGCGCGGCACCCATGTCAGGACCTGGTTTCTCAGCACAGAACCAGAAAGTATCCAAGCGTAGCCTAGTAGCTGCTGGGACAAAGCAGGGAAGCAGCGGGAAATTTTAAAAACAGAGTCATTGTAGTCCTACAAGGCTGCTGCTGCCTTGGAAAGCAGCAGAAGCTGTCCAAAGACCCACAAAACTGTGCGATCGTTGCATGCCACCAATAGTGATGAAAACATAAATCCAGGGAGCCTCCATGCCTCTGGTCCCTGGCAGGGAGTGACGGGGGCAGGTCCAGCCTCTGGTGGGAAAACGTTGCAAAGGCCTGGTTTAAATTAACATTTCAACATATACATTTTGAATAGATAGTGTCTTAATTCATTCTGCTTTCTGGCTTCTTAGAGTCAAACTAGACAATTTTATTAGCATGTCATTGGAAAAGGAACACTCTTAAGAAATAAAACACACAGTATCTCTTTTTCATAATGCAAACTAGCTTTACTTTGCATATTGCAAATAAGCTTTCCTTTATTATGTGATAGGGGATCAAGCAATAAAAATTTCTTGCAAGCCTCAGGTATGCCTTGCTTGCTCAAGCATGGAGCTTTGTCAGAGCAGTGTGCCTGAACGAAAAATATTGTAATAAAAAGAAATACACATTTCTTTTAATATTCAATTAGAGCCACAGTCACAAAAATTACCATAGAATGTAGAGCACTGTAACCTAACCTGATGCCCCACATTTATGATATGAACAAAAATATAAATTTTATTTATTTGTCTAATTACTGTGAAGATTTAGCCTCATACAGGCAAACATCCATACTGCTGTTTCATACTAGAGTTTTTGAAAAATTCATTATAGTTTTTTAAACTGTAGCTTAAAAAACTTCAATTCTATTTATGCATATACAGTAGAACCCCGCATAGCGATTTTAATCCGTTCCACAGAGCTGATCACTATGCGGTTTCATCGTTGTATGATCTTCCCTATGGGAAAATACATACAACGATTTTCCCTATGGGGTAAAACCATACAATGATGTTTGGCGCTAAATGGTTTTTCCCACTGGAAAATTGTTGTACAGATTTTCCCATAGGAACGATAGCTATGCGAAATGACTCCCCACCACCACTCCAAGCCTCATCACTGTGCGATTTCATTGCTGTATGGGGGGGGGATCGTTATACGGGGTTCTACTGTATTTGTGAATAAACTCTATTGGATTCATATACTATGTGAGCCAAATTTAAGCATTATTTTTGTAAACACTCCTGCCAACCTAGCAGTTTGAATGCAAGAAATTGCAAGTAGATAAATAGGGACCACTTTGGTAGGAAGCTAAACAGCATTCCGTGTGCTCCAGAGTCTAGTGATTCCTGCCACATGACGACAGAAACATCTGCAGAAGCAGACAGCGCTGGCTCTTCGGCTATGAAATAGAGATGAGCACTGAACCCTAGAGTCGGATATGATTGGCTTTCAAGCAAGGGTGACCTTTATCTTTATAAACTACCTGCTTTTATTTTTCTTCCTTATATTTTTGAACTCCAGCATGCAAACTGCCAATATAACCAAATGCCATGCCAGTTTATTCAGAATTAAGTTCCACTGATTTCAGCAGGTCTTACTTCTAATAAACATATACAGGATTTCATCTTTAGAAAACAATATGAATCTCAGATAGTGTCCTTTTATCCTTTTCCTTCCTTAGAAGCTCATGAAAATCTCTTGGGCGGCAAAAACATATTTAAATATCATAAGGTGCCACAGTTTTATCTTTGAAGACTTGAACAGCAGCAACAAATTTAGCAACTGCTACAGAGAAATGTGGATTTTTATCTTCTAATAATGCAAGAACAAGGTCTTTAGAGGATGTTATTTCAGGTAAATCAAACAAAGGTTTAATAAAATGCTCTGTTGCAATTACATAAAAAGGCAAGAACACAGAATATGTATCCAGCCTGTGTAGTCACAAGGACAAACTCTCTCAGAGTAAAGTTATCCTGAAAATCTTTGGTACATGTCCTTCAATGGGACAGTATTCAAACACAATTATAAAAAAAGCTAAGCAATAAGAGTTAAATGGAAAAAAATATGATGGGACTGATTTGAGAAGAGAAATGCCAAAAAAAAAGAAAGAAAAGAAATGGGGGTGGGGGTGGGGGTGAGGGTGAGGGTGAGGGTGAGGGTGGGGAGAGAGAGGACATACTCATCAAGTTCTCATTTGAGTACTAGCCAGATCTTTTTGGCAAATATGCTTCTCTTTTGTCCGTGTTGATGGTATCAAAGACTGCTGAGAGATCCAAGAGAACCTGAAACCAGATTGGTGTGGATTGAAGCATTCAATATCCTCCAGAAATGTCTGCAGCTGACCCACCACCACTCTTTGCCCATAAACGGGATGTTAGCAGCCAGATGATAGTTGTTTAAAACAAGGTTCAATTTCTTCAAGACAGGGCGGACGATAACATAAGAACATAAGAACATAAGAACAGCCTTGCTGGAACAGGCCACAGCCCATCCAGTCCAGCATTCTGTCTCACACAGTGGCTCACCATTTCCTTCAGGGTATTCCCAAGCAGATGCCTTCACCTGCTTAGGATTCCCTGGAAATGGCATTGAGAGATATCCTGCCTATCTCTCCAACCCGGAGGTTGTCCTTAGGTAGCCATAATTATAGCCATTGATAGCCTTGTCCTCCATGAACTTGTCTAATCCTTTCTTAAAGCTGTCAAGACTGACAGCTGTCACCACTTCTTCTGGCAGGGAGTTCCATAGACCAGTAATCCTCTGGGTGAAAAAGTACTTTCTCTTATTTGTTTGAGAACTAGTACCCAAAAGTTTCATGGAGTATCCCCTAGTTCTAGTGTTGTGCGATAGGGAAAACAGTTTTTCCTTATCTACTTTGTCCACACCGTGCATGATTTTATAAACTTCAATCAGGTCACCTCTTAGACGCCGTCGTTCAAGAGTGAAAAGGCCCAACCGTTGCAGCCTCAGATGGTAAGGAAGGTGTTCCAGTCCCCTAATCATTCTGGTTGCCCTCCTCTGTATTTTCTCCAACTCCATAATATCCTTCTGGAGGTATGGCGACCAGAACTGTACACAATATTCCAGATGGGGCCTCACCATAGATTTATAAAGAGGCAAAATGACACTTGCTGACTTATTTTCTATACCCTTCCTAATGATCATCTCCTTCAATTGTGCAGGCAGGTTTTATAATACTTAGAAAATATATTTATAGAACATTTGAAACCAATTCTGTTTGCTGAGCAAGACCATTCCTAACAAGCAGGCCCTTAACCTCTATATAAATCTCTTCAATGAAGGAGACTCTACCTTCTGTGAGTCACTCCTTTTCATTCTTGTACAGCTCTTACTGAAAAGCATTTCTCCCCAATATTTAAGTGTTATATCTTTTCTCTTAATTTTAATTTATCACTTTATACCACAGGATCCCAACCTTTTTACACCATGGGCCAGACCACGCCCCCTAGACAGCTGAGCTGGCCAGTCACATGGTTTTCCCCGGTGTAAACACTGCTGTAAAATGCATCAGAGGCTATCATAAACACATTTACAACAGCTGTGAGCGCATTTATGGCTGTCAGAAATGCGTTTAGGACAGCTGTAAATGTATCTGCTTCCACTTCTGGTGTGGCAGCAGTGACGTGGGCCACGTGAAATGGTGCTGCAGGCTGCATCCAGTCCGCAGGCCATTGGTTGGAAACCCCTGCTTTAGATTTTACTAATACAAGTTTTGCTCTATCTTCCATGTGACACCCCTTCAAAGTTTGACAATGGAGATCATATGGCCCCTCTATCTTCTCTTTCCCAGGGTAAACCTACCCAGCTCCTTCAGACATTCTATCTCCAGACATGGCCAACCTGTTCCAGTTTGTCAATCTTCTTCTTAATTTGTGGTGCCAATAACTGGATACCATATTTCAAGAGATCTGACCAATGCAGATTATTCAACTGTCCGAAGTAATTTACTCTGTTGTTTGTTCATGGATTTTAATAAATTAATGAACCAGAAAGTGCCCGTTTTTCAGAAAGCAAACAAATTCACCAACAACATTTCTTCCAGGTGAAGAGACAACCACCAAACCAGCTCTGTATTTCAGTTTCTGATATCCAGAAGATCTTAATAACCCAGTAT
Organism: Bradypodion ventrale; assembly: GCA_035047345.1. NCBI lineage: Eukaryota > Metazoa > Chordata > Lepidosauria > Squamata > Chamaeleonidae > Bradypodion > Bradypodion ventrale. The sequence goes on from JAWDJE010000002.1 coordinate 145,853,426, forward strand.
ATAATCAATCAATTAAATCAATTTAAAATGAGAGAACATACAGAACAAAAGACGTCACTGGTAATTTGTCTCACTTGAAATATCAACAACCTCTGGTTATTATCTCAAACATCACTGTAACTATTTCAATTGAAATATAATCACTTCCACTTACCTCTTTCTGACGGTATTTAATTGCCAGTTTCAATCTTGCCAAATCGCTACCAGTTTGGTCTTCTATGAGACTGTTATCATCTCTGTAATTCAAAATAATTTCAAGTTCCCTTGAACTCCGGGTCTGGTCCAAGAGGTCTTTTGCAAACTGTTTACATTGCTGTGACAGCTCCTCATATTCAGATTTAAACTCATTTTCTACTTTGCTCAGTTCCTGAAGTTCCCAGCTCAACTGGAAAGCTGTAAGAAAAGGATCCTCACTGGAAAGGGAAATCAAAGATGGACTCGCAAGAGCTCGATAGATATTTAACCTTGATCGAGAATGGCGAAGGCTGTCCACATCTGAGCTGGAGACACATTCCACACAGTTACAACGGACTTCATGTGGTCTAGGTACGGAAACGCCTTTCTGTACTAGAAGTTTTACAATCTCATAATTGTTTGTATGGGCAGCCAGGATTATGGGAGTAATGTCTGGTGTAAATTCAGAGAACTGCTTATCCAGAAGAATGGGTGGAACCTGGGGGAAGGAAGAGTAAACCAATTTATATTGAAAAATTATCTGTAATAGGCGCCAAGATGTAAATATATGAAGCATCATCATATACAGAGAGATGGCACATATGTTTTAGGGAGAATGTGACCAGCATCCAGAAGAGCCTGGATCAAGGATCCATTCACAAAAATTTTCTCCATATCAGCAAGCCATATTTTGAGAAGAACTCAATTCAAATAAGAAAAGTTCACATTGTATTCTATTACATAGTATTGTACCGTATTATAAGATAAATATTGCTGGCAAGGGGAAGATCCAGGGATGGGCTCCAAAAAAAATATTACTACCACACTGTGGGTGTGGTATGGTGGGCATGGCCAGGGGAAAAGCCCCATGTTGCACCTGAACCAGGACTACAGTACAGTACTTTATTTCAAAACATGGATGGGCGGGGCCAGCCAGAATTTCTGCTACCGGTTCTGGCGAACTGGTGCAAACCTGCAATAGGCCTTAACCAAAATGATTTGACCAAGCAATTTTGTGCCCCCCCAAAGGTGCTATTTGATGAACAAAATCATTTTAAACTTTTGGGGCCATTTTTTCAGTGATGGAATATAAATTTGAAATGGAGGAGGGAAAGGGAGAATACCATGTCAATTTCTAGTCTACAACAATATACACAAGAAGCATGACCTACAAAAATATTGTCCTGAGCACATCATTTGTACACACTGTGTTGCTGTAACTGAGCTCTTGCATTGACAGAAGGACACATTAAGAAGTCATCCTGAAAGTCCTATATCCATGGAGTCAACCATGTCTTGAAGGCACAAAATGCATAACCATCTTTCTCGCAAAGCTGGTGTGGTCAGTGCCTTGATGGACTACACGAGAGAGGCAAAGTGCACTAAAATCAATAGAGCAGATTTGGTCCCATAAACTAAGTGGAATATGCAATGCAAAAATAATAATGAAATTTGTTTGGAACCAAAAAATATTTTTAAATTTCCCCTTGAAAGTCTTATTTCCTACTCCATACAAAGATATTCTCCAACCTCCGACATATAAATATTGTTGTGGCCTACAATATTTTCACCACCTCCATGCAGGGCAGGCATCTGAAACAGGTCCCCATAAACAGTTGATCTCCCCTCTACCCCATGTCTGTCCTCAACATAGGTAGGCAAATAATGATTGTGATGAGGACCAGCAATCACTGTTGCTCACGATACTGAGAGCAACAAAGTGAGAAGTGAGCAGGCACTCTCTGTTATCACCTTTTGCACTCAGTAGCTCTCTGTATGAACATGTAGAAAATTATAGCAAATCAGAAGAACAGAAGCTACAGCCACTGGTTTGCCTGCTGATCCAGCATCAGGCTGACAGTACCACCCTATGACTGAATGGTAAGGTGACACAGAGGATTGTGGCTGATCTTGCACTACTTTTATGTTTATCATTCCTTCTCATTTTCTCTATATCTCACTTTCCCTCTTTCTCTCTTCCCTCTTCATGTTACAATCTGGTTGTTGTTCATGCTGCAGAGAAAGAGCTGGAATGGACCTTTTAAAAATGAAAATGAGTCACTGGGGATTTTATTTTCACATTGCCCGTAAATCAAGTAATGTATAAAGAAATGAAATAGCCTTAGGTCTTCTACATGACAAAGGACTTGTTACACTTGTAAGTTCTAAAAGACACTTTGCTGAACACTTTACAGCCATCTGGATGCTTTCTCTGATCCATTCATAAAAATCCTCTTTCCAAACACATTATATTTACTTCCATCTATCAGTCTTCAAAAACTGTTCAAGAGGTTTGATTATCTCTACAGCACAAAACAAATCTCAGGCAACAGGAGGACAAAGAAGCATCATCACCAATTGTTGTCCAAAGTTTGTCCATTTCAAGTCATTTTTCACCTCCACCACCAGATTAGTGCTGTGTTAATGTCGCGTCCAGCCCTTATAAGCAATAGTCGAGGCAACGATGAACAGAACAGCAACTAGAGTTTATTCAACATTCTTTTCAAGTTATGCTTACAAGGCGTTCAGGACACAGAGATGGCTATACAATCCCATGAAATCAGACCCTCCGGAGTCTGCCATAGAAGAGGCAAGGGCTGAGCTACACTAGAAGCGGTAGCATGTGGAGGAGACCCAGGCTTAGCATGTTGCTGGCTACCTGTGTGGAATGGGTAGAGACTGGAGGTGACAGCCAGCCTTTTAGTACCCATGACATAACCTTGAGCAATAGTGGATCTTTCTTTGAAGCTGCTGCTATGTCCTCTACGGACACAGGCGGGGAATCCAAAACTACAATCATGAGGACCTGCCGGCCCAAAGTAACCTTGCCCACAGACTCTATCGGAGACCTTGAGAGGGCACCTGTATTAGAAATAGAGGCACCCGGCTGATGTTGCAAGATGAACGGATATGCCTGCAAGAACATGGCCCACCGAAACATTCTGGGAGACAAAATCTGAGGGGTTGGCTTATCAGAGGTGAAAATGCCCAGGAGAGGCTTGAGATCTGTGACGATCATAAAGGGCCGTCCATAAATGAAATCATGGATTTCTTGGTTCCCGCAATAATAGCCAGGGCTTCCCTATCAAACTGAGCGTACCTTTTCTCAGTATCTGAGAGAGACCTTGAAAAGTAGGCGATCCGCGCATCTCTTCCCTCCCCCAGGTTATGACAGAGAACTGCCCCAACCCCCACAGGGGACGCATCACAGACCAGAACAACAGGCTTACTTGGGTCGAAATGGGTGAGAATGGTGTTGGAAGTAAGGAGCTTCTTAACCTCCTGGAAAGCCTGGTCCTGGGGGGGACCCCAATGCCACACAGCCTGTTTCCTAAGCAAATTGTGCAGAGGAGCTGCCACGGTTGCCTTTTGGGGAAGGAAGGAATGGTAGAAGTTCAAGAGTCCTAGAAAGGACTGCAGTTCAGTCTTAGAAGTGGAACGCGGTGCGTCTAACACAGCGGAGACTTTAGAGTCGGCCGGTTTAACACCCTCGAGGGTAATTTTGAACCCCAGGAAATCCACCACCGTAGCAAAGAAACAACATTGCTCAAGCACATTCCCCAGCTTGAGAGCAAGGTCCTTTCTAGCCATTCCTGATATTAAGACATTATCAAAGTAAGGCAAAACCCCTGGGATACCCTTAAGCAACCTTTCCACCAACCCCTGGAAAATACCCGATGCTGCACTGACACCGAACTGAAGATGATGGACCTTAAAAGCACCCATGTATGTTATGATGGTTTGGCACAATGCCGAAGCAGAGGTAACAGGTAGTTGCCAAGCTTGAGCCAAATCAAGCTTGGCAAAACATTTGCCCCCATGGAGCAAAGCAAGGAGGTGGCTGACCACCGGCACAGGATATGAATTTGGGCGAATGGCCTTATTAATAGTACACTTGTAGTCCGCACAAATGCGAATGTCCCCATTGGACTTGATAGCCGTGACGATCAGAGTTTCCCACTCAGCGGAATCCACTGGCTCCAAAATACCCTGTGCAACCAAACTATCAAGTTCAGCCTCAATACGGTCCTTAAGCACAAAGGGCACCCGGCAGGGCTTCATTCTGATGGGGATGACGTGAGGGTCTAAATCAAAATGAACTGGGGGGGCCTTTGTAGGTACCCAACCCCGAGCGGAAAACCTCCGAAAACCTATTGCAAGTAGACTGAATGGAGTCAGACCCCACCAAATTAATACCCGAGATGGCAATCCCTAGTGGCCCAAACCACTGAGTACCCAGAAGGTTGCTCTTACTCGTCTTGACCACAACAAGAGGGAGGAGTGCAGAGCACGGAAATGCACACGAAAATTGCCTATGCCAAGCACAGAAATGTGGCCGCCCTGCACGTCACTCAACCTAACCTTCAGGGCCCACAGCTTGGGGTGGGCAGATGGGGGCAGACGATGATAGAGAAAGAAGTTCCAGAATCAATTTCCATAGTAACTGGACAACCTTGGATGTTGACGTTGATAAAAAAACTTATCTGAAACTGCTAGGACACTGGAACTGGAACTGTGACCTGCGAAGACCTTGGAAATGGGGTGTTCCCTCGTGCGAACCTTTCGAAGTCTGGCGGAAAACCTTGGAAATGTGCCCCTTCTTGCCACACTCAGCGTTTTTAAAAGATCAATCAGTACGGAGGTGTCGTCTCCCGCACCCATGGCATGGTGCGATGTCATTCTTGGGTGAAGTTGATGGTACGGCGCGCCGCCTCTGGACCTGGCTGACATCGTCTCCCTTTTCTGAGCCATCAGAAGACGTGGACAGACTTGAAACTCGGTGTTTGTGAACAGCTGAGTCTTTCTAACAGGGATACTAGACCTCGATTGGAAGAACTGAACTCCGGCATTCACAATCTCGGCAGCCTGAGCCTCCTTGAGCGCAGCCGCAAAAGTTGGGATGTCCCTTTTCATCAGGCGGCGCTGTGTGGCCTCTTCCCTAATGCCTACTATAAGCCTGTCCCACAGAGCAATATCAAGATTTTCCCAATGGCAAGGGATGGCGGCATGTCAAAGTGCGGCAACATACTCAGCAGCAGATTCCCCCACCTGGTCACGTCTGTAAAACGCTGCGCAAGCAGGAATCACAGCAACCCTGGGCCTGAAGTGGTCCCGGAGGACGGTCAAAATGTCTTTCAGCGCGGTGTCCTTTAGCAATCTCGGCAGCACAAGGTCATTAAGGACTTTGAGGGTCAGCAAACCACAAAAAGCAAGGAACGTCGACTTCTTTAGTGCTGGGTCGATCCTCTGAGAAGTGCAGTAATTCTCAAACTGGAACTTGTACATCATCCAGGAATCTGGTTTTGAGATGTCGAAAGGCCCCATCGATACGGGGGCAGCAGCCACCATCGTCATCCCACCTTCATCGCTAGTTGTTGTGTCTGACCCCAAGAATAAGTTACTCAGACATAGTCAGATTAAACAACAACAGGTTTATTGCAAGGAGCAATCCAGACTGGGGGGAAAGGTTCAGGGACGCTAGCTTTTATACAGAACTCAACAGTTATAGAACAGATACATTTACCCAGGCTCCCGGATTAGTGGGAAAACATTGACGAATCAGCTTTTACAATGATCTTATGAATGCTGATACACAAAATTCCCACAATCTCAAATGACCTCTTTGTCCCATACCACATCAGCCCAACATTGGCCAATGTAGACAGGTCCTCTCTCACCTTCATGCATCTCACAAGATGATTGTCATGAGGATAAAGTGGAGGTGGGACAGTAAATGGAAGATAAATATGGCATTGTAACAATCCTACCTTCCAATAGCTAACAAGGAGATAAATGTATATAATATAATTGTTTAAAATGTGATGAACAGGTAAAGGTAAGGTCACCCTTACTTGAAAGCTAGTTGTACCCAACTCTAGGGTTCAGTGCTCATCTCTGTTTATAGCCGAAGCGCCAGCGCTGTCCATGTCTTCAGAGGTTTCTGTGGACATGTGGCAGGCATGCCTAGGGAGGCTGTTTACCTTCCTGCTGAAATGCTACCTATTTATCCACTTGCATTTTTTTGCTTTCAAACTACTAGGATGGCAGGAGCTGGGACAGAGATAAGAGCTCACTCCATCGTGCAGTACTCAGGTCTCAAACTCCAACCTTCCAGTCTTCAAGTTCAGCATCTTAACCACTAAGACATCCGCAGTCACATTGATGAAGATGTTTGACTTGTACTTGGTGATTCAATAATTAGAAATACAGAGAAATGGATTTGTGATGCACATGATAACCGTATGGTGACTTGCCTGCCAGGTGCAAAAGTTGCAGACATCACAAGAAATCTAGATAGATTGTTAGAGAGAACTGGGAACGAGCCAGTTGTCATGGTACACGTTGGTACCAATGATGTTGGGAAGGCCAAGCGGTCTGTCCTGGAAGCCAAATTTAGGTTGTTAGGAAGAAGATTGAAGTCCCGGACTTCCAAGGTAGCATTTTCAGAAGTGCTGCCTGTCCCTCGCGCAGGACCTACCAGGCAGGCAGAGCTCAGAAGCCTCAATGCGTGGATGAGGCGGTGGTGTCAAGAGGAGGGCTTCAGATTTTTCAGGAACTGGAGAACGTTTTGGGACAAGCCAAATCTGTTCAGGAGGGATGGGTTGCATTTGAACCATGATGGGACCAGATTGCTGGCACTTAGCATCAAAAAGGCTGCAGAGCAGCTTTTAAACTGATAACTGGGGGAAAGCCGACAGGAGCTGGGCAGCATCCGGTTCGGGAAAGTATGTACTTGAGTAGTGAGGAGGATGCAAAAATTACTGAGCAGAGCAAGGAGCTAGTCACCAGCACTCTAGCAGAAGGATGCAAGAGGCAGTCTAACAATGCAACTGGACTCAAAAGACTGTATCAGGAAAGCATATATAAATGCTTGTATACAAATGCCAGAAGCCTCCGGAACAAAATAGGGGAGCTGGAATACTTAGCAATAGATAAGAATATTGATATTATTGGTATCACTGAAACCTGGTGGACGGATGATAACCAATGCGATACAGTTATCCCAGGCTACAAACTGTACAGGAAGGATAGGAAGGGGCAAACGGGTGGTGGTGTAACCTTGTATGTAAAAGAAGTGATAAAATCGTATGAATTGGAATATCTAGGTGATTTGGAATCACCATTAGAAGCTCTGTGGGTAAGAGTACCAGGCCACAAGGATGGTCTAACAGTAGGCATATACTATCGGCCTCCGACCCAAACTCTTGAGGGAGACTGGCAGTTGGAGAATGTTGTAAAGGAGGCATCCAAGAAGGGAAGCCTGGTTATAATGGGGGACTTCAATTACCCTCACATAGACTGGGTGAACTGTTGTTCACCACATGATAAAGAGATAAAGTTCCTAGATACGCTAAATGATTGTTCCCTGGGACAGATGGTTGAAGACCCAACTAGAGGTACAAGAAACCTTGACTTGATCCTGAGTAATACTCAGGATCTGGTGCAAGATGTTAATGTGACTGATCCAATAGGGAACAGTGACCACAACTCAATTACGTTTAACTTGATCATAGACCGCAAGTCACTGATAAAATCTAACACAGAGACCTTAAATTTTCAAAAAGGAAATTTCCCAAAGATGAGGAAACTAGTAAAAAAGAAGCTGAAAGGGAAAATTGAGAGAGTCCAAACACTCCAAGAGGCATGGAGGCTGTTTACAAAAACAATAACAGAGGCCCAATTGGAATGCATACCCAAAAGGAAAAAGGACACTGCCAGGTCCAAGAGGACTCCGATGTGGCTTACAGGAGCTGTTTGGGAAGTGATCAAAAGCAAGAAAAGCTCATTTGGAAGATGGAAGGCTTGTCCAAATGAGGACAGCAGGCAGAAACATAAATTCTGGCAGAACAAATGCAAGGCAACAATCAGGAAAGCAAAGCAAGACTTTGAGGAGCGTATAGCTAAAAATACTCAGAGAAATAACAAAGACTTCTTTAAGTACATTAGAAGTAAGAACCCAACTAGGAAGGCCATTGGACCATTAGATGACAATGGAAGGCAAGGGGTTATTAAAGAGGAAACAGAGATTGCAGAGAGACTCAATGAATTACTTGATTCAGTATTCACTGAAGAAGACAGAGACCACATGCCCAAAACAGAGCCTGTCTTCGTAGGGAGGGAAACCGAAGAATTAAGCCAGATAGAAATAACCAGGGAGGAGGTCCTTGCATGTCTTGTTAAACTAAACACTAACAAATCACCAGGACCAGATGGCATCCATCCACGAGTTCTCAGGGAACTTAAAGATGAAATTGCTGATCTCCTAGCCAAAATATATAATATTTCCCTCAAATCAGGCTTTGTGCCTGATGACTGGAAGGTAGCGAATGTAACACCAATTTTCAAAAAAGGATCCAGGGGTGATCCAGGAAATTACCGACCTGTCAGTTTGACATGTGTCTCAGGTAAAGTGATGGAAACCATCCTAAAAGATAGAATTAATAGGCACATAGAAGAGAAGGCGCTGCTAAAGGAGAGCCAACATGGCTTTTGCAAGGGCAAATCATGCCTCACTAATCTGTTGGAATTTTTTGAGAGTGTCAACAAGCATGTGGATAAGGGGGATCCAGTTGACATTGTTTATCTGGACTTTCAGAAGGCTTTTGACAAGGTCCCACACCAAAGGCTCTTGAATAAACTTACCAGTCATGGAATAAAGGGACAGGTCTTGTCCTGGATCAGCAACTGGCTAAGGGACAGGAAACAGAGGGTAGCACTAAATGGACACTTCTCCAAGTGGAGGGAAGTAAAGAGTGGGGTCCCCCAAGGTTCAGTACTGGGACCACTGCTTTTCAACCTCTTCATAAATGATCTAGAGGTAGGAGTAAAAAGCAAGGTAGCCAAATTTGCTGACGACACTAAAGTATACAGGGTAGTGAAAACTGTGAGAGATTGTAAGGAGCTCCAGAGGGATCTCTTGACACTGGGGGAGTGGGCAAAACAGTGGCAAATGAGCTTCAACATTAGTAAGTGCAGAGTGATGCATGTTGGGGCAAAAAAAACCAATTACATTTATAAACTGATGGGGTCTGAACTCTCTGCGACAAACCAGGAAAGGGACCTTGGTGTCCTGGTGGACAACTCAATGAAGGTGTCAACCCAGTGTGCCTCAGCAGTGAAAAAAGCAAACTCAATGTTAGGGATCATTAGGAAGGGTATAGAAAATAAGTCAGCAAGTGTCATTTTGCCTCTTTATAAATCTATGCTGAGGCCCCATCTGGAATACTGTGTACAGTTCTGGTCGTCATACCTCCAGAAGGATATTATGGAGTTGGAAAAAGTCCAGAGGAGGGCAACCAGAATGATTAGGGGACTGGAACACCTTCCTTACCATCTGAGGTTGCAACGGTTGGGCCTTTTCACTCTTGAACAACGGCGTCTAAGAGGTGACCTGATTGAAGTTTATAAAATCATGCACGGTGTGGACAAAGTAGATAAGGAAAAACTGTTTTCCCTATCGCACAACACTAGAACTAGGGGACACTCGATGAAACTTTTGGGTACTAGTTGTCAAACAAATAAGAGAAAGTACTTTTTCACCCAGAGGATTACTGGTCTATGGAACTCCCTGCCAGAAGTAGTGGTGACAGCTGTCAGTCTTGACAGCTTTAAGAAAGGATTAGACAAGTTCATGGAGGACAAGGGTATCAATGGCTATAATTATGGATACTTAATTACATCCTCCGGGTTGGAGAGATAGGCAGGATATCTCTCAATGCCATTTCCAGGGAATCCTAAGCAGGTGAAGGCATCTCCTTGGGAATACCCTGAAGGAAATGGTGAGCCTCTGTGTGAGACAAAATGCTGGACTGGATGGGCTGTGGCCTGTTCCAGCAAGGCTGTTCTTATGTTCTTATGACTTATTGGGTAATTTCCTAACTGTCTGGAGTTTCAACCAGTAATAAATATCAGATGCCACAAGTTGTTAGAAATTAAATACAGTACTACCATTACCATCCCAAAGACGGTTGTCAAATACCGGTTACAAAATATTAACCCATGCCGCCTGACAAAATACTGACAAATTCTGAACAACAATGCATACAAACCAGTGATTGTTATGTGTTCCATATGCGCTGACATCTAAGTGGCAGCAACCCATTTCTTGCCTGAAAGACTGAGGTGCTCTGAGGTCAATTTGATCCTGCCATGGATTTTAGATTCTGTATGTTTACGTTTAGTTTTTCAAAGCTTTAAATATTTTGAATATACTTTTGTACAAAAGTAATGTATAAACCAACTTTATATACACATGAGAATAACATTACAAAAGTAGCATAATAAGAAAAACCCAAATACATAAATAAAAAGAGTGGGGGTGAGAGTAAGAGATATTTAAGAAGGTGGCAGGCATTTAAAGACGATTACATTTCCCAAGACATTATCAGGATCATAGGTGATTTTTGAGACATGCAGTCCGGAAACAGTGATATCAGAGGTATCTGGATAATGTTCCTTTACTATTGCCCTTTTAAATCTTGCAATTGTCCTTTATTTCTTGTTCTTAAAGTCTGTGCAGTTCTCAAAGAAGAAAACACAAAGGGACAAAAGGGACACATACATTCTCTCCTCTCTGGGGAAAAAGGCGGCCTAGAAATAAAACAGACAGACAAACAAAAATGAGCCTTTTTTCTGAATTATTGTCACAAGAACTTCACTTAGACTGAAGGAAGCAATATTCTTAACCATGAAATAAACAGCCTGCAGCTGTTGCATATTTATAGCAATTATTCACATGATAGATGAATAACTGAATAAAAAGGAGCACACAAAATGCAAAAAGCAAGTGAGTGCATGCAATAAACATTACCCCAGTAAGTATTCTTAAAATAAAAAATAATTTCAAATGCAATGGAACTCGAAAGATTTGGTCTCAATAAGTGAATTTTCCAGTCAATCTTTTATTTAACAGTCTATTCCCTACTATTTGTGCCAATAATCCAGTAATTGCCCTTTAGACTTCATGTAATTTTATAGCACCTCCCAGGAAAGATTTCAGTTGCTTAGAAAACGATATGAAATCCAAAACTCAAAATTGGTAGGGGGGAATGCCACATATTAAAAAAACACTAATAACCTAGAAGAAACAGAAAGATTACTCAATATCTCTTCTTCCAGTATCAGATATACTAAGCAGTGAGTGCTCAGAAACAATATTCTTTTATGTTAGGTTTCCATTACACCATAAAAAGACATATACAGTGGAACCTCATACAACAATTGCCCCGTATAGCAACGAAATCGCATAACAATTAGGTTTTGGGGGAAATTGTGTCCCGCATAACAATTTTCATTATAGAAAAAAATTGTACAACAAGTTTTCAATGGGAAGAACCACTTCGCAAAAAAAATATGTTGTATGATGTATCCCATAGGGAAAATTGCTATACGATGCATGTATAGTTTATTGTTTTGTACAACAATAAGCTCCGTGGAACAGATTAAAATCGTTGTATGAGGTACCACTGTATATGTGATTTCTAAATGTAATAATATTCATATTGTGAGGAAAATCAGGATTTGCAGAAATTTGTGTAAACCAGGAACAAAAATAACTTCAACATAGCAGCTGCTCATATTGCTTGTTTGCTACCTCATTTTGAAGATCAAAATGAAATTCTGTTTTTATACAGTAATACCTCATACAAAGTCCATTTCGTACAACATCAAATTCATACAACATCGCCTAATTCTTTGGGAAAAGTTGCCTCATACAAAGTCGTTGCGACTTTGTATGAGGCATTGGGGTTTTTCCCAGGTTGCATTGTCCCTGGGCAGTATAAAAGGCAGGACGCAAGCATGCATTGCTTTTGTGAGTTTTGCACGAGGTGAAGGGTGTTTAGGAGTGGTTTTGAGCGCGATTTTAATTGTTTGGTGTTTGCTGCTGTTTGGATGATTAACACTGTGCTGCATGATGGGATATGTTGGCATCCATTTTGTCCTTGCTTCCATCCAGTAATTGTTTACAGTAGCTTGTACAAAATGGATGATCGGCCGCATGGCTGCAGATTAACACTGTGCTCCATGATGGGACATGTTAACTTTTAAACCTGCACTTCATAAAGTTTTCAAAAGTAAAAAACTTGTTGTATGGCTTGTCCCCTAAAATCAGGGTTGTTTGACATGTTTTTGTAATGTATTTAGCCTTTAGACAATGATTTCTTAAAGTTCTGTCTGTTTCCTTGACTTTGCCCTGAAGTCTGTGCTGTTACAGTACAATGTATCTCTATGGAAACGACGTTGTACGAGGCATCGCGGCAAGGATTTGTATGTTGTATGAGGCATCGCAGCTAGGATTTTGCATGCCTCATACAAAGTCCAAATCCGTATAAAGTCCAAACTTGTGGAACCAAGTTAGGATGTTGTATGAGGTATCACTGTACTTTATACTCCTCTAGGTGGAGATTATCTTGTTTTACTTACACTGCACTCATAGGCCACCAACCATGCTGTCATGTGGGCTATAACTAGCCACAAGCAAATATATACAACTCTAAAGTTTCTAAATTCCCACTTGGCAGGGAGTCAAAACTGGAAGTTTAATGATGCAACAGAGGGCAAATACGGTATGTCTGGTTGGAGGGCTGTGTTTGACTTGGGGAGGTATGTGAATTATGTATCTCACTAGCCTAACCTCCTCAGCTCTTAAGATGTTCAGAGGAGGTCCTTCTCTCAGTCCCAGATTCTTGGGTCTGCCAACATACATTCTGGGAGGATATAGGTGAGGGTATTAATTCACTCATACTTCTATTGCCACCCAACTCGACAACGACTCTGGGCGGCTTACAGAAATAGACAATGTCCCCAAATTACTGAATACCAAGTCATCTCCCTTTCTGCTGTCCTTCTGCAGGCAAAGCTCTTTAAGGCAAGCTATTTTAGGAAGAGTACAGACAAATGGAAAAGGAGGTTTTAATCTGAAATGCATTCACTACTTTCTCATGTGTTTTTAGAATCATTACACTGTTTAAAATTAGTGGCCTTTTAAATATTACTATATGTTTAATTGTTGCTTTTCTATGCTTTCAAGTCAGTACTGATTTATAATATCCTTAATAGGGCGTCCAAGACAAAGGAGATATTTTAGAAGTGGTTTTAACAGTTCCACATGCCCACTTACTCATTCATTTATTCATTTTGTATCCCGCCATAATTAGTGCCCAATAGAGAAAAACGAGGCCCCACAGGGGATCTTCAATTTCCAGAAGCCTTAGTCAGTACATTAGCTGATCAGTGCTTTGGGGAACTGTCTTAGGCTTCTGGGAATTGAAGACCAAAAAACATAGTTTGGGAAACACTGGGGTACACAGAAAGAGTTCCTTGAAGATTATAGTATTTTTCTACAACATTTAGGCATACCTTAGGCTGGGCACAGTGATGCGCTGCAAAAATTTTTACTACCCCCACCATGGGCGTGGCTAACTCTGTGGCTAACTCTGTGGGCCACGCCCACTTGGCCTCCCTACGCCATGGCCTGGGGTAGGGAGGTGGGCATGGCTGGTCAAGTGGGCGTGGCCTGGGGAAATTTCCGCTACCAGTGCCCGGGCACCTGTGGGCACCTGGAGTAGCTCAACACTGGCTGGACAACAGCAAACTTTTTGTGCCAGCTAATCTTTTTTACACTGGGTCAGGTGAAAGGAACTACAGAATGAATTCACCAAAAGGTGGCTTCATTTTGGCAGTTTAATGTCCGACATAGACATGAAAGAAAAAGTGCCCAAACAATAAATAAAAGATGTTAGAGAATGCAAACATGCATAAAATAATACAGAATAAATAAAATCATACCAAACACAAACCAATAGAACAACCCAACCAATCTCCATAACATGATTACCAATACCAGCAGCCTCATAGCTCATCAGTAACAATTTAATTTGGGAATGCTTCAGTGAACAAGTATAGTTTTCAACATTTTCCAGAAAGCCAATATGAATGGGGCAGTCCTAAATTCAGTTGGCTAAGAGTTCTATAATATGGGTTTCACCACTGAAAAAGCTCTTGTGAAGGATTTTTTATTTTATTTCATCGACTGCGTGTTTCAGGTAGAACTTTTTTTAAAAAATAATTTTTTAAATTTATTTTCAAAAGAAAAACAAACATACAAAAAACAATACATCAAATATCATAACAATAATACATAAAACTCATGAAAAATAACCACCTACATGATAGTTGAACTAGTTATTTGTCATAGTGCACACACTATTGAATATTTAATTTAATTTAATTGTCACATTTATATACCGCTCACTCGGCCAAAGCCAACTCAGGGCGGTTCACAATAAAAATTAAAAAACACATGTTAAAAACAGTTAAAACTACCCACCCCCTAAAAACAAGGGCTGCAGGATCCAAAGGCACCATGGGAAAGAGTTCTTCTACATCAACCACCCAATGGAGGTTACCCTTCCACCTGCACCCCACACTTGACCCGCCAGCCAGGTTTTGAGTTCTTTTCTGAAAGGCAGTAATTCCGTCCGGAGACGTAGCTCTGTTGGCAGGAGGTTTCAGAGGGCCGGTGCAGACACGGAGAAGGCTCTCCTCCTTGTGCCAGAGAGGCGAGCCCCTCTGGCTGATGGAACAATTAGAGAGCCCCTCCGGTCCGCTCTGGTTGGATGGACAGACGTCCTCAGGGCGATGCAGTCTCTTAGGTAACCCGGCCCACTACCATATAGGGCTTTAAAGGTCAAAACCAGCATCTTGAATTGCACCCGGAGACAAACTGGCAACCAGTGCAGCTCCCGGAGCAGTGGCAAAGCACGGGCATAATGCCCACACCCCATCACCACCCGAGCTGCCGCATTTTGGACCAGTACTATCCACATTATAGGTTAGTACTATAACCATAACCTTCATAAAAGCTTTCAATATTACAATTGTTTGTTAGCAACCATCAGGCTCCTACTTTTCAAATTACAAATCACCAGTGTATATTTACATTGCCCCGGAGAGTTTAGTCTCTGTATTATCTCCAAAAACTACTTTGAGATGGTACAGGTATAAAACTATCCCTACCCGTAAGGGAGTGATCGACAAAAGGCTTCCAGATACTCCAAAATCTATTTTCCTTCAATTTATCCCTTTTTACTTTTATCTCCCATGTCAATTTGTCATTCAATGCTAGGTTCCACATTTCCTTGTACCATTCTACTGTCTGTATAATTACATCATTTTTCCAATTTCTAGCGATACATTGTCTACCCGTAGTTAACATTATTTCTAATAACTCTTTTTCCTCCTTATTCAAACACATACCTTCCACATCTGTTAGCAAAATGGTACCTGACGCCAGCTTAATTTTCTTACCCATTATTCCCCCTATCTCTCTTTCTATTCTTCTCCAAAATTCATTTATCATTTTACAGCTCCACCACATATGCTCATAGGTTCCAACAGTATCTTTACATCTCCAACATAAATTATCCCTTTTATTATCAATCTGGTGCAACCTCAGTGGTGTCAAGTACCATTGCCACAACATTTTATAGTTATGTTCCTTAATTTTTACTGACATTGTTCTCATTATCCTCTTTTTCCACTTATTTCTCCATTCATATTTCCTAGCTTTATATTCAAGTCCTGTTCCCACTTCAATTTCAAATCTTCCTGTGGATCACTACCCTCGTTTATTAAAATATAAAGTTTACTTACTAGACCCTTGATGCTTTTCTCGCCTTTTCTAATCTTTAAAACCAATTCCTCAAATTCGGTCTTTTCTCTATCTGTACCTAATTCTCTTCTATATTTTTTATTCCAATTATCAACCTTCATTATCTGAAACCAATCCAATTTTAACTGTTCAAACAGTTTTTTCTTCTTAATTTCATCTTCGCAAACCCTTAGCCATTCTTTCACCAAGGAAACTTCATTTTTGTCCAATATTTCCTTTTCTTTGGTCTATTTTTATCGGAAAACACGCCATATCTGCCAATTCCAAAATTGGAGAGAGATCTGGGATCAAATGTTTCTTTAATCTTTTCCACACCCTCATGAGTCCCCTCATCATAGTGTTACTTGTACCTATCATTTTAACCTTAGTTCCCCAAAAAATCATTTTACCAATATTCTTATAATCTTTCATCTCCATTTCCTCCCAAATTACTTTTCCTCTTGCCAAGATCTTCACAACATTCTTAATTTGAAATGCTCGATAATACGCTAACAAATTTGGCATTCCCAAACCCCCTTCTTTCTGAGGCAGATACCAGAGTTTCTTTGAAAGTCTAGATTTTTTACCTCCATTGCAAAAATTATTGAACATCTTTTGGAACTCATTAACCTCCTTTTCCTTCAATTGGATTGCAAGTGCATCAAATAGAAAGTTAATCCTCGGCAACAACATCATTTTGCAAATTGCAATCCTCCCAAACCATGACAACTTCAACTTCTGAAAACTTTGTATTTTATTCTTAAATTCTGCTTTCAAGCTGTCATAGTTCAATCTTTTAAGTTCTTCCAATCTGTTTGAGATAGTTATCCCCAAATATTTCAACTTTTCTTTAATTTGTATATTAGATAACCCCGCCATCTTTTCCCTCCTCTTCCCCCATATTGCACAACATCATTTCCGATTTATCTCATTTTATCATCAATCCAGTTATAGACTCAAAGTCCTCTATTTGTTCTTTAATCCTATCCATTACCGCCTCTGGGTATTTCACCATTAGCAACATATCATCTGCATACATACTCACTTTATTACCCAATATCCCTTCTATACTTGAGTCCTCCCTTATATTTTTAGCTAAAATTTCCATTGCCATAATGAACAAGATAGGAGATAGTGGGCAGCCATGCCTAGTGCCTGCCTCAAGCTTTACCTCATCTGTAACCTCTTCATTTACTCTAATCCTAGCACTCCCTTTTTGATATAATAGATCAATTACCCTTCTAAATCTATCCCCGAATCCATAGTTTTTAACTATTTCCTTGATCGAAGACCATTGTAACGAATCAAATGCCTTAAAAATATCCAAAGGTATTAAACCCACCTTTTCCTTCGTCTGATTAACATTATCAATTAAGTCTAACACCCTCCTAGTCAAATCAGCCATATTCCTTCCTTTTAAAAAACCAACTTGGTCGACATTTATATATTCCCCCATAAATCTCTATTTAACCGATTAGCCAATATTGCTGTGAAGATCTTGGCATCTTGATTTATAAGAGAAATTGGTCTATATGATTCCACTTTTTCCAAATTATTTCCCAATTTTGGCAGCAGAACAATTATGGTCCTATACATGAAGTTGGAATTTGTCCACCATCTAGAATATAATTATATAACTTCACTAACTTTGGAACCACAACATCTTTAAATTCCTTATAAAACTCTGTCGATAATCCGTCACCTCCCGGGGCTTTCCCCAACTTCAAACCACTAATTACCTCTTTTACCTCTTTATCAGTAACCCGTTCCTCCATTTTTCCCGGTGTTCCTGCTTTATTCCATTCCCTAACTGCCTCTCCAATATCCTTTTAAGCTTCCCAATGTCTATCTCTTTTTTTGCATATAATGCTTGATAGAAATCCTTCACAATTTTACATTTATCACTAATCTTATTGCACCTTATCCCTTATTTATTAACCAACACCCCAATTTCCCTTTTTTCCTTTTTAACTTTAGCCGCTCTTGCTAATAATCTTGAGTTTTTGTTGCTGAATTCAAAATACTCTATTTAAATATATCAAATCTCTCTCTCTCTTTATTATAATTTTTATTAAATTTTTGACAGACATACAAGAAAAGAAAAACAGTAACCATACAATACAATAATAACTCAAAAAAAACATCAATACAATATTAACTCACATTCATAGAAGCTAGCACATAATAGTACTTAGACTAATTGTTTACCATATAACCACCAATGTTAGATACCACAATGTAAATTATTACACAATCAAAACAATAAAAGCTTTCTGTGCTACCACTATTATAATTTTTTAATAGTTACAAATCACCCTGTGAATATATACAATGCCCGGAGAGTTTAGTTTCTACTTCAACTCCAAAAACCTCTTTGAGATGGTGCAGGTCCTGGGCTATCATTTACCATAAGAGAATGATCCACAAACGGTTTCCATATATTCCAAAACCTATTCTCTTTTAAATTATCTCGTTTCACTTTAATCTCCCATGTCAATTTGTCGTTCAATGCTAGACTCCACATTTCTTAATACCACTCTCCGATCTGTATTTCTACATCGTTTTTCCAATTTCTAGCTATGCATTGTCTACCTATAGTTAATACAATTTCCAGTAATTCTTTTTCCTCTTTATTCAAACCCAAACCTTCCACATTTCTTAAAAGAATGGTACCTGACACCAACTTAACATTTTTACCCAATATTTCACCAAACTCCTCTTCTATTCTTCTCCAAAAATCCCTTATTTTTTTACAACTCCACCACATGTGTTCATATGTTCCATCAGTTTCTTTGCATCTCCAACATAACTTATCTCTTTTATTATCCATCTGATAAAGTCTTAGTGGTATCAAGTACCATTGCCACAACATTTTAAAATTATGTTCTTTAATTCTTACAGACATTGTTCTCATAATCCTCTTTTTCCATTTATTTCTCCATTCAACCTCCCCAATTTTTATATTCAAATTTTGTTCCCACTTCCGTTTCAAATCTTCCTGTGGATCTTTACCCTTATTCAATATAGTATAAAGCTTGCTTACAAGACCCTTAATGCTTCTTTCCCCTTTTCTGATCTTTATTACCAATTCCTCAAATTCCGTCTTAGTTCTATCTATCCCTACTTCTCTTTTATATTTTTTATTCCAGTTATCCACCTTTAATTTCTGAAACCAATCCAAATTTAACTTCTCAAGTATTTTTTTTCTCTTGGTATCATCATCACAAGCTTTTAACCAGTCCTTCGGTAAAAGCATCCCATTTTATCCAATATTTCCTTTTTTTCCTTATCTAATTTTATTGGGAAACACACCATATCAGTCAATTCCAAAATTGGAGAGAGATTTGGGACCATATCTTTCTTTACCTTTTTCCACACCTCCATGAGCCCTCTCATCATAGTATTATTTGGCCTTTTCAACTTGTCCTTTATTCCCAAGAAAATCATATTACCAATATTTCTATACTCTTTCATCTCCAGTTGCTCCCAAATTGTCTTTTCTCTTGCCAAAATCTTCACAACATTCTTAATTTGAAATGCTCGATAGTATGCTAACAAATTTGGCATGCCCAGACCCCCTTCTTTCTGAGACAAATACCAGAGCTTCTTTGAAAGTCTAGATTTTTTACCTCCATTACAGAAACAATTAACATCTTTTGAAACTCATTAATTTCCTTCTCCTTCAAATGGATCGCTAGTGCATCAAATAAAAAATTAATCTTTGGTAGCAATATCATTTTACAAATTGCAATCCTTCCGAACCATGACCGCTTCAACTTCTGAAACTCTTGTATTTTATTCTTAAATTCGACTCTCAAGCTGTCATAGTTCAATCGTTTAAGTTCTTCTAATTTATTTGAAATAATTATCCCCAAATATTTCAGTTTATCTTTAATTTGTATATTAAATGTCTCCACTATCCTGCCCATCTCACCTACCCCCAAATTACACAGCATCAATTCTGATTTATCCCAATTTATCATTAATCCAGTTATAGCTTCAAATACCTGTAGGTGATCTTTAATCCTGTCCATTACCAACTCCAGATGTTTCACCATAAGCAATGTATCATCCGCATACATACTCACTTTATTACCCATAATCCCTTCTATATTTAAATCATCTCTTATATTTTTAGCTAATATCTCCATTGCCATAATAAACAGGATAGGAGATAATGGACAACCCTGCCTAGTACCAGCCTCTAGATTTACCACATCAGTAAGCTCCTCATTTACTCTGATCCTAGCATTCCCTTTTTGATATAATAAGTCTATTACCCTATTAAATCTATCCCCAAACCCGTATTTTTTAACTATTTCCTTAATTGAAGACCACTGTAATGAATCAAATGCCTTGAAAATATCTAATGATAATAAGCCCACCTTTTCCTTCGTTTGATTAACATTATCAATTAAATCTAATACCCTTCTAGTCAAGTCCGCCATATGCCGACCTTTTAGAAACCCAACTTGGTCAACATTTATGTATTCCCCCATAAAACTGTTTAGACGATTGGCCAATATTGCTGTGAAGATCTTGGCATCCTGATTTATACGGGAAATTGGTCTGTACGATTCCACTCTTTCCAGATTCTTACCAGGCTTTGGCAGTAGAACGATTGTAGTGTTATACCATGAAGTCGGGATTGATCCTCCATCTAAAATATAATTATATAGCTTCACCAATTTTGGAACCACCACTTCTTTAAATTCTTTGTAAAACTCTGTCGATAATCCATCATCCCCCGGAGCTTTCCCCATTTCAACCCACTAATTACCTCCTTAACCTCTTTATCATTTATCCTTTCCTCCATTTTCTCTCTATGTTCTTGTTTTATTCCGTTCCCTAACTGTCTCTCCAATATCTTTTTGAGCCTCTCCAAATCTACTTCCTTTTTTGCATATAATGCTTGATAAAATTCCCTGACGATTTTACATTTATCTCTATTCTTATTACACCTTAAACCTTGTTTATTAACCAATACCCCAATTTCTCTTTTTTCCCTTTTAGCCTTGGCTGCTCTTGCTAATAGTTTTGAACTTCTGTTGCTAAATTCAAAGTATTCTCTATTTAAATAAATCAAGTCTCGTTTAACTTTGTCAATATCCTTGCCCATTAATTCTGCTTTAAGTCTTTGTAATTTCATAAGAATTTTTTTATCTTTACTTTTCGCATGATCCTCCTGTAACTGCTTTATTTCTCTTTCTTTTTCTATCTGTTCTACTTTATATCTTTTATATTTAAGACTCGCCAACTTTATGCTTTCCCCCCTAAAAACCGACTTCATGGTATCCCATACAACATTGAAGTTAACCTCATTATTGTCGTTCCACTGCCAACTTTCTTTCCATCTTTCCATAATCTGCTCTTTACATTTCTGGTCTTTAAACAAGTTAGGATCGTACCTCCAACTTCTTCCTCTTCGAATATCTTTTTGTACTTTCAATTCCAAATATACTTTGGCATGATCCGATTCCTTAATGATCCCGATTTCCATTCCTTCTATATCTTTGATCAAATTTTCCGTAAGAAAAACATAGTCTATTCTTGAGTAGGTCCCATGGACATGTGAAAAAAAAGAGTATGCCCTTTCAGAGCCCTTAAACTCTCTCCAAGAATCCTTCAAACCCATAGCATCCATCCATTTATCCAGAACCTTCCCTTTCAAACCAGTTCCACTTCTTGCTATGTTTGTACAATCTAGCCCTGACCTTATCAAATTAAAATCTCCCGCCACAATAGTTTTTGCAACATTCTCTAATTCCACTATTTTCCGAACTTTTTCTAGGAACTCCGCTTGATGATCGTTTGGAGCATAAATATTTACCAACATGATTTCCTCATCCTCTATTTTTCCTCTTACAATCAAATATCTGCCCTCTTGATCCACAACACTTTTTGTAATCTCAAATCCTAATTTTTTAGAAATCATGATTGCCACCCCTCTTGCTTTTGAAGTTCCAAACGCCATCTCATAGTGTTGCATCCATCCCAAAAAAAGTTTATTCGTGTCTTTTGACTTCTGATGCGTTTCCTGTAAGAACAATATATCGGGTCTATCTTTCTTCAGCGCCAATTCCAGTCTCCGTCTCTTAAGAACAGAACCAGTACCCTTCACATTCCATGATAATATTTTAATACTTCCCATAACCTACCTCCTTTCTAAGCTCTAAACTCTCCATCGGGCGTGCCACCAACAACCCCTTACCCCTTACCCCTATACCACACAAAACTACATACAACACAAACTATCTCTCTGCCCACCTTCTTACAAAAAAAAGCCACCTTTGACAACCAAAGAGGGGAGAGGGGGGACATGCAAGATGTGCCTTCCTACCGGTGCTACGCGCTACTCACCTTTCTATATCAATTAAATGCTTTAAATTGTTATAATCTAATTCTCATTGCTCCTTACTTGTCTCCTCCTCCACCATGATCAACGACAGCTCCTCCTCCTCTTCCCTTCGCTGCGGTGTTCCACTTGTTGCCCCACCAGCTTCCTCCCTCTCATACTCCCTCCCCAAAGCTCCCGATTCCATCAATTCCTTCTTGAGATTTATCCATTCTTCCGGATCTATTTTTACCAGTTCCAGCAAGCTCAAGTACTCCAATGGATTGGCCCCTTCATCAATTACTTGCATTCTTTTGTCATAAAAGAAGTGCAGTTGCTGTGGAAATCTCCAATTATACCTTATATTTTTACTCATCAACAATTTGGTTACAGGCCTCATCTTATATCTCCACGTTCTTTCTTTCAATGAGATATCATTATAAACTTCTACGTCAGAACCATCAAATTTCAAAGCATCAGCACCAGCTCGTTTCAAATGGGCCATTACTCTTAGCTTATCGGCCCAATTTGCAAATTTTACCAACACATTTCTTTGGACCACCCTCCCTCTTCTTGGGCCCACCCGAAATACACTTACAAAATCTTCCTGGACAAATTCTTTTCCCATATTCAAACCATTTAACCACTGAACCACTCTTTCTCTTAACAAGTCCGGTGTCCGTTCCACCACCTGACGGATCACAATATTCTGCTTTCTCATCATATCTTCCACAGCATCAATCCTTCTCTCTTGTTCATCCAATTTCAGCTTATTCTCCCGCACCACCTCCTGAGTCTCTTTTATTTCCTTTTTTATGGCAATTACCTCAGTTTGAACCAATTTCACATTTCCCTCTATTTTTTTCAGACTTAAATCCACCTTTGTTGAAAAATCTGCAACAGATGATACCACCTTATCTTGCTTTTTCATCATTTCATTTCTATCTTTCACCCTTGATTCCTCGTTCTTCTCCAATTTCTGAAACAACTTGTCAATTTCCACCATAATTTGGGTTTGATCATAAGGCACTGTGGGCGGAGATGAAGACTGAGGGGCTTTCTCCATTGGTACTTTTTCCTTCTTCTTAGGCTTCACAACTGGCTCTTCCTCCTTTGCTTTCCCTCTTGTACCTTTATCCATAATAATGCAGTATATAAAAGTCCAATGTTGCAGAACGTTGTAGAAATTAGTCAATCAGATAAAACCTGTAACACTGCAACCCCTGGTTCCACAAGTCCAAAAGGGAAACTTGTATGTAGGAAGAAATCCAACAAAGAGTTAAATACTGTAATCCACAAAAAAAGACAAAAGGAACCGAAATGTACTCCCAACAGGCAGCAGAAAAGGAAAAAGAAAAAGAAAATAATAATCCACATCAGATCCGTTTCCCCAAGGCAAGCAATCCAATTGGTCGTCTTCCAAACTACAAAAGTAAAGGCTCCAAGGAAACAGTCACCCAGAACTTCTCGTTTAAATCCAAGCCGCCAAAAAAGGGAGGGGGGAATGAAAGGAAAAAAAGCCCAAAATCCAAGCAGGAAAGGAAAAGACGTGAGAAGCAGTATGCTCTCTCTCTCTCTCTCTCTCTCTCTCTCTCTCTCTCTCTCTCTCTCTCTCTCTCTCTCTCTATATATATATATATATATATATATATATATATATATATATATATATATATATATATATATATATATATATATATATATATATATTTGTAATCCACGCGGTGAAGGAACAAAAAGAAGCCCAATTAATCCTTCTCTTGAAGCGGACAAATCAAAACGCCATTTTCCAGTGGCTGCCTTAACTTCGGGGTTGAAACCCCCCTTCTTCTTCTGTGGAACGGCAAACTTTTCCCACACGCTTTAAGCTGGGAAACACACTGCTACCTTCCAATATTATAGCCCAGACAGGAACTTTTTAAACCACTTTATTATCGCCAAAACACGCCGCGGTTCTCCTGGGGTGCGAAGAAACCATAGACCCAAGCACGATCACTTTCGTTTTCCAGGACCGCCGCCATTAACGAAACAACCACTTGGTTTCATCTACTTCCACCCATTTCCATTTCAGAGTCCAGGCTCTTCTAAGCAAAATCCCCAGCTAACTTTAAGCTTTAATATTCCATATGTCCTTTCATGCACTTACATGTGATTGTTTTCATGCCAGACAGTTTCTTGCCAATTCCAATGCTTCTCCGCAGTCTCGCTGGTCCCGAGACTGCCGTCGCAGGCCTCACCCGCCCAAGAAAACCTCCCAAACTTCGACCATCCGACCTCAAAACTTCCCGAAATTTTCCAGAAAGGCAAGCAGGAGTCTTATCCACAGAAATTACCACTTTAAAATTTTTCCATTTCACTCCATCACACTGATTACCACTTTGCTAAGCGCGAGCGTCCGGATCAAGATGTTACTCGTCGGCCATCTTAGCCACGCCCCCCATCAAATCTCTTTTAACTTTATCTACATCCTTACCCATTAATTCTGCTTTAAGTCTTTGTAATTTAGCGAAAAAATTTTTATCCTTCTTTTTTGAGTGTTCTTCCTGTAATTGTTTTATTTCTTTTTCTTTTTCCTCCTGATCTGCCTTATATCTTCTGTACTTTATGCTCGCCAACTTTATACTTTCCCCTCTAAAAACCGACTTCATGGCATCCCAAACCACATTAAAATTTACCTCTTCGTTATCATTCCACTGCCAGCTTTCCATCCAACTTTCCATAATTTGTTCTTTACATTTTTGGTCTTTAAATAGGTTGGGATCATATCTCCAACTTCTTCCTCTCCTGTTATCCTTTTGTAATCTCAATTCCAAAAGTACTTTAGCATGGTCTGATTCCTTGAAAATCCCTATTTCCATTCCCTCAATATTTTTGATCATGTTTTCTGTTAAAAATACATAGTCTATTCTAGAACAGGACCCATGAACATGTGAAAAATAAGAGTATGCCCTTTCTGAACCCTTGATCTCTCTCCAAGAATCCTTCAGTCCCATCACGACCATCCATTTATCTAAAACATTCCCTTTCAATCCAGCTCCGCACTTTACTAAGTTCGTACAGTCTAAATTTAACCTTATCAAATTAAAATCTCCGGCCACAATCATTTTTACCACTTTTTCTAACTCCACAACTTTTTGGACTTTTTCTAGAAATTCCACTTGATGTTCATTTGGAGCATAAATGTTCACCAACATTATTTCCTCATCATCTATTTTTCCTCTTACGATCAAGTATCTACCTTCCTGATCGGCAACGCTTTTTGTTATCTCAAATCCTAATCTTTTAGAAATCATAATTGCCACTCCTCTTGCTTTTGAGGTACCAAACGCCATTTCATAATGTTGTATCCATCCTAAAAAAAATTTGTTTGTGTCTTTTGATTTTTGATGCGTTTCCTGTAAAAACACTATATCGGGTCTACCTTTCTTCAAAGCCAATTCCAACCTCCTCCTCTTAAGAACAGAACCTGTACCCTTTACATTCCAGGTTAATACTTTAATATTTCCCATAATCTATTACGATTTCATCTTTTCTAACTTCTAAACTCTCCATTGGGCGTGCCACCACAAACCCCTTACCACTAAAACACAAAATTGTACATAAAACACACAATATCTCTCTCCCCACTTTCTCCGGAAAAAAGGCGCCTTCGATAACCAAAGAGGGGAGAGGGGGGACATGGAAGATGTACGTACAGATTAGTGCAACGAACCACCCACCTTTATACATTCTTGAGTAATATAAAGGATTTTTCATCTTAATCTATTGCTCACTGCTCCTTACTTGCCTCCTCCTCCACCATGATCAATGACAACTCCTCTTCTTCTCTTCCCTGCGGGGTTCCACCCGTAGCACCACCGGCATCTGCCCCCTCATAATCCCTTCTTATGGCCCCCGATTCCAACAAATCTTTCCTAAGAGTTAACCACTCTTCCGAACCCGCTTTAACAAGCTCCAGCAGACTCAAATATTCCAGTGGGTCGGTCCCCTCATCAATAACCTGCATTCTTTTCTCATAAAAGAAACACAATTGCTGTGGGAATCTCCAATTGTACCTTACACCTTTACTCATCAACAGTTTAGTTACCGGTCTCATCTTATATCTCCAAATTCTTTCCTTCATTGAAATATCATTATATACTTCCACATCAGAACCATCAATTTTCAGGGCGCCAGAACCAGCTTGTTTTAAGAAGGCCATTACTCTAAGTTTGTCTCCCCAATTTGCAAATTTTACCAAAACATTTCTTTGAACCGCCTTCCCTCTTCTTGGACCCACCCTATATGCACTTACAGTGTCCTCCTGTACAAATTCCTTTCCCATGCTCAAATTATTTAACCACTGGACCACTCTTTCTCTCAGCTGGTCTGGCGTCCTTTCAACCACCTGACGAATCACAATATTCTGCTTTCTCATCATATCTTCCACAGCGTCAATCCTTTTCTCATGTTCATCCATTTTCAGTTTATTCTCCCTCACCGCCTTCTGAGTCCCTTTTATTTCCTTTTTCATAACCTTCACCTCATTTTGGACCAATTTCACATTTCCTTCCATTTTTTGCAAACTTAATTCTACTTTTTTTGTAAAGTCCACAACAGTATTTACCACCTTATCCTGTTTTTTCATCATTTCATTTCTATCCTTCACTCTTGAATCCTCCATCTTCTCCATCTTCTGAAACAATTTACCAATTTCCACCATGAGTTGAGTTTGATCGTAAGGTTCAGGTGGTGGTGATGATGATGGAGGGACCTCTTCCATCGGTGCTTTTTCTTTTCTCTTAGATTTCACCACTGGCTCCTCCTCCTTTGCTTTTCCTCTTGTGCCCTTATCCATGATATAGACCCCTAAAAAGTTTTAATGCTGCAGCGTATTGTAAGTTCGTTACACACTCCACTTAAACCTATTCCGATGCTGCCAAAACTGACAACAGTCCTATTAATTCTGTTAGAACTTGAAGAAAAGAGGAGGTCCAGCAAAGAATTTGATTATTGTAATCCGTAAGGGAGCAGGAACCAAAAACACCCCAAGCAAAAAAAAATTGTAATCCACAGGAAGCTCGTCACCAAAAATAGTCAGTTCAGCCCAGGTAACAACAGCTCGCAAAGATTGCCCTTGTAAAAAAAAACACAGATCTTTCACAAAATTCTCCTTTTTGCAAGCAAATAGAATACTCCTAACCGCATAAACAGGAATTCCAAGGAGACAGATGTCCAGATATATCCACTTGTGTAAGGACCACGGGGAAGGAAAACCAAAAATCCCAAGCTCCAACTTGTAATTAAAAAAAGGAAGAGGAGAAGTATATATATATATAAATTTAAAAGCTGTAATCCACACAGCGAAGGAGTAAAAAAAGTTGATGATCCCTCTCTAGGAGCGAACGAAACAAAGCACCCTTTTCCCAGCGGCTGCGGCGGCTTCAGGGGGACACCCCCCTTCTTCCTCTCCAAATCAGCAAACTTTCTTTTTTAAAAAACCACTCTCCCTTATTTTAACTTCAAAAAGCACTGGAGTAACCAAAAGCTTGAACCCAATTGGTTTCTTCTTTAGCCGCTTCTCAAAGCCTCCAAACCATGCCGCGGCTCTCCTGGGACACAAAAAAGCCATTGTCCAAAAAGCGACCACTTTCGTTTTCCAGGACCGCCGCCATTGTCGCTTCAACTACCACCCTTTTATCCACTTCTGCACACACTGCCAAGTCCAGGCTCTTCAAAGCAAAATCCCCTGTTGCCTCTAACTCCCATCGACATAAGATTTCATTAACTCGCTTTCTTGCTGATTTTCCTACTTCCTCGAATCTCCGCCGTCTCGCTGGTCCCGTTCTCGGCTCCTCAGCTGGGGAAGCCGCAGCTTCCGTTGCACGCCTCTCCCACCGGGGATACCTCCTGAACTTCGACCGCCCAACAAAAACTTTCCAAGCAGGCAAGCAGGAGTCTTATCGCCACAAAATATCTCTTTAAGATTGTTCCAATTTACTTATTCTCATTGATTACCACTTTGAGTAAGCACGAGCGCCCAAATCGAGATGTTACTCGTCGGCCATCTTAGCCACGCCCCCAGGTAGAACTTCTAAAGAAGAGGGACTCCTATAGATAGCATGGTCCTAAACAATAAATGGCTTTATAAACCAATACCAGAACTTTGAATCTGGCGTGGAACTCAATGAGAAGCCAATGCAAGCTAGCCAAGACTAGGGTAATACTGTATGGTCAAAATGACCAATGCCCCAAATCAATCTGGCTGCCGCATTTTGCACCTGCTGAAGCCTCCATAACAGATTCAAAGGAAACCCCACGTAGAGAGTGTTGCAATAGTTGATTTTGAAGATTGCAAGCGTCGTGCCAAAATGGCCGCCGCGCTCTTTGCGGGCCCCCCCCCACCGGACGAAGGCATCCGGGTAGTTAGGGGCGTGGCCAGCACCCTAATAAAAGGGCTGGCCACGAGGCAGCCGTGTTGCCTTTTTGCCGAAGCGACGGAGCGGAGAAGTTTTTCCCTCTTACCTCCGTCGCTCATGTTCTTTCAGGGGAAGCCTTTTCGGTGCAGCTTTTCTTTTTCTTCGGCTTCCTAGCTAAACCAGCTATGCCCTCTAAGAAGAAGGCAGCTGCGAACGTGGCTCGATCGGCGCGGAGGCGTCAGCCGGGTCGGAGGACCGCGACTGCGCCCACCCAGCAGCCATCTTTGGCGGAGCCCACCGGGACCGGTGGGATGGGATCGGTGGCCCCTTGGCCTGATGCACGGTGTGCGCAGGCTGCCCCGGACGGGGCCTCGGCCCTTGGCCCGCAAACGGTGACCACTGCCCCTGGCATGGTCCCTGCGGCTGGGCCCTCTTGCCCGGGCGCACAGTTCCCCATGGGGGGAGCAAGCCATGGGGGGTGGTTGGGTTCCCTGCCTTGGCAGGGCGTGCCCACGGCTCCTCAAGGGCCGAGCATGGGCTCTTGGCCTTATCTGGCCCCTGGGGCCCAGGGATCTGGACAGGTACCCGTGACTTATGGGCCGGCTGCCCATTTGCCCCCTGTCGGGGCTGGGGCCTATGTTAATGTAGAGGCCCTTCTGGCCCGCATAGCGGCCCTCGAGGCATCCCTTGCGAGGGCCAATCAAACGGGGGCGTCTTTCGGATTCCAGGTTGACCCTTTGGCTGCCGGGCAGCGGCAGGCGACGGGTCGGGTTGAGCTGCCTGAGGCGCGCGGGCCGGTGGCGGCCACTGCCTCGCAGCTCCCCACTCAGCAGGTGCAGCAGTCTGGTGCTGATCTGGCCCCGTCGACGAGCTCAGCTTCGGTCGTGAGCTCCGACGCCCCCAGTGGGCCGGAACCCCCGGTGGGGGCGACCCGTGGGGGTGCATCGGGTGAGTATGCAGTTCAAGCTAGTGCACCCACACAACTGACTTCCCTGGGGAGGGCTTTTCAGTGGCCATGGCCTCTCACGGGTGGTCCGGCGGTGCAATCGCCCCCGGCCCACCCGGCGACTTCATCTCTGACCCAGGACCCGGGTTGGGGTGGCACCCCCTATGCGGTAGGGAATGTGTTGGGGGTCCCCGGGCTGGTGCAGGCCCCCTTTGCTTTGCCCTCAGTTCCCTCTGTGCCGGTGTCGGCATTGCCGACAGCAGGGTACTCCTTGCGCCTGGGGGACCATCTGGCCCAGTCCACCAAGGAAAAGATCTGGAGGGGCGAGTATGTAGACATCTTCTCCCTTCTTAATAGGGAGCCAACCAAGGAAGAGAGGGAAGGGCAGGACGAGAAGGATAAGGAGCAGGCACGTCGTCGTAAGCCGCCACGCACGTGGGCAAATTGGTTGCCAGCGTACCTAATTTACATGGCCGTTTACCTCAGGGCTAGGCCGGATTTGGCCATCCCTATGGTCCAGTATCTGGACAACATTTACCGGGCTATGGTTGACTTCCCGGGTCCGTCGTGGCTGGCTTACGACGAAGAATTCCGCATGAGGATCCCACTGCACCCAGAGATGAGGTGGGATGAGCCCTGCCAGAAGCTGTGGCTTCTGTACATGACCCCCACGCGCCCGGCGCCTGGGGAGAGATACCATTGTGGACATGCGGTCCAACGAGCGGCCCCAGTACAGGTACCCCGCCAGGTGGCGGGGCAGGGGGTTCCAGCCCGCCTGCTGTGCTGGACCTTCTCGTCCAATGGTTCTTGCAACAGAAAGAATTGCAAGTACAAGCATGAGTGCCCCTCTTGTTCTGGCCCCCATGCTGCTTCCGCCTGTCCCAGGCCGGGGGGATTCAGGGGCAGAGGTAGGGGTGGACAAGGGGCAGGTAGGACTGCTGCTGAGGGAGCGGGTCCACCGAAAGGCCCCCTCCCCAATTAAGGTGGACATGCTGGAGCGTTGGCTCGCATTGAATCCGAGGAGGGCAGACGCAGTGTACCTCCTTCAGGGTTTTCAACTGGGGTTTCGTATTCCTTTCATGGGGGATAGGTCATCACAAGATGCACCCAACCTTTTGTCACTTAAAGGAAGGGAGGAGGTGGCCGCTGCCAGCATTAATAAGGAGATTGCTGCAGGCAGGGTCGCGGGCCCTTTTACTGCGCCCCCGTTCCCCAACCTTAAAGTATCCCCACTAGGACTAGTGCCCAAGAAGTCCCCGGGCGAGTTCCGCCTGATTCATCACTTGTCCTACCCAGCTGGTAGCTCGGTCAATGATGCTATCCCTGATGACCTTTGCTCGGTCAGGTATACATACTTCGACCAAGCATTGCGCATGGTGCGCTCATGTGGCCCGGGTGCACTGTTGGCTAAGTGTGACATTAAGTCGGCCTTTCGTCTCCTGCCGGTGCACCCGGGTGACTTTGAGTTGCTGGGTTTCAAATTCCGGGGTGAATATTATTTTGACAAAGCCATGCCATTCGGCTGTTCCATATCCTGCTCGGCCTTCGAGCGTTTCAGTACATTCCTGCAGTGGGCATTTGTCCGTAGGTCAGGGTCTCGGTCTGTAGCCCATTACCTGGATGACTTTTTGTTCGGGGGTGAACGGGGCTGGGACACGTGCACACGTCTCCTCAACACATTTCAGATGCTAATGGAGGAACTCGGTGTCCCTTTAGCGCCCGAAAAGACCGAAGGCCCGTCTAATAAGTTAGTATTCCTGGGGGTGGAGATTGACACGGTAGCGCAGGCGTCTAGGTTGCCGGGGGACAAGGTGTCAAGGATAGTGGCCCTTATATCGGACTTGCTGGCTAAGCGCAAGGCATCCCTTCGGGAATTGCAGGTGCTACATGGCCACCTTAATTTCGCTTGCAGGGTGGTCGCACCTGGCAGGGCATTTGCTCGGTGCTTGTGTGATGCCATGGCAGGCTTATCCAGGCCCCATCATAGGGTGAGATTGACACGGGGCATCAGGGCAGATATGCACATATGGCTCCAGTTCCTGAGGGAGTTCAATGGGGTCTCATTTTGGAGGTCGACCTCCTGGCTTCACCTCACTTTCAGATTCAGTCTGATGCCTCGGGATCCCTGGGTTATGGGATGTACTTCAATGGGAAGTGGGCCTATGGTGGATGGCCACCAGCCTGGTCAGGCACGGGTTGCCTGAGGGATCTCACATATTTGGAATTTTTTCCCATACTGGGGGCTTTGATGCTATGGGGTGAGGAGTGGGCCAACTCTGTGGTGCATTTCTGGTGTGACAATGCGGCCGTTGTCCACATTGTCAACTCACAGACATCTAAATCTCCCAGGGTCATGGACCTCGTGCGCCAGTTTGTATTGCGCAGCCTGCGCCTCAATGTACTGTTCAGGGCCAGGCATGTCCCGGGGGTGAATAATGATATTGCTGACGCTTTGTCCCGCCTGCAGATCTCCCGGTTCCATGCCTTGGCCCCGGATGCGGAGGAATTTCCCTCGCCACTCCCGGAGGAGATATGGACCTTTGGCAAGGAGAGGTGAACCGGGCGATCGGCATGTCGCTGGCGCCACGCACGCGTAAGGCGTATCACCACGCGTTGGTTTCCTTTCAGACCTTCTGTACGCAATCTCGACTGCCAGATACCTGGCCGATCCCAGTGGCCCACCTCCTTCGTTTCATGGTTTACCTGCACGCCCAGGGCCTTGCACCCTGCACCATAGCATCTAGGCTGTCAGCGCTGGCTTTCATGGCCAAGGTGGGAGGTCATGCGGACAGTACCGCTGATTTCCGTGTGAGTCACGTTTTGGAGGGGTGGGTGCGGGAACGTGGGCGTAGCCTGGACGACCGCCACCCAATTTCCCCGGGGGTCCTTACCCAACTGGCACGGGGCTG
The DNA here is from genome assembly GCA_035047345.1 of Bradypodion ventrale. Taxonomy (NCBI): domain Eukaryota; kingdom Metazoa; phylum Chordata; class Lepidosauria; order Squamata; family Chamaeleonidae; genus Bradypodion; species Bradypodion ventrale. Next base: position 145,885,839 of record JAWDJE010000002.1, read on the forward strand.
GCATGACCTATGTTTCGATAGGTATGAGGCAGCCCTGTTTCATGCGGCTACAACGGTGGCCTTTTTTGGAGCGCTCCGCATCAGCGAGCTTGTGATGCTGTCTAAGGCGGATGCAAGTTGTAGGGCACTGGAACTCGAAGATGTCTATGTTTGCAATGATTGGGCTCAGTTGAGGATACGCTCCTCTAAAACAGATCAGCACGGCGTAGGCAGTGGAGTAAGACTGCTACAATGTTCCTTGGCAGACATCTGTCCGGTTGGTGCCCTACAGGAGTCCCTTGCACTGCGTGGCACGCACCATGGCCCATTTTTCTGTCACCAAGATGGGTCTCCCCTCACTAAATTTCAGTTTTGGAAGGTGACTGGGAAGGCACTGGCTAGCGTCGGCCTCCCTGGGGCCCGTTACGGCACCCATTCATTTAGAATTGGGGCGGCCTCTACTGCGGCTGCTTATGGGTACTCCGGGGCTGACATACGCAGCATGGGGAGGTGGGGCTCGCAGTGTTTCCAGTTTTACGTTCGCCCGCTCCCCCCGTGAGTACCGTTTTAGTCACCGCACATCTCTTCCTTCCCTGTTTTTTCCTTGACAGACCCTGGGTGTCGTATCACACCGGTGACAGTATGGCTGGTGGGCCATAGCTACGTGCACAGGGCAGCGCGTTACGCTGCGGCGACAGATTGGGGACCCCGACTGGGACTGGGTGCATACGCAAGTCTCACATAGTACGGTAAGCCCGGTATGTTGTGGCGGGAGCTCTTGCCTTTCCTCTTTTCGGCAAGGAATGCTGACCCGCCCGACATTCTGATCATACACCTTGGGGGTAATGATTTGGGACAGGTCACTGGCTTATCGCTGAAGCATGCGATTTGCAGTGACCTCGCCTACTTACATTACGTATGGCCCGCCACAACCCTTGTTTGGTCAGATATGGTCCCACGGCACGCTTATAGGGGAGGCGTTGACCTTCAGGCCTTGGACCGCGCTAGGTGCATGGTGAACAGGGCGGTGGCCCGATTCCTTTCGACCAAGGGCTGGGGGTGGGTCAGTTGTCATCCCTCCATTAGTTTGCAAAATTATGGGCTTTATGCAGGGGATGGGGTCCATCTGTCGCGAGGAGGTATGGACCTCCTGCTGGGTGATTGGCGAGCAGGCCTGTCGACCGAGCTGACGGTCTTGGGGGAGGCGTCAAGCCTTTATTGAAGCCTCTCCGGGTGGCGGGTAGCACTGGTAAGGTAAACATTTATGACCCACAGGTATCCGGCAGGTTCGCAATTGACTGGACAACACTAGATAGGGATAAGTTGTTTAAACGTTGTCCGGTCAACGACGAACCAGGCGAGGGGGTGAGGGTTACAACTAGACAGCTGGCATCACCCCCTGATTTTACGGATACACGTCAGAGGGTGGGGTCATTAGTTAGATATTGACTACGGTCAACAATTTGTTTGTTGTCAACAAACAAATTGATACAAATAGATACATTGTAACAATTGCCGTTGGCAATTTTGGGTGGTACCTTACCAGTGTTACTTCGGCCTGCTTGCCTTAATAATTATGATTGGTCAATTACCAATAGAAATTTATAATTCGGACTAGGGCATGAATCAATAAATGTGGCCCAATGCCGTTATCCACTTTCATTTGTGTCTGAGTCCATTATTGGGGGGTGCGCCTGCAATGCAAGCGTGGCGCCAAAATGGCCGCCGCGCTCTTTGCGGGGGGCCCCCCACCGGACGAAGGCATCCGGGTAGTTAGGGGCGTGGCCAGCACCCTAATAAAAGGGCTGGCCACGAGGCAGCCGTGCTGCCATTTTGCCGAAGCGACGGAGCGGAGAAGTTTTTCCCCTCCACCCCCTCCCTAGTTAACAGTGTGATTTCTTGGTCGCTTCGGGGCCGGGTGGGAATTTTTGGCTGGGACTCGCAATTGGCCCTTGAGTCCTGGTTTTTTCGCCCATCCCACACTGTTGCTATGGTTTGATATAGGGGTTTGTCTGTGCTGCTGTTGACTTTGGTCACATGGGCGGGTAGCACTGGTAAGGTAAACATTTATGACCCACAGGTATCCGGCAGGTTCGCAATTGACTGGACAACACTAGATAGGCATAAGTTGTTTAAACGTTGTCCGGTCAACGACGAACCAGGCGAGGGGGTGAGGGTTACAACTAGACAGCTGGCATCACCCCCTGATTTTACGGATACACGTCAGAGGGTGGGGTCATTAGTTAGATATTGACTACGGTCAACAATTTGTTTGTTGTCAACAAACAAATTGATACAAATAGATACATTGTAACAATTGCCGTTGGCAATTTTGGGTGGTACCTTACCAGTGTTACTTCGGCCTGCTTGCCTTAAGAATTATGATTGGTCAATTACCAATAGAAATTTATAATTCGGACTAGGGCATGAATCAATAAATGTGGCCCAATGCCGTTATCCACTTTCATTTGTGTCTGAGTCCATTATTGGGGGGTGTGCCTGCAATACAAGCACGTAGGTCATTGTTAAAGCAAGCTCCTGTTCAGGAATGGTTGGGCAATGCATTGTAGTTGAAAAATTACAGACTTGACCACCATGCTATTCCATAGATAGCCTCAGGTCTAGTTGCACCCCTCAAGGGGAGGGAAATATCCCTCAACCTGAGGGAGATTCCCCCAACCTGGGATTATTTATGCCGTATCAACATGACTGTCTGGATTCAATTTCAGCCTATCCTTCTCCATCCACTCCATAACTACCTCTAGGCAGCCCTCTAAAGACTGGACAGCACCATCTGCTAAACTGGAAAAGGAGAGATAATGTTGTTTATCATCAGCATACTGATGAAAACACGCTCCAAATCTCCTAATGACCTCCCTAAATGGTTTTACATAGATGTTAAACAGTATCAGATGATAGCAAAATCTTAGGGTATCCCATATTGTTGTCAGTTCCTCCCTAAGCTGTACCCTCTGAACCCGATCCTCAAGAAAGGACCAGAGCCAAGCCAGAGCCTGACCCGTGATACCCAACTTTGAGAGTCTATCTAGAAGGATACCATGGTCGATGGTATCAAAGGCCATTGAGACATCCAAGTGGACTAACAACAAAGAAATACCTCAGTCAGCCTCCCTCAGAAGGTCATCCAGCAGTGCAACCAATACTGTCTCAGTTCTATGTCATGACCTGAATCCAGACTGAGGTGGAGCAAGGAATTCAATCCTTTTTAGGAACAACCTCAACTGGGCTGCCACCATCTTCTGCACCAATGCTGAGTGAGGATTTGAATCCAGGCCTTCTGAGTCCTAGTCCACTGGGTAATATGCATGTGTTTAATCTATGCCTATAAAAACTGCCTTTAACCGTTGGGTTCATTCAAAGGCTCCCGCACCAGGCACAACCATCCCCGACCTAGCCCTCCGCACTCACCCTAACCCCTGCCTTCCCAATGCCGTGGGGTTCCGGTGGTCGCCAGTGGGGCAGCCTATCCTCCTCCAAAAAAAAGAACTATGATTCCCAGAGTCCTCTGTGCTGCGCAACCCCTCAGCCAATCAGGCTGAGGGATGCGAGCGTAGAGGAGGCTGGGAAAGCGCGGCGCGGCGGTTTTAAAAGACAAACCATGCCGGCCCAAGAGAAAGACTTTCAAAGACCCAACTGGAGCCAGGAAAAGATAAGTGCAGTCAATGAGGGTTGGGGGGGAGACACGGCCCTGGTAACCATGCCGTCCCCTGCCCCCCCCCCCCACTTACCCACCCCTCCCTAACCTCTGCCGATCGCACTTATCCTTTGCCAGCTCCGGCTGGGTCTTTGAAAGTCTTTCCCTGCGCAGGGAGAAGCACCGGACTGTCCTTCGTCTCTGCAGGCGATGTGGCAAAGGACAATCCAGTGCTTCTTCCTACGCAGAAGGCCGCGACGGGAGGGAAAGTCTTTCCCAGAGGGAACCGATTCGTCTTCCTAGAAGGATGGAGGCCAAAAGATTCGGCCCCCGTCTTCCAAGGAAGATGAACACCTTAAAAATGGGAGACAAAGGCCAAGCATGGAGCACCGTTCTCGGCCTCCATCTCCCACAACCGCCCCATAGCTTGGGGGGGAGGATACTCCCCTCTCCCTCCCAAGCTTCAGAAAGACAGCAGGGGAAAAAAATTCCCCTACAACCTTGGAGGCCGGGACAAGCTGCCACCGTAGCATGGGGGGGGGGGAGAAAGAGGATACCCTTCACTTCCCCCCGACCCATGCTTTGGCTAGGCAATAGGGAAAAACTATGTTTTCCCCCGCAGCCTCGAAGGCCTGCCCAAGCCAGCCTGTAGCTTGTGAGGGAGGGGATACCCCCTCTTCCCCCCCAAACCCAGGCAACGACAAGGCACCGGCCACCACCACCCTGTAAAATAAATAAATAAATAAAAGAATCCCCCCACCCCAACACAAGGATTTAACACGGCCTGGCCAGCAAGGCTAGGCCACATTAAACCCTCCCAATCCCCACACACACACACACACTAACACCCCCCCCAAAAAAAAACCCCTCACCTACAGGGCACAAATGAAAAAGACGTCCTCCCTGCACGAAACCCTCCTCCATACTGAACGTTAGTGAGTGTAGTCCACCAGAGGGTGCTATTTTTAGTTAAAAATATTAACTAAAATAGCACCCTCTGGTGGACTTCATTCACACACACACACACACACACACACCACTCTGCCATAATAAAAAAATAATAATGTGTGAGTTGGTGGTTGGAGTGGGATTTTTCCTAGGAGTGGTGGTTGTGCAAAACCAAAACCACCCCAAACCACCAACACACACATTAAAAATGCCCGGCAAGGCTGGGCAAACTATGCTAGTTATTTTATAAAATTATGTTCTAGCCTAGGCATAGTATCTGACAGTAACAGCATTCGTTATCATAACACTGGCAAGAAGAGTAACAGATGAGAGCTACAAATACATTGAAAAGGAACATTACTGTTCAGATCTCCAATCAATCTGGAACATGAATTCGATGTTGTACGAAGCGGACTTTGTATGAGGTATTACTGTACTTGATTCTGCATCTACTTGATTCTGCCATGGGCTGTGGCTTGTTCCAGCAAGGCTGTTCTTATGTAACATTACACCTAACACTTTTCAAAGAACTAATACAGTAGTAGCGTTATGCCTCTCTAGTTGTTACGACCTGTTCCAATAAGGTTTCCGTTCTTTGGTACAGTACTTTAATAATTACTCCTGGTGTCCAATCTTCTGGTACTCTTTCCTGTTGCCAGCAGTTGTTTAATAAGGTAGTTAACTCTTGTACCAACCTGCAGATGTCTAAATTAATATGTCTTACTTTTATGTCTGACAAAGTGGATTTTCTCTTGAAAATTAATGAATTAATTAAATGCAAAAAATCTGCCTCCCCTCTCCCCCCGTTTTTGAGTCTGCTTTGCAAGATGGCATTGTTAAATTTGATAATTTTAAATAATTTTAATTGGAAGTAGTGACAGACTTTACCTTCTTAGGTTCCAAGATCACTGCAGATAAAATAAAAGACACTTACTTCTTGGGAGACAAGCTATGAGAAACCTGGGCAGCATAATAAAAAGTAGAGACATCACCCTCCCAACAAAAATCCGTATAGTCCGAGCAATGGTATTCCCAGTAGTAATGTATGGTTGTGAGAGCTGGACCATAAGGAAGACTGAGTGCAGAAGAATAGATGCATTTGAACTGTGGTGCTGGAGGCGAATTTTGAGAGTACCTTGGACTGCAAAGAGATCAAATCAGTCAGTCCTAAAGGAAATCAACCCTGACTGCTCACTGGAAAGACAAATACTGAAGATGAAGCTCATGTACTTTGGCCACCAAATGAGAAAACTCTCTTGAGAAGGCTTTGATGCTGGGAAAGATCGAAAGCAAAAGGAGAAGGGGGCGCCAGAGGATGAGGTGGATGGATAGCATTGTCGACGCAATGGGTGCAGATCTGTGTGGGCTGAGGAGGATGGTGGAGGACAGAGGAGCCATGGGGTCACAAAGGTTCGGACTCGACTGTGTGAGTGAACAACAACATAAAAATTTAATTTGCCAAGGGTTTCTGGGATATTATCAAATTGTACCCCACTAAGGGGTTACTTTCATCTTGCAAAGCAAACTTAAAAATGTGGGGAAGGCAGATGTTTTTCAGGACAGCTGACCTCTGGCTATGCGTTATCCCATAAAGCTTCCTTGATAAACTCATTAGGATATACAGTAATGTTTATTTTACAAACCCAACTCCTCAAACTTGATTTCCATCAAAGACTTGCCTGACAAACTGATTGCATTTTATTACCGGTTGCAAATAACTCATTGATTTGTATGCCCATCTCCTGAACCAACCAACTTCGGCCAGCCACTCTGGAAATGTATAAATGTATACCATGACATCCTCTCTTATGTCTGATGAAGTGGACTTGATCCACGAAAACTAACATTAAAATACAGGAGTTAGTCTTTAAGCTGTCACAGTGTTTCTTGGTTTTTGTTTTCTTTGCTCTCTGATATGCTTGCACAGACTAACATAGCTACCACTTCAAAAATTATTGCTTCCCTGTGTTTCTACTACATGGCTATTTAGCAATTCAGAAAACTGTAAAAAGAGACAGATTGAATGTTTTCACAATATACTACAGAGCTCTTATTAAAAAATTGGAAAAATGGATTATATGTTTTACACATCTTTTGTGAGAACAAGATAGTGTAATTAAATGATACTGTATGTGTTGTAAAGGGCCCCAAGACATTTCAATGTGATGTTCATTTAAATATTTTAACAAAGCACTGGCAATGTATGCAGATGGAAGCAGGCAGGGAAAGAATAGAAACTGACATCTATTTCTGCTTTACTTCAAAGAGTTCTTATTTAGGGATGTTGAGCTTAAGTCCCACAAACAATGTGGAAAGTGAACAGAATTTATTGAATATGTCCTTTGGCTTCTCTACCTATCACTCTGGCCACTCTTCTCAATTTTTCTATGACCAACAGGGAAGATCACTGGGTTCTTTAACTTTTCCCCACAATCCTAGTTACCAGCATCCTCCCAAACTACTGTCTTTCTCAATAATCACCAAGCAGTCCTACATGCTACAGGCACACATGTAATGAATACAGTGACCTGTTACCCTCATGCTATACCTCTCTCTCAGTCACTGCTTCAGCTTATACGACCCAAGGGCTTGCCTTGGATCCAGGAACCTCAGCACTCATTCTGTTCTCCTAAGGAAGTACCTGGCATCTTCAGCAAATGCAAAGGTAGTGGACAATTTAAACCGAGATAGTGAGAAGACATTATTTATTTTTATTTAAATTCAAATTTTTATGCCGCCCAATCAGGTAAACCCGACTCTGGGCGGCTCACAACAAGTTAAAACATACATAAAAAACAGTTGAGCCATTAAAACCCAACATACCCACCCACCTATCCCATTTATCATTAAAAGACTACCCACATTAAAAACTGCCTGCATTGGAATTAAAATAAATGGGGACTTATTTAATAAGCCAGCAGGCGGGGACCATCCTTCCATTTGGGCCCAACACCTGTCCCGCCAACCAGGTTTTTAGGTCTTTTCTGAAAGGTAGCAGCTCCGTCTGCTCCCGCAGCTCTACTGGTAGGAGATTCTACAAGGCTGGTGCAGACACGGAAAAGGCCCTCCTTCGTGTACCAGAGAGACGAGCCCCTCTGGCAGATGGAACAATTAGGGAGCCCCTCCGGTCTGCTCTGGTTGGATGGGCGGACACTCTTGGGATGATGCGGTCTCTAAGGTAACCCAGCCCACTACCATGAAGGGCTTTAAAGGTCAAAACCAGCACCTTGTACTGCACCTGGAGGCAAACTGGTAACCAGTGCAGCTCCCGAAGTAATGGTGAGGCACAGGCATAACGCCCGCACCCCATCACCACCCGGGCTGCTGCATTCTGGACCAACTGCAACCTCCGAATGGTGGTCAAGGACAGCCCCATGTAGAGTGCATTGCAATAATCTAGCCTAGAGTGACCAGAGCATGTGTGACCCTGAGCAGGGAGTCCCGGTCCAGGAGCGGACACAACTGACAGATGACGTGAAGCTGTGCGAAAGCCCTCCTGGACACGGCCGCCACCTGATCTACAAGTAGCAGCCCCGAATCCAGGAGGACCCCTAAGTTGCGTACCGGATCTGTCTTAGAAATAATGACTTCAGGTGGAGTTAAGATGGCTACCTAACAGGAAGAAGATATTTAATGTCTGCAGGCCCGAGGAAAAATAATACCCTTTTGAAAATATATTGAAGACAATCTCTCACAGAAAGTGAAGATGAGATTGTTTGAAAAGCTGGAGTAGAGCTTGATCAGAGGAACAAACTGTCTTAATTGTTGTTGTTGATCCATGCAACCCCATGGATCACTGCACGCCAGACACCCCTATCCTCTACTATCCTCCTCAACCTGCCCAGTTTTGTGCCCACTGTGTCAACAATACCATCTGCCCATCCAATTCTCTGCCATCCCCTTCTTCTTTTGCACCCAACCTTTCCCAACATCAAGGCTTTCTCAAGTGAATCCTCTCTTCTCATTTGACGACCAAAGTACTTTAGCTTCATCTTCAATATTTGACCTTCCAAGGAGCAGTCAGGGTTGGTTTCTTTTAAGATTGACCTATTTGTTCTCTTTGTTGTCCAGGGTACTCTCAATATTCTCCTCCAGCACCACATTTCAAAGGAGTCTATTCTTCTGCGCTCAGCTTTCCTTATGGTCTAACTCTCACAACCATACATTACTACCAGGAATACCATTGCTTTGACTATGTGGACTTTTGTTTGCAAGGCGATGTCTCCAATTTTGACTATGTTCCCCATGTTTTTAATTATGAGCAGATAAGCACCAGAAACTAACTGAAAACAAGGCAGCAATTATCTTTAACTGAGAGTTATTTATATTAAAGTTTGTAACCAAATGATCAGAAACAGCCAAAAAGGAACTTGAAACCCTTAATTAAAATAGCCTTGGGGGAGTGGGTGCAGTTTGGATTTGAGGATGAGCTGTTACTAAATCTGAGAATTACAGCTGGGACTAAACATTGGAATATATTGAATCCAAAATAAAATTGGGTTATTACCAGGTTGCAAGATAAGATAAGACTAGACTGATTTGTTTTCTGAGCTTTGGTGAATCTGTTGAGTTATGGTGACTCTACTGAGATAGCTTTTGGAAGACTTGTGGCTCTGGCTAGCTGACGTAGGAATGGATGTTTGAATTGACATATGGATATATGGACAGTGGCTAACATCTACTAGATGAAAGCTGTGACTACAGTTGGTGAAAGATAAATAGAGACATTTCACTTTGAAAATTATTTTTCTAAAGATTAAGAGCTTACTTTATGACCAGAGAGAGTAGAGTCACAGGGAAAGCAGCCAAAGTTTGGCAGAGACCAATATCTTTGGATTGGACATATCAGCGTCTTACCAGGAAAAATATGTCCCAAAGAAAGGAAGAAAAGAAATATTCAAGTGAAGATTAATCATTTTCCTCTATAAAAAAGTTCCTGATTTTAAAAATTGATGAAAATAAAAAAGAAATTATAGAAACAGCCAAAAAGGATCAAAATGAAATTAAAGAACTTCTTATAGAACTTGTGACTAAATTTAACAGTAAAATAATAAAAACCAGTGATGATCTCCAAAACCTGGGAAGAGATGTCAAGAAAATGGAAAGAAGGGAGAAAACAAGAGATGACAAGATAGAAGAACAGCGATACCAACTGATGAAAATAGATAACCAAACAAGATGGGCTAATATACACATGAAAGGCCTTAAGGAGCTGAAGGAGGACAACCCATGGGAACGAAAAGTGATTTGGCTAAATTCTCTAAAACTGGACGTCAAATTTGCTTCAGAAGATATTAACGAGATATTCCATGTGGGATCCAAAAGAGGTAGAACCAGACCAAGGGACCTGGTCATCAAATTTGTGTCTCTGTTCAAGAAAGACAAATTAATGAATCATATTAGAATGCAAAGAACAGGGGCTCTGAAGATACAGGATTCAATAATTGAGGTATACCAGGATATTTCCCCAGCGAGTTTGGAATAGAGGAAGGAAATAAAACCAGAGACAGAATTCCTTCTGAAAAAAAGTCTTACATACAGATGGGGGTTCCCTATGTATTTGAAAATTATTTACAATAACAAGTTGTGGATTATTGACAATACGATGGAAGCTTGGAAGAAATGGCCCTAATTAGTTCTGGTAATGGAGAATGGGATGAATTGCTGAAAAAGCTATTTATCTCCCAGAGAAGTCAAGCAAAGAAAGAGCAAGAGGAGGCTGGAGAAGCAGCTCTGTCAACAGATGAGAGTCAATGTCGTAAACAACAAGAAAATCCCCAACCAAGTCAGAAAGAGAGGGAGGAGAAAGAGGGAAAACATTACAGGTGACCATTAAAGGAGTTTCAAGAAAGACTTGCTGAGGACCTGGGAGCCAAGAGAAAAGAAAAAAAGAAGAAATGAAAAGATGCACGGGAAGTTGGTTGCTGAGTTTAAAATAGAGTCATGGGTAATAAGATATAAAGACCAAAACTAATACAGTGTGGGTAGCAGACGGATTTTTAAAATTGTATTTTCCTTCTGTTGTAATCTGGGATTGCCTGTTCTTTGTCCACCCCCACCCCTCATTCTGAATGGGAAGGTGAGCATCAATGGAATTTTGTAGGCTGGAAGGGGGTAATATGAATAGTGAGTGCTCAGGTATGAATATCTGAGTACACCTTTTCATTTATCTCTATAAACAAAAGCTCAAATTTAAGTATGCAAGTTCATTATGAACAGCTGTCTACTCACAAAACTTGGATATGCACAGTTTTATAACCAAAATCCAAATGTTCAGTTTTAGCTCTAGAAAAGAAATCTCTATAATGACTGATACATAAAACAGGCACAAATACTTGAATGTCCATGTAGATCAGTAACCAGAGATTTCTATTCTGGTCATTAATTCCTATCTAAGGTGACAATTTAACAAAGGATAAAATAACAGCTAAAACAGTTTATACTTCAAAAATATCCAGGGTCATCAGATGCTAGATGATCTTCCCACATTATTCTAGCAACTTGTCCAGGTTAGAGAGGAACACTGGGAAATGGAGACACCTGTTTTCCAGTGGAACTCTAGTAGATTTTAAATTGAAAACCCTTGATTCATAGTACAGTCATTTTTCTGCTTAATGTTAAGTAAATGCTAAGTAATGTTAAGTAAATTTACTTAAGTAAATGAGTTGAGTGCTGGCTACAATCAGTTAGTTGTCAAGGGAAATATCATATTAGAAAACCATTACAATTAATGACTTGTATTCTTTTTGCAAGAAAGAGCTAATGACAGTATTTTGTATGTGTATTATAGACTTTCTTTCTTTATTCGTGTCAAAGGCACCACCAGCATATAATAACATACAAAACTAAAATTAACATATCTAAAACAAAAACGAATTAAAAGGGCTAGGTGGCATCAGCCGAATATCGGGCCACATCATCAGCATTTCCTCTTGCCAACATAAAGCCCTCCTCAGTGCACGTTGAGGGGCATAGTGTACATTGTATCATATGGGTGATAGTTTGTTCTTCTCCACATTCACACAGGCTACCATCTACAGCAGGGGTTTGCAACCTATGGCCCATGGACTGGACTCAGCCCCCAACACCATTCCATCCAGCCCATGACGATGACCCTGGAAGCAGAAGCTGATATGTTTGCACAGCCTGCTGCCATTGCGTCCAGCCTGCTCAGCTGTCTGAGGGTAAGTCCATGGCACAAAAACACTTTAAGGTAAAGGTTTCCCTTGCTCGAAAGCCAGTTGTATCCGACTCTAGGGTTTGGTCCTCATCTCTGTTTCAAAGCCGAAGAGTCAGCGCTGTCTGCTTCTGCAGACGTTTCCGTGGTCATGTGGCAGGCATGACTAGACACCCGAGCGCACGGAATGCTTTTACCTTCCCACCGAAGTGGTCCCTATTTATCTACTTGCGATTTCTTGCTCTCGAACTGCTAGGTTGGCAGAAGCTGGGACAAAGACAGGAGCTCATTCCGTCCTGCAGTACTCGGGAATCGAACTGCTAACCTTCTGCCTCCCAGTCAGCATCTTAGTCCCTTGAGCCACTAGTCTAGAATCCCTGATTTACAGGGAAATCCCACTTTCTCAGATTAGCCCTTGATTTTCCTATCCTGGCACGCAGTAATGTAACAATCTACCATGATGATGATATCAAGGATTACTATCATTTGCTCCAATGAATAACATTTGGTAAGTATTTTAATTTATTACTTGGGGATGTTTTCTTTTAGATAGTAGGTGACTAATCAGTTCTATCTCACATAACAGAAACTTCTCCAAATACCTGTTTCTCCCCGCTTGGCTTCTTGTGATTTAGCAGCAGCTCAACAGCTCCAACCACCTCCTTCCTGATTGCATGCAGCAGGGCATCTCCAAGATAGACGTTAAAGCTCAGAAGCAGCTCTATGAGTTCCAAGTTCTCATTTTCTATTGCAATAAGGAGAGCAGTTCTTCCAAGGGGGTCGATGCAATTAATATTGATCTTGAAATAAATTTCTGCTTCTTCTAGAGCTTGCTTCACACTGGCATAATCTCCTTTCTCCACTGCACTCAAATAGGCTTTCTCGGCTGGTGAGAGTTCAGATTCTGCTCGTACAATGCGAAGAGGGATGCGATCTCTGTATGGGGCACTGACACTTCTCTTGTAATAGAACTGGGCCATTGTTTATACCACCCTAAGCATGCCTTTCTGCAACAGAAAAGAAAGAGTGTATTAGAGGTGCATTCCTGGAATGTAATACAATAACATGGTATTTTATACAATGAATTCTCATATTGGAGAATTTTTATACATTATTCCTGGACCAAGAGAAATTAATTAAAATTAAAAATCCAAAGCTTTTTTTTAATCTATTGATGGGAAAATGAGGGGCAAATATTCTAAATATTCTGAAATATTATAATGTTTATAGACTGATAAACTCTTGGAATTCAAGTTTTTTTTTAAAGAATTGAATATGCACAATAAGTCCTTATCATCTTTAAAAGCATGTTGTTTATGTATAACAAAAGTGCTTACTAGGTTGTGAATTTCACATTTATTTTAGAAATATTAGGATATGATCCTTGTGGAAAATTGTATACCTGACTGCACAACTGATTGTGCAACTAGTTGTGCAACTGGACTTATAGAACTGCAACCTCTGCCTTGGCGTACGTTTTGCAACTGCTTTCACAATTGCAAATTATGGAAAGAAAGCAACACAACATAACTTTGCAAACATTTATGAGGTATGAGACAAATTCAAGATTATAATTTCAACAGATTTCCCAAAGGACCAAACGAGAGACATGATGAACCAGTATAGACTTAGAGAGAAAAACCAAACCTGCCTACCATGAATGACTATGAGTTGTTTTTTGCGGCAGGAAAAAGGAAGTTAAGGATCTAGTGTTCTAGTCAAAGATTGGTGGTATTGTGATAGAGAAGAAGACAAGGTCTGGGCTTTGATCAAAAGCATCACAGACAAAGACATGTTACAAACTTACCTCTGACTCTGATCACTTATCCAAAAGCTGGTATTCTGCAGCTGATATTTCCCTAAAAGCATAACAACTTTTTATGTTTGCCTGGCTCCTTGTGACAAATTCCTATACAGTAATACCTCATACAAAGTCCACTTCGTACAACATCGAATTCATACAACATCGCCTAATTCCTTGAAAAAAGTTGCCTCATACAAAGTCGCTGCGACTTTGTATGAGGCATTGGGGTTTTTCCCCAGGTTGGTTTGTCCCCTAAAATGAGGGTTATTTGACATGTTTTTGTAATGTATTTAGCCTTTAGACAATGATTTCTTAAAGTTCTGTCAGTTTCCTGTCTGTTTCCTTGGCTTTGCCCTGAAATCTGTGCTGTTATAGTACAATGTATCTCTATGGAAATGATGTTGTACGAGGCATCGCAGCAAGGATTTGGACGTTGTATGAGGCATCGCAGCTAGGATTTTGCATGCCTCATACAAAGTCCAAATCCGTATAAAGTCCAAACTTTTGGGGAAAGTTTGGACGTTGTATGAGGTATCACTGTACAGTGGAACTCCGGATAACGACAGCACCGAATAACGACAGCACTGGATAGCGACAGCAAATTTTTAGAAAAGATCTGCACCAGATAGCATCATTTTGTCATTATCCATTACATTGTGTTTGATCTCCTATCTTTTCACGCTGTTTGAGGCAGAAAAAAAATCACCATATTTGGGTGCATTTTTCCAGCTCTCCGCCTCCCCAGCAGTCTTGGGGGTGAGGGTGGGAGGACTTTTTCTGAGCTAATCCCGCCTTCCTAGGAGGTTCCTGGGCCGCACAACAGCTGTTTTTTAAACAAAATGGCAGCCGCAACTATTTTCAGCTGTTGTGCGGCTCAGTGACCTCCTAGGAAGGTGGGAACAGTGCAAAAAAGGTATTCCCACCCAACCCCAGAGGCTGCTGGGGAGGCGGAGAGCCAAAAAAATGTACCCGAAGATGGCAATTTTTTTCAGCACCAAACAGCATGAAAAGGTAGGAGATCACATCGGCCATTTTGTGAGTGTGGGCAGCTACCTCTGGAAGGGTCGGGGGAGCCAATCCATGCTGTTTCCGACATCCCCGTCCTCCCTGGGTGCTGCTGCAAGGAAAAACCTACAGCCGATGAAGGACTTTCCCCCCAGTGTTTTGCCTTGCAGCAGCTCCCGTGAAGGTCGAGGGACATCAGAAACAGTGTGGATTGGGTCCCTCAACCCTCACAGAGGCAGCAAGGGTGTGTGTGTGTGGAGAGCTCAAAAATTGGCAAAAAAAAATCCATCACGACAGAATTTTTTTGCCCATTTTGGCCTCTCTGCCACCCCTGCCACCTCTGGGGTGGGCGAGGGATCCGATCCATGCTATTTCAAATGTCCCCCGATCTCCCCGGGCACTGCTGCAAGATAAAACCTGCAGCTGAGGAAGGAGTTTCCCCCCAGCCTTTTGTCTTGCAGAAGCACCTGGGAAGGTCGCGGGACGTTGGAAACAGCGCGGATCAGGTCCCCCGACCTTACCAGAGGCAGCCGGCCTTTTTTAGAGTTATCCAATGCATGCACCGAATAACGCTAAAAACTGGATAATGACATGACTTGTGGAACCAAGTTTTGTCATTATCCAGGTTATTACTGTATTTAAATACACTTCAACAGTATCCTCTAGACCAGGGGTTCAGCTGTCTGCTAGCCAAACTGCCCTACTTGGGCAATGAGGCATCACACTGCACACAGGTGGGGCAGAGCCTCGCCGCAGTTAAGGTATGTGGGGGAGGGGCCCGCTGGGTAGCCTAAATAATCATACAGTGGAACCTTGGTTAGCAAATTTAATGTGTTATTTGGGACCTTTTGTACTATGAAAAATTTGTAAAGCGAATTTCCCATAGGAATGTATTGAATGCAATTTCCCATAGGAATGCATTGAAAACCAATTAATCCGTTCTGGGGAAAAATTGTTAACCAAGATACTATTTTCTATGGATTTCCTTTTGTAATGCGATTTTTGTGTTAACCGAACCATTTGTTAAACGAGGTTCCACTGTACATCCTACCTGTGGAAAAGGTAGGGAGATCGCTTCATCCATTACTGTATCCTCCCCCCTTTTTTATCCTGCATCAATTGATCAATCTCCACTGTTGGGGGTCGGCTGGGGGGAAAGGAGGGAGTGTTCTTAGGGGCTTCCCTTTTCTCTCCTGCACCTCAAGAACTCCCCCTCTTCTCCACCCCAGCTGCTAATCAGCTGGGGAATTCAATCAATAGAGGTGCGGAGGTGTGGGATAAAAAGGGAGTAAATCCTTTAAGAACACCCCCTTTTCTTCACCCCAGCCTCTCATCAGCTGCTGAGATCGATCAAGAGGTGGGGGACGATCATGTCTGGCATTTTTGGGGGGAGGTGTTGTGTTTTTTATTACTTTTGGTCCGGTCGGGACTGTTTTTTAATTTTATTTTTTCAATGCATTCCTATGGGGAAATGTGCTTCAGTTTATGATTGCTCCAGTTTCTGACGAAAGCAGTCAGAATGGACCACAATCGTAAACTGGGGTTTTACTGTAGTCCTTTTGTGTTCAACTGGCCTGATGATTTGAGATATAATTTTAGAGTTATAAAGACAACTGCTAAACCACATAATTTTCAATTTCCTGGCTTGAACCTTGGCATGAGAGGCAGAATAGCATAAAAGGCATATTGTATGACTAGACAATAACATAGAGGGGAATTCTGACAGTCCAGAAAAAGGCAAGAAGACAAGGCCTCCGCTGCTGATCAGAAGTACCAAAGAAAACCATGTCACAGACTTACCTCTGACTTTTGATACTTGAAATTGTCTTGAACATCAGCTGTCAGAAACTTCTGGATGAGATGAAATTGGGTGGAATAGCTAATACACTGGAAGACAGAAGCAAAATTCAAAGTTCTACACCTGGGGGGCAAAAACCAAAAACACAGTTACAAGATGGAGGATATTTGGCTCAGTTATACTATGAGCAAAAAGGATCTTGGAATTGTTCCAGATCATAAGATGGATATGAACCAATAGTGCTGGGATTCTCAACCTGCGGCCCATAGGTTCGATGTGGCCCCCGGCACCATTTCATGCGGGCCCCCACTGCCTCCACCACACCTGGAAGTGCCATGTAATGGAGGAAGGACAAAATGGCCATCTGGCCCCCAAAGCTGTCTGAGGTTGCGTGACCTGGCCCCCAGCTTAAAAAGGTTGAAAAATCTTGCAATAGTGTGATGCAGCTGACAAATTATAAGCCAATGCTATTTAGGCTGTATTTATGGAAGTATAGTCTCTTAGAAGCCCCTTCCAACTCTATGACTCTATTATTTCAGATGTGTACTAATCTCTTTCGCAGAGTTCCACAATGGTTGTTGAAGTCTGTGAGAATCACCATGATTTTCTGGATCTCCATGAGAGGGAGATATTACAGGGAGAGCAACACTGACAAAAAAAAGTACAATTTTCAGATGTGAGGTGACTGAAGCATGGGCATTCAACCTCCACTCATTACCAGTTAGAAACAGAGCCATTTGTGCATTACTACAAATAGAATGATAGCCTAAGTACCTTTCAAGTAGCTTTCTCCTCAGTGTTTTCCTCACCATACTAGCTTTTTGGTTTTGGAATGAGGCCTTTTGGAGGAAAGGAGACAAGGCAATAGGTTTTTATGATACCTCAGGCACAGTACGAGCAAAGACCAGGAATGTTCCAGATTTTCTGCTGCTGCTACCAGAATTCATGAATCAATAGACAAGTCATGAGATAAGACCTCTTATCTCATGTCTATTGACTCATGAATTCTGGTAGCAGCAGCAGAAAATCTGGAACATTCACAGTCTTTGCTCATACTGTGCCTGTGATATCATAAAAACCTATTGTCTTGTCTCAGTTTTTAGCCACAGACCCTCAGGAAATGGGATGATGTTGTCATGGCAACCCTAATTCCACCTGTTCTTGCTCCTCCACTTTATTTGGAGCAGCCATATCTATCGCACACCATTTTTTTGCACATCTGAGGTAAGCTCACCATCATATTGTATTCTATCCTGTATTTGCATATAATTAAAACAACGTCTGAACTCAAAATAAGAAATATGAACTCCTAAACTGCCCCCAGACTGTATAAACAGTAAGCACTTAGGAGGCAGAAATCTAAATTTTCTGCTTCATTATTTGACTTCGAGAAGTAGTTTCACACTAAAGCTTGCATTTCGCAACACAACCTGCCTATCAAAATAATTTTTTTACAAAATAAGAAATTTGTTTTGGGTATTTTGACTCTTTGCAATTCATCTGAACCCTAAAATTTGAGGGTCATGTTACTTATACTTGATGGCATCAACTACAATGCCATAATTTTCAATGCCAAATTGCCCCATTCAAGAAGTTAGTGCTCGGGAGTTTTTTGTCATGTGAATAGGCAAGAAACAAAAGAAAGAAAGAAAAAAGATCAGCTTCTTAATTTGCAGAAATTTGATGCTGAAATTCATATTGTTGAAGTGACACTGAACTACATATATAAAAGAATTCCTTCTGATCAAAATTTAATAATAATAATAATAATAATAATAATAATAATAATAATAATAATAATAATAATAATAATAATAATAATAATAATAATAATAATAATACAAGGGGTTCCCAACATTTTCCCACCAGGGACCAGTTCCCACTACTGACGCTCAGCTGTGTGGGCCACCGGCGTGGCTGCGCCCACTGCTTATGTTTTCAGCAGAAGTACCAATCGTGCTGTTTTTGTGGCTTCTTGCACAGCCTCTGCCACTTCCCAGCGCAGCAGTAGGCTTTTTGGAGCATTTTCACTCTGTTTTGGGATTTTTTCACTGCTTCTCTGCTGCATTTCAGCAGCCAAATTGCAGCGGTTGGGAACTTCCTGATTCAGCGCTGGGAACCCGGGCACTGATGTAAGCTGCACCCGCACTGGAAGTCCCCACCCACCATGGTTTAGGTGCCAAAATGCAACGGAGAAGGAGCAAAAATTAATAATCCTAAAATGGAGCAAAAATGCTCTGAAAAGCCTCCCACCGCCCTGGAAAGTGGCGGAGGCTGTGCAAGAAGCTGCAAAAACAGTGTGATTGGCACTGGCACTGACACCGCGGTAAGTGACGAATTGTGGCTTCCGGTGGTTGTGGTGGTAGCTTCTGGAGTTGCCCAGGTGGCCACCATGAGCTGTATTCATGAGCTCCATGGGCCGAATTAGGCCCACGGTCTGTAGACTGAGAACCCCAGCATTAAACAATCTGTATTTCTGAAGTCCTGGAAGCAGTTTAATTCAAGAGCACAAAATTACACATGAAAAGTCACTTTTCATGAGAAACATCCCATCACATTTCAGTAATATGACATGCATTTTTCCAAGTAAGAGGGATGTAATCTAGTTGCACCTATTTTCTGAACAATACTTCCATATTTTAAATAAAGCAAAATATACACAAATTTATGTTGGTAAAAGTGTAAACACAATACCAGACTACTGTATACTACCAAGTAAAGTACTATTAAAGCTTTGCATGATTTTTGTGACTATTCCACTTTGCTTCTCAGTGATACTGGCTTGGTGATTTTTGATTAGTTGTCTCTGGTTTGCTCCTGGAAAAGCTTTTCTAATTTCCTCCAATGCTAGTTTCTCTGCCCATGGCAGGGAGGAACAGGTGACAGGAGACTTTAATGACAGATTTACCCATCATTATATTTCTCTTTTTAATGGAAAAATAATGTTATAAG
The DNA here is from genome assembly GCA_035047345.1 of Bradypodion ventrale. Taxonomy (NCBI): domain Eukaryota; kingdom Metazoa; phylum Chordata; class Lepidosauria; order Squamata; family Chamaeleonidae; genus Bradypodion; species Bradypodion ventrale. Next base: position 145,905,157 of record JAWDJE010000002.1, read on the forward strand.
TAATAACAAAATAATAGACAAGAAATAAATGATTGAAGGGACTTATTTCACCCATTCCCCATAGTAGAGAAACCAATAAGAGGCCTATTAGAGTAGCTGGGTCAACCTGGAGGCTTCTAACCCAGATAAAATGTGCTGAGGATGCTAACAGGAATTCAAATTCTAACTGAACCAAATTCTTAAATTTAATTCAGGGCAGTATAGATGTGTCAAAGAGAACAGAAAGTTTTGACTGATAAGAGATCAAAAAATATACATTTGATAATGTTGAGAAATAGTTAAATTTTAAATCTGCGCAAAACCCACACAGTTTGGAAAGAAACCTTTTAAGAAGGAAGTCTTCCATCTGCAATGTGAAAAGTTGGCAAAAAGAAAGAAATGCATTACTGTATTAATGAAAACGATCCGTTTTAGCAGCTGGTCAAGCTTTTCAGCGTCAGAATGTTAATAACAAATTTTGACATTTCCCTTCACATATTACATGCATATTTTTCTAGGTTTGCAGATGGCGAAGTAACTGCACGATACACAAATCATTAAAACAGTATTCTACTGACACTTGAAACTTACAAAGGTATTGCTGAAAGGACAAGCTTTCTTTCTAAACAGATGAATTATCCTGCCCAAATACACAGATTTTTGTTATTGCAAGTTATGTTTTGTCATGAGGTAAATTGTTACCCAGTGTAAGTATCTGATGGGGTAGCTTAGCAGTACTGTATTGAGCTTTAGTCACCTTAGGTCTCCTGGTAATATATATGATGAGATGACCAAAAAGCTGAGCAAGACATAGTGGCTCTGACACATTCAATCAGTTACTGGGAAAGAGCAGCACTGTTTTAACCAAATAAATGCAACAAAGTCAAAAGGATATTGTGCTCATCATATACATAACTGTGAAAGCAACATCCCAAGCTGCATGACCAAGATTAGAGATGAAAAACAACAACAGGGAAATATCAATGAAGCTACTGTAAACCACAAGGACTAAATCTATCAGATACCTAACAAGAATATACTAACAAATATGGAAAACAAGACAGCAGAACTCACACTGGCTACATCCAATACATCAGAAATGAATTATGAAGACTATAGGATCACTACATTAATTTTGCTTGGAGGAAAAGTAATGCTGAAGACATTAAACAAGGACTTGCCAATTTTGCTGCTATCCTCCCTTTTTAATTTTATCAGCACTCCAATGGATTATATAAGGTCTGAATTTTCAAAGCACCTAACATCATCTCAAACAAAGTGTGTTTATACAGATCCATTTCATGCATTCAGCCATGATCATGTGATCTTCTCAGCTCTTGTTACTTTTGCCTAAATACCTATCAGAAATACCAATAAAGTACTTATAAGACTTCTAGTGGGTGAAATCTTGTTGCTTTATTACACATGCAGAAAGCAAATGGCACAGCATTCACTTATTTCTGCTTGGCTTTTAATGAGTCACTACTAGTATTCTTGAGGGTGCACAACCTTGCCAGGTTGGATCCCAACAGGAACTCAACTTCCAAGTAGAAGCTAGATTGTTGCAGTATTTGCCTTATACAGTACATGCATAACAAAGAAATAAGATTTTAACCAATATGTTAAAAATAATTTTACCCATTATAGCATGTTGATTCATATTCATATGGATATTTTGGTCTATGTGCACTTAGGACTGCTCTAAATGGTTTTTTTTTAGAGACTTGGATACCTGCAATATAGAGGCATTGGGAAAATTCACAGTCATGAACATGTAAGTTTTGAAAGCAGGGAGATGTAGAGGCACTATGGAACATGCTTTTTACTTCCATTGCATGTATTGTGCACTTTACAATGTTATTTGATGAGGATGGTATTCAGTGCGAAAGAGCCACCAGGACTGTGCAGCTTGCCCATGACTACACGGGTTGGCTCTTCTTTGAAGGAAGCAAAGTGAAGATTTGAATTCCCAATTTTTGGCTCTGCAGCCAGATATCTAAAACCATTGAGCTATCCTGCCAACATTCACTTAATGGCTCAAGGCATATTTACAGTTCATGTGCACTGGACACAATATTTTCAGTTTGTGGGAACCCTTGGTAACAACAGTGAAGTCATACAAAAAATTGTCAGTGCCTTTTTCTCTGAACTTTACAATAACTACTGTTTTACAATACAATTATAGGTAGGGTTCTTATGGATGAAATATTTGGTAGATCATTAAATAGCATAACCTTAGTATTTTAATTATTGTGTCTTTGTCGTGTCTGAACCCTGAAAGGATTACTCGGACAGAGCTGGCTCAAACAACAACATTGGTTTATTGCAAAAACAAGGAACAGGTGCAAGGCAATAGCTTTTATACAGACATAGTTGTTACATTTAACCAAGACTTCCGGGCAAGCGAGAAAATATTAGTGAACCAGCTGCTGCCAAATTGGTGCCCATTTTGCAAGGTGCGCTAATGCCTAATTATCCTTAATACACAACATTCCTTCCCCCCCCAACGGGGGACCCAACTTCCATACCTTTGGGGAGGCTTACAAGCCCTCTTTGGACGACCTATCTGCGGGGAACTCTGAGAGACAGGCATAGGACACCCCAACCATTGGGACCCTGGGCCGTAATTTCTACAATACATGGATTGCCCAACCAAAAACCCTTTTGAATTGCACACATCAAGGTTTCACCCCTTGTCCATTATTCAATGCGGGTCTAAATGATCAAAAACTGAGGACAATTTTATTTTCATTAACTGATCTGCAGGAGAAAACCCCCGAGGCTAGAGGGGTAATTCTGTGGGTGAACAAGAACTGGCATAATTGTAAGTCTAAATCCCCAGACCCCATCCTCTTGAGGGCCTCCTTAACCGTTCGAACCTGTCTTTCAATTTGCCCATTGATAGCTGGGTGAAAAGGGGCGGCCGTTATGTGGCAAACCCCGTTTCATTTGAGGAAGTCCTGAAACTCTGCCGACATGAAGGTCAATGCGTTGTCGGACACAACTATGTCAGGCAACCCGAAAGTGCAGAAAAGCCTCTGCAGCTTTTGAATTGTCAAGGCTGCTGACGTGTTAGAGGCAGGGACTACTTCTAACCATTTAGAAAAGGAATCGACAGCCAAAAGAAATAATGCACCACAGAAGGGCCTGGCAAAATCAATGTGGACCCTTGACCAGGGGTCCTTTGCCGTGTCCCACTCCCTGGTGGGCTGGTGAATTTCCTCGGGTCTGGACGACTGACACTCCCGACAATGCCCCACCCAATACTCTATGTCCGAATTGAGCCGGGGCCACCAGAAGTAACTTCTTGCCAGCGCCTTAGAGCGAACAATGCCAGGATGACTAAAGTGTAAAGCATGAAGGATCTTTCCTTGAAGTGCTTGGGGAATGACCACCCTATCTCCCCAGACCAAACACCTTCTTTCCAACGACAGTTTCTGCCGTTTTGTATAGAACCCCCTAAACTCCTCGGGCACCAGGGGTGAAGGCCAGCCTTTCTGAACCCATGACATAACCTTAGACAGGATGGCATCTTTTTTGGATGCAACTGCGATGTTCACAATGGATACGGGTGGGGACTCTAGCATCTCAATCATCAGAACTTGATGGTCCTCAGAGACCTTCCCCATGGACTCAACAGGGGACCTGGAGATTGCATCCACTTTAGAAGTGGAGGCACCTGGGCAGTGTTGCAACATGAACTGATAGGCCTGCAAAAACGTTGTCCACCACAGCATCCTCAGTGACAAGATTTGTGGTGTCAGCCTATCAGGGGAGAAAATGCCTAAGAGTGGTTTGTGATCCATAATGATTGTAAACAGAAGCCCATAAGTGAAATTGTGAAATTTCTTAGTCCCCGCGATGATGGCCAGGACTTCCCTATTGAATTGGGCATACCTTTTCTCCATGTCCGACAGGGACCTGGAAAAGAATGTGATCAGGGCCTCCCGACCTTCCCCCAGGTCATGGCAAAGAGCAGCCCTAACGCCCACATGAGAAGCATCGCAAACCAGGAAAATTGGCTTGCCAGGGTCAAAGTGAGTGAGAATGGCGTTCAAAGTAAGGAGTTTCTTAACTTCGTTGAACGCCTGCTCCTGTGGGGGACCCCAATGCCACACAGCTTCCTTCCGCAATGGACTGTGGAGGGGGGCTGCCACCATAGCTTTTGAGGGAGGAATGAATGGTAGAAGTTGAGCAACCCCAAAAAGGATTGGAGCTCTGTCCTGAAAATCGGACGCAGTGTTTAAATCCGCAGACACCTTGGATTCGGCTGGCATAACACCCTCAGCGGATACTTTGAACCCAAAAAAATCCACCTCAGTGGCAAAAACCAGCACTTTTCTTTTTTTAGGTGGAGACCCGCATTATGAAAATGCTCCAAAACACTTCCCAATTTAGCAGCGAGGTCCACCCTATGGGTCCCTGATATAAGAACATTGTCAAAATAAGGCAAAAATCCCCTAGAGACCCTTAAGCAACCTTTCCATCAAACCCTGGAAAATCCCCGGGGCAGCATTTACCCCGAACTGGAGGCGATTGATCTTAAAAGCCCTCATATGAGGGGTGATTGTTTGGCACAAAGCCAAGGCGGGAGTCACAGGCAACTGTTGGTAAGCCTGTGCCAAATCAAGTTTGACAAAACATTTACCCTCATGAAGTGAAGTGAGAAGGTGACTGACCACCAGTACAGGATAAGAATTTGGGCAAATTGCCTTATTTATGGTACATTTATAATCTGCACAGATGCAGATGTCCCCATTTGATTTGATGGCAGTAACAATTGGGGTCTCCCACTCAGCAGAGTCCACCGGCTCTAAGAAACCCTGTGCCACCAACTTATCCAGCTCCACTTCAATATGGTCCTTAAGGGGGAAAGGCACCCTGCAGGGCTTCATCTGTACCAGAACAACCTTCAGATCCAACTCAAAGTGAACTGGAGGGCCCTTGTACATCCCCAACCCTGAACAGAACACATCCAGAAATTTCTTGCAGATGGACTGGATAGGGTCAGACCCCACTGAATGAATGCCCGAAATGGCTATACCCAGGGGGCCGAACCACTGAGTCTCCAGGAGGTTGCTCCTCCCCGACTTGACCACGATCAGGGGAAGGAGAGCAGACATGTTACGGTAGTGCACACGAAAGTCCCCAATACCCAACACAGAGATGTGTCCCCTCTGTACATTGCTCAGTCTGACCTTCAGAGTCCGCAACTTCGGACGGGCCAATGGGGGTATGCGGAAAAATTCTTTCCGGGTGATAATGGAAAAAGATGTTCCCAAGTCAAGTTCCATGTTGACAGGGCACCCCTGGATGGTGACGTCAATGAAAAACTTGCAGGAGACCGCCTTGACACTGGAAACGAAACAGCGGCCCTCAAAGACCTTGGAAATTGGTTGATCCTTCTCCTGACAAGAGTTGTCCCTGGACGGCCCGATCAAAGTCTGACGACAAACCTTGGAAATGTGCCCTTTCTTCCCACAATGGTAGCACTCAGCCTCCCTAAACGGGCAGTCAGCACGAAGGTGTCGTCTCCCGCACCCTCGGCAGTCTTTGTGTGCGAAGGCACCCGTCACTGTCCTTGACCGATATCGCCTTCTCCCTCTGACTCACCGGAAGACAACAAAGAGCTCAAAACCCTGTGCTTATGTACAGCTGTATTCTTCTGCACAGAATTAGCTGGCCTCGACTGCAAGAACTGGACCCCAGCATTGGCAATCTCTGCTGCTTGAGCCTCTTCCAGGGCTGCGGCAAACGTATGAACGTCCTGTTTCATCAGGCGCCATTGCACGGCCTTGTCCCTGATGCACACCACCAACCTGTCCCTCAGGCTATGACAAGATTCTCCCATTGACATGGGATGGCGGCATGTCAGAGTGCAGCAAAGTATTCGGCAATGGACTCTCCTGCCTTCTGGTCACGCCTGTAGAAAGCCACCCTAGCTGGGATCACCGCAACCTTGGGCCTGAAGTGATTTTGAAGAACGGCCAGGATATCCTTGAGAGAAACATCATTGAGCAGCCTCAGTAGAACCAAGTCGTTGAGAAGCTCAAGCATTGGCAAACCGCAAAAGGCAAGAAACGTTGACTTCTTTAAGGCTGGGTCGACTTTCTGAGAAGTACAGTAGTTTTCGAACTGGTACTCATACATAGTCCATGACTCCATATTTGAAATGTTGAAGGGGCCCATAGACACTGGGGCGGCCGCTACCATTGGGATCCCACTTTCGTCACCAATTGTCGTGTCTGAACCCTGAAAGGATTACTTGGACTGAGCTGGCTCAAACAACAACATTGTTTTATTGCAAAAGCAAAGAACAAGGAACAGGTGCAAGGCAATAGCTTTTATACAGACATAGTTGTTACATTTACCCAAGATTTCCAGGGAAGCGGGGAAAATATTAGCAAATCAGCTGCTGTCAAATTGGCGCCCATTTTGCAAGGCGTGCTAATGCCTAAATATCCTTAATACACAACAGTCTTGCTATATAAAATACCACAACCAAAGATTATTTACACGCATTAGTGAATCTTTTCATTCAATTTTACACAAACAGAATAGTTCCTTAAACGTGGTTGAAAGTGACTTTTGTTGCTCTACCGAAAAGGAAAATGGCAAAGATTGCACCAAGTACAGAACACTAAGCATAAAGGTTGGGATGGATCTAGACAATTTGTTTCATTCAAGAATGCCTGCAGCTGTTCATCCACTACCTTCTCAATGACCTTACCCATAATAAGATTAGCTACCAGCCTATAGTTATCTATGTTATCGGTAGCCATGTTTGCCTTATTCATGAGTGGGAGAATGGCCATTTCTTTTACACAAGAGGGTATATTGCCCTGTTGCAAAGATGAATTGATGATTTGGGCAGCTCACTCTCAAGTCAGCGTGGCTGATTTTACAAGAACAGCAAGATCATATTTGGGGGGTGGGGTGGGAAGGTGGTTTTAGTGCATGCAAGTGTCTTGTCAACCTCATCGGATGTTATACATTGAAACTAATCCCATAATTTTTGATCAGATGGTGCACTGGAAATATTAATCTGATCTACTGAATATGGAATCAAGGTACTATCAGAGGACCTCAGCTTTCGTTCTGAAATGTGAGGTACTGCGACTTCCAGCGGTTGGAGGTAGTTGGGGGCTGGTCTAGAGGTCCCCAGGTGGCCACCATGGGCTGGATTAATGATATGCACCGGCCTGATTAGGCCCATGGCCGGGGTTGGGAACCCCTGCCTTAAATGATAACACTAACTCCTTGTATCTGGCAATGTAGGCAACAGGTAACCAGTGCGGGCCTGCCAAGGCTGGGGAAATATGATTGAATTTCTTTATGCCTGTTACCAGCCCTGGCTGTAGCATTCTGGACCAGTTGTAGTCTCCGTATCAGATACAAGGGTAGCCTCATGTAGAGAGCATTACACAGTAGTCAATCCATGAGATTACCAACGAGTGGGTCAGGTTTATGAGAAAACCTCTAAAACCTCAATAAAAAGTTATTTTTGAAAGTATTCATTTTAACAACTGAGTAATTAATTACATTTAAAAAGTAACTTTAGGCTACTAGTTAAATATTCATTACCTAAGAATAACTTGTTAGCGATAACTACATTATTTGTGATTATATATTTACAAGCTCCAGATATTTCTTATGAAACCTTTTTACAATCAACTGTTTGATCAATTTCCATATAATAAAATGTATCATTTTCAGTGTAACTTGGTTTAATGTAGATACAGTATTAGAATAACATAATTAAACACCTGGAAAGAATCTCATGGGTCATCTAGTACAATCCCTGCTGAAGCAGGAAATCCACCACTGAAGTATTCCTGTTAGATGGCAACCTAATTTATATTTTGGGGGGAAACCTACAGTGGAAAAGAATCTGATACTTTGCAAGAGAATTCTTTCCACAGTCCCAAGTCACAGAGAAGTCATTTGTTTGTATATATGAGCTATTGCATTTTGAAACTACAGGTAGTCTTGATCTGCAAAAACACAGACATATGTTGGTTCCCAATTAATTTAAAGGTCAGGAATTATACAATGTACAGCCAAAATAAATTTATTTCAGCTGCCAAGCAGTTTATCTGAAGCCATTGGGTGGGGGTTGGTTATTTTACATTGATACTAAAATTGGTAGAAAATAAAACAATCTGGGCATTGTGTCTACTCTTTTAAGATGGGATTTCCCAGACAAAGTTGTGGCAGGAGCTGACATAGGTTCCTGCTGATTGGCAGAGACAGTCCCAGTTGATCCATGGCATCTCCCTGCAGCTACAAATCAACCGGCACCATTCTCCAACATATGCATTGTTGTTGTTCAGTCGCATTGTCAAGTCCGACCCTTTGCGACCCCGTGGACCATTGCACGGCAGGCATCCCTATCCTCCACCATCCTTCACAGCCCGCATCCTCTATGCCCATTGCATCAACAATGTCATCTAGCTGACTCATCCTCTTCCACCCCCTCTTCCTTTTGCCCTCAATCTTTCTCAGCATCAAGGACTTCTTGAGTGAGTCCTCTCTTCTCATTTGGTGACCAAAGTACTTAAGCTTCATCTTCAATATTTCTCCTTCCAAGGAGCAGTCAGGATTGATTTCCTTCAGGATCAACTTATCTGATCTCTTTGCTGTCCAGGGTACTCTCAAAATTCTCCTCCAGCACAACATTTCAAAGGCGTCTGTTTTTCTGCACTCAGCCTTCCTTATGGTCCAGCTCTCACAACCATACATTACCACTGGGAATACCACTGCTTTGACTATGCAGACTTTTGTTGGCAGGGCAATATGTATAGGATACTTCAAATATATATATTTTTTCAATGATCCATCACAGCAGCTGCAGACAGGCTTCTCTGATCAGCTGGAGCCCATCTCTTCTGATTGGCAGCTGTTATCTTTTTTGGCAGTGGAGCTTTAGCTGACAGGGGAGACCACAGATAATTGTTCCATGCTATTGCACAGCTCCCCTGCCAATTACTGATCTGTGGCATGTCCTTGACACCAACAGGGATTCACAGAGGAAGGAGAGATGCCATGGATCAGCTGCAAAAGTCTCCCTTGATCAACTGGAGCCCATCTCCATTCCAAAACTCTCAATGGCAGGAACAGGCTGTTGATCCAGAAAGACTGGGGATCAGTTGAAACAGGAAGCACACCTTGGCTCAGATACCACGTGACCTTAAATCAGGGTTTTAAAAATCCAATTTCAAACCAGTGTTTTGGGTCAGTCAAGACACACCCTGTGTCTCCAAATGGCATATTTCTAGTCTGTTGTCAATTTATAAAAGTATATGATAAAATTAATTTCCCTTTCTCAACCCTAGAATCAAACTGCAAACAGAGGCAACTTTCTGTAGGCATGCTTGTGACCAATCCTGCAGTAACAAAGGATAAACGGCTAGTACAAGCTGGTTTAGAGAGAGAATTTAGATCCTTAGGTTTCGCCAGTTTTCAACTAACGGGCCTCCCTCATTCTACAATTATATCCTATTTTCCCACCAAGTATCAATGCAACCAAAAAAATACCAATCCATGAGCAAGAACAGAGTCTTATATCCATTTGTTTAATAATAAAAAAACAGTATATTTATTGCTCTATCATCCTATTTCCTAAGATAAATGAACAATATTAAACAGAAAATAAGCACAGACCATACTCCTCATAAAATTTAGCAGATTCATAATCCAAGTGGAATATGATAATGGTTTCTATAGTGAGGCAAAGCATTTCAATAATAACAAATATCCAGAAGCTGTCATCCTGATGATTATGTATTTCTTTGGAAATTCAATTATCCTCTCTCAGTCATGCATTTGCTCATCCTGCTAACAAATAAAATTAATGTAATGCAAAGTGTTGGCAATCCTACATGTCAAATAATCGCCAGCTGTTCACACATATCACACACACACACTCTCTTCTGGTAGGGTGCGGCAGCTAGCCGCTAGCAGCTTGCAGAGCTCCATTGTAGGGCTCCGCTTTTATCTTGTCTTATTTGCATTACTTGTTTTATTTTGTTTTGTTTTATTTTATAGTTCTGAGGCTAACCCTCTTCTAGCTCTGCTGTGTCACCGATGGCCTGAAGATAGGAGCAATAAAGCCTTGAAGATAGGAGCAATAAAGATAAGAGCAATAAACTCCTTTGGAGGCAAATGCCAGTGTTGTGGGTTTTGAGGTTATTCCAACTCTGAAAAAGCTATTCCAACTTGGGAAATAATTGTGATTTAATAAGTCTACAGGGGCTACAGAGGAGTTGGCTCACCATACGGACTGAAAAGAAAAGCAGTCTGAATTGATGGAAGGCCAAAATTGGCAATAAAGAAACAGGCTCCCAAGTAGGTATAATCTATTTTGGAGTCTTTGAACAGACTTTTCTGCCGTTGGCCCTTTCCTGTCCTTGGGCGCAGTCCTGGTTTGCTCTCGGCTTGATCTCAGTCTGCAACCCTGGTCTGCTATGGCTGCCTGTAACACTGGAGTAGAAGCAGGTGTGCGGCTTCCTAGTACCTCTCAGTCACTGGCCCACGGAGTAAACCAAAATTTAACGAAGAGGAACTTGGTGGAGTGGAGGAGAGGAAAGCTGTAGATGCTTGGAAAGAAGATCACGGAATTCTTGGAATTTGGAAAACCAAGGCACAATGTCCATGGCGAAATAAAGCGTATGGTGAGCCTGATTCGCATGTATTACAACCAGCTCACCAACATGGAGGATGAGGCACTCACGATGGAGAGACCAGAGAGACCACAGACCATGCCAGCAGATACCCAGACGTCGCCTGGATTGAGAGCCAATATACGCGATGAGGCATCTAGGAATGATGGCCAAAAGTGACCTAAGTCATCGCGTGGGAAGGACAACCCACCACCCAGAGATGCTTCAACAGTGAACTTGAGTGGAGCGGAATGAGCACTCTTGACAATCAATTTCCTTTTATGATTTATTGAAGAAAATAACAAAGTCTAATAAACGCGAAGTGATAGAAAAATTGCATAGTATCAGAAGAAATTCTAAGTATTGAAGTCGTGGCAAAACCTAAGTCCCAACATTTCCGGATTTTAGGCTAAGTGCGGCGGTGACCCGCCACCCCATACGAGATGGTTCAATGGGGGAGTCTACTTCAGATGGCAAGAGAGATAGAGCTCCCGCAGGAATCAAAAAGTGACTCTCAAAAAGACAAAAAGGTCTGGTTTTATACCATTTTCCCTGGGAAAGTGTCCTTGAAAACTGCTAATTGACTTCTCAAAGTGACAGGTTTTTGTGCGTAGATCAAAAGGATACCAGGTGGGTATCTTATCTATGTTCCATCTCAGACCATGAAATAGAACATCTTCCCAGACAGTGTCCTTGAGAATAAGAACGAAAATGTACTTTCCCAGAGAAAAGGGATGATGCCAACTAAAAATGGCTCCGGTTAGGCTAAGCAGAGAGTATCGTAGAAACAAAAGAAAAGCAGGTTTAAAATCCTTACTTAATAACTTAACTTAATAACCTATATGAATATAATGTAATTAACATTAAAAAAATGATGTCACCCCAGGTGGAATCACAACAATCTGCTCTTGGAGCTGAGGAAGTCTGCTGCAACCACCCAGGAGGTAAACACCGTTACCCGGAAGCTGGGCGAGACAGCGAGTGTAGTCAATCGAAAGGATGAGAAGAGAATTGAAATTCGGGACCTTGATGAGCTGACTACGATAGAGGAAGTTTGCGAAGCACGTGGCAAGGAGTTGGAGGTAGCCATCAAAACAAAGGCCATGAAGTCCATTAGGAAGACATACAAGAGCACGGCAAAATCTACCATGGATGCCATCAACGTAGTCGTAGATATTGAAAGGTGCCATTTCCAGGGAATCCTAAGCAGGTGAAGACATCTCCTTGGGAATACCCTGAAGGAAATGGTGAGCCACTGTGTGAGACAGAATGCTGGACTGGATGGGCTGTGGCCTGTTCCAGCAAGGCTGTTCTTATGTTCTTATTGCCCACAAGGCCATAGAAGGCAAACGTTGGAAGAGAGGTGCCAAGAAGTATGGCACTATCATCACCTTGGACAGGAGGAACATGTTCAATTCAGCGAACTGGGATTGTATCCTGGATACACTTAGATTGATGGAGGTTCTGGACTACATCAGACACATAATCGTGAGTTATTTCACAGATCGAACCTTGATGTATAACACCGATGCCGGATTTTGAACCTATAACATCACAGGTGTTCCACAAAGTTCAGTGCTCGGTCCCTTATTGTGGAATATTATGTATGATGGGATACTTCGGTTGCCTAGTCCAGTAGGGATGAGGACAGTGGGGTTTGCAGATGATGTGGCAGTAGTTGTTGTCACCAAACATCTGGAGGAAGTTGTCCAAACCGCAAACGAGAGTGTTGCCAAAATTCGTCAGTGGCTCTCATTAGCTGGCTTGCACCTAGCAGATCATAAGACTGAGGTAGTTCTCATGACCAGTAGGAAAGTTAGGGAGACCATCACCCTTACTGTTGGAGGCTGCAGTACACATACTCTCGCAGCCATCATTACAATATCTGGGTGTCCAGATAGACACCAGGCTACGCTTCAATGAGCATTTGCAAATTGTGAGCGCAAGGGCCGGAGCAGTATGTAATGCATTGACAAGGATCATGCCAAATATTGGAGGCCCACAGCAGACTTGCTGAAGACTCCTCTCAAGCGTTGTTAGTTCCATGTTGCTGTATGCAGCCCCGATTTGGTCGAAAGCCACAGCAAGGACATCGTACAGGCAACAAATAACTTCAATATACCGTAGGAGTGCCCTGCAGGTGGCTCGGGCATTTCGAATGGTCTCGTACGATGTCGTGTGAGTCATTGCCGATATGATGCTGATCCATCTGATGGCAGAGGAATGGGCAGAGATCTACTGATGAAGGCAAGAAAATCAGGTGACAGAATGACACACAATTGCTATGGAAGCCAGGATAGAAAGGACAGCGCGATGGCAGCATATCTGGGATACATCAACCAAGGGACGGTGGACTCATCGCCTCATCCCAGGCATTAACGTGTGGTCAACAAGACAGCATGGAGAGGTGGAATACTACCTCACACAGTTGTTCACAGGGCATGGCTGCTTCAGAGCCCAACAATACCGCTTTTGGCTGGATGGTGATGCTTCGTGCCCTGTCTGCCAGCCCGTGCAAGAAGACGTGGAGCACGTGTTTTTCACTGTACACGCAATGGGAAATTTTACAGAAGCATCTTCAACGGCAGGTGTCTCTGGAAGACATCATCGGTGAGATGTTGAGTAGGGAGACTACCTGGGTCACAATGTCCAATTATGTGGCCGGGGTCATCTTGGAACTTAGACGTTTGGAGAGACTGAGAAGAGGGCAGACAGACGCATAGAGGAGGAGGGCAAGTAGCCAAATTAGAGGAGGGTTTTTAACAGCCAGTCTGCCCCCCAGCAAAGTAATGCCTGACGACGGTTCCACAGGATAGCAGGGCGTAATGGGAGGTGGTTTTAGTGGGTAAAAATCCCACACACTGTGAAGCTGAAGCAAGGGCTCCACAGTGTCTTTTGAAGATTTCCACTTGCCCTTAAAAAACAACACATACACACAATTTTTTAAAGCATCGGTTACTTCTGGCATACAACTTCATATCTAAAGAAGGCAATTAAAACAAATCTAAGACATAGTATTGAATCATATGTTGGAGAGACATATAATATATAACAAGAACTGGAAAAATCTGAGGAGTTTCCAAGTCTACTGTCAGAGTTATACATAATCTTTATATTATCTTTCAATTACCTGCTTTTACTCCTTTGACTGTTACCTCATGTACTTTCCTTCTCTCTCTGTCGCTCATTCTCTGTCAGAACATGCATCATTTATAAACACATTGTTCAGCTAGGCCAGATGGTGCCCAACCAGGGAAATACATCTTCCTGTTCTTTGTAAACACACAAGGAAACTAAAATATACTTTGAAGCCCTGGAAAGTGCAAAAATGTCTGCAAAGACAGGTGAAACCATGGGGATGGTGTGTGTCTCAGCCATATATAGAGACACCATGACCACATGCCATTTCCCCTAAATATCAAGAAAAAATGCTACTGATCAAACTGTTTTAGATCATTGCAGAAGAGTGTTGTTTTTAATTGAGTCTAGAAATTATGCCAATTTTTTCACCTTAATTTTCAAGGCACCTGTCAGTGTAATGCCATTCTTATTCTTCCTCCATGACTAGGCCAGACATGAAAGTGCCAAAATGAAGTCACCTTTAGATGAATTCATTCTGCAATTCCTTTCACCAGACCTAGTGTGTTGAGTCCAGCGCTTAAGAAGTATTCTGACCAGCAGGATCAGGTCAAACACAAGTGATTTATTATTCAGCTCATAGATACCAGACTGAGGAACATGTACAAGGTGGCCAGCTTATTTACAGTGAGAATGGCAGTTACACAGGTTGATACATTTCGGCGGGCTTCCAGAGAAGTGGGAAGATTGTACTGACGAATCAGCTATTGTGACAGTGGTTGAAATTGGCGCCTTTGCAAACCATAGACTTTACGGCGCTTAATAGCGGGTTTAATAAATAATGCTTGGACACAACATAGTGTGAGAAAGATTAGCTGGTACAAGGTGGCCTTTGTGGTACAGTAAAACCCTGTTTTACAGGAAAAGTCCATTCCGTAACTTTTTCCATAAAATGCTTTTTCCATAAAACGAAGCACGATTTCCCATAGACATGCACTGAAAATTAAAAAATGGCCCCAACTGGACCAAAAATAATTTTAAAAAAACTAAAACTAATCCTAAAAAAATCCAAAAAAATAGCAGACATGACCCTCTCCCACACCCTGATCATCTCACCAGCTGGTAAGCAGCTGGGGTGGAGAAGAGGGAGTATTATTAGAGCATTTCCCTTTTTTTATCCCGCACCTCGATTGAGGTGTGGGGTGTGAGATAAAAAAGGGGTAAACAGAGCACAAAGGGAGTGGAATGACAAAGCGATCTCCCTACCTTTTTCATGCTGCTGCTGCTTCCTGAGCAGTGTCCAGCCGCCGCAGGAACGGGACCTGCCGCCACCAGCACTGCCGCCGCTGTCACTGCCTCTGCTGCTTTTATTGGCACTGGGAGAGTATAGGGACATATCCGCTTCATTCTGCTCTTTGTCCGAGATCCCTCCATGGCATGCTTTAGCCGGGAACATGCATCGGACGAAGACCAGAACAGAGCGGTATTTTTTGTACTTTCATATAGCTTTCAATCAATCAATCACTTTATTACAGTCTACAACCAGCACAGTAAAACAAGAAGTTAAAGTTTTAAAATTTAAATGGTTAAAATGTTATTTTAAGAAACATATTCATTCAAAGTTTAAAAGAAATAGAATATAATAAGTTTTTTAAATTAGTGCTATGGTAACTGCTATTGCAAAATAGCATTCACAGTTTGTGCCACTGAGGGGCCTGTCAGAATTGTTCTTCTAATCTTGATCATTGTAGCACAAAACCTTGTGGTATTACGGGTAAAAGCGGGACTTTCATCTGATAGTAACCAGTGAGTATGTGCTGTTTGATCGACCAGGATATTTGCAGAGCGGTGGGAATATGAGTTTAGCTTTCATGACTTAGACTTAGATCCTCTCATGCATATCAGCCAGCAAGGGATCTATATCCAGCTCCAACCAGCTTTCATAACATCATAGATCTTTTTGCCCGCTCAGGGTGTGCCTACACAGTGAGAGAAATGTGAATTCATTTGCTGTGAAGTTGGATCAGTTCTGTTTGAATTAACTGGTTACACAAAGAGCATACCTGTCAAGTTTCAGAAAATTTCTGTCAAACCCCCATATTTTACACTCTTTCCCGCCGTCATCTCATATTAGTTAGACTGGAATTAGACTGGAGTTAGACTGGAGGCCAGCACAGGATAAGCATAGCTGTCCAGTTTCCTGTTTTGGCCGGGAAATTTCCCAAAACTTGACAGGTATGCACAAAGAGTGGATGAAATTAACTAAACAACCTTGTTTGCAGCTTATTAACACAATTCTACTATAGCCTTACACCAGGAACACCTATAGAAGAATTACTTAATAAGCTTTAAGCAGGGTAGAGAGGCAATTTCCTCCTCTCATTTCTCCCTCTTGTTTCTTGTTTCTCCTTTTTCCCATATAGGTGCCCTAGTGCAATAATGCTGGAACCAAAATGGGGGAGGGGTGGTATAATCTGCCTGGAGGAAAACAGAGCAAAGGATCACAGTTTTTGGCATCAGTTCAAGTGTTCACACAGTTTGAACTGACACATATGGATCCAATGGTTAAAAAAATAGAAGCCGCAGTGGCATACACAAGAACTATGGATTAGGTTGTTTGGTTAGATGCTTCCTTGTTCTTGTTCCTCCTTGTTTTTCTTTGTAGTTTTAGACTGAAACCTATAGACAAATATGACTGCAAATATTAAAAACAAAAGAAAATGCTTGATATTGACAGAGGATGCTATTCAGATTACAATGAATGTTCCTCCTTCATTATTAAAGCAGGATAATATTTTTATTTATGTTAAGTCAGGAAAAACAGACATAAATGAGGACATTGTGAATCAAGTCTCAAATACTGTACACTGAACCATTTATATTGAGAGGGTTTTTTTTTTGCCCTGCGGTGAACATGGGCTGACAAATATGACAATTAATGTATTTGCTGTGGTTTTTTTATAAAAAACTCTTCCTACCAGATGTCCAGAACAGTTTATATATCATCATAATGATGACTATACATTTGTACAACACCTCTTCTCCAGAAATATATCTCAATGAGGCTTAAACCTATTGTGCACAGAATTAGGGTACAATTTTTATTTTTATTTATGTATTCCGCGAGCACAATTGGCATGATGCGGCGGCTGGTAGAGGCCACTCTGGTCGAGAAGGCTCCTGGTCCGTGGGCTCTGCGGGCCCAGAAATTGGGGGAGCGGATTAATAGTATAAATCATAAGGGTTTATTCACCCACATCTGACCTGACCGGCGGTTCCGCTGATAGAGCAGATCGCTAACCTCCGTTACCCATTAGGCAATCACTCACTCGCAGTCAAGCCTAATCCTTGGTGCAAATAGAAGCCATATTTACTCTGGCGTAAGCCTCGAACAATGGTTTTCCCCTGTCAGTGTTTGCCCGAGTTAATTAACTTCCCCAAGAGAGATTCCCCATTAACCCGAGTAAATGGGTGATGTGATTTACTGTCAGATGACGATTCTTTCCTGCATTGCCTTCTGATCTATATATGATGATGCTTTTCCCTCAATAAACCACTGATCTGATCTCGCTCCATACTGCCTCGTATCGTTACTTGATCAGTCTCCTCCGGGACCTCACGGCCGTCCAGCGGCCCCGATTCTACACCTGGTGACCCCGATGTGATCTACTCGAGAGTAAGCGATCACACGGTCCGGTTCTACACGAGAACCGTGTCCGATCGTCCCGGAGGACAGCGCGGCAGCCCGGTCGGTAAGCCAGCCGATCGGGAAGACGGCCCAAGTGGCGGGGCATTACAGAAGAGGCATCCTACAGCTTGCTCCCGACTTTCGCGGCAGGCTTGCAGTAACAGAAAAACGCGTTCCGCTCAGGGTCAGCTGTGAACCCCTGACAGCGCAGAGGCCACCGAGGGCCCGTGGCAGCAGGCCACGCTCCGAGCTCTACCCAGACAACCGTCGCCAAAACCTATTGCCTGAACTTCAGACGCGTCGACTCGTCCCGAGGAGGAATTTTCGGAGGACCCCGCAGGTAATATGGGGACTTGTCCTCAGCGGCAACGTCCGTCCGCTAGCCAAAGAACTCATGAGGAAGAGTTCAAAATCCTGGCCAGGGTATATCAGTTACGCTTTCACAGTGGAGAGCTAGTGAGACTTTTGGTGTACTTAAGGGAACACTGCCTGCTTTACCCAGAAGTAGGTACACTAACCCTTCAGCTCTGGGATCAGATAGGAGACTGCATTCAGCAACCCCCGAAAGCTCCAGAGGGCATAATTCGCACATGGAGTAAATGTAGGAAGCTCTTAGCAGAGATAGATCCAGTCCGGGTAGAGGCCAGAGAACCCCCAGCGTCAGTCGAGCCATCGGCGCCCACGGCGCTCTATCCGTCATTGCAGTTTAAGCAGAGTAGTGTAGGGAGCTTTCCCTCGGTGACAGCTGCAGACGTCACTGACGGAATGCATGGAATGAGGAGCGCAGGCGCTTCTCTGACAGCCACAGGTTCCCAAGTTAAGAGTGCCCTTCAGCGCACAGTTGAGGAAGAGATCAAGAAGGGGCATTTGCCAGCAGAAGAACTAGCTGAGCTTAGTCAGATTTGTCCAATCCGCTTGGAAATGGATGCCCTCACAGGGCAGCAGCAGGTAGTTCATTCACCAGTCCTGTATAAGCTTCTCATGGCTATACGGAAGGCCATTACAGAGACAGGACTCCAGAGTCGCTTCACTAGGGGCACGCTTCAGCAAGTGTGCGGGAATACCATGTTCATCCCGCACGACTGGAAAGCCGTCATGCGGATGATGCTCAACCCCAGCCAGTATTTGCTATGGGACAGCGCGTATCGCCTCGAGGCTCAGACAAGGGCTGCCAGGATGCGAGGCGCAGTACTTCCTGACCAGTTATATGGTTCAGGTGCCTTCGAATCCATCGATGCGCAGACCAACTTGCCACTAGCCACTCTTCAGATGTCAGCCGAGGCTGCCTTCAGGGCTTTTCTCAAGGTTCCAGCAACTGGCAAAGCGGCCAAAAATTACACCGCAGTCAAACAGGGAGCCCAGGAGTCCTACATGGACTTTGTCAATCGCTTAGAGGAAGCGATCAGTAGGCAGATCAATAACGAGCAAGCCCAGCAAGAGCTCATGATGAAATTGGCCAAAGACAATGCCAATTTAGACTGCCGTAAGATCTTGCAGTCACTGGGTAATCGTCCCGACTTGACTCTCACAAACATGATTAGAGCTTGCGCCGACGTTGGCACAGAATCCTATAAAATGGGTCTGCTTGCAGCAGCGGTGCAAGGGGGTAGGAAACCCAAGAGCAGAAACCAAGGGGCATGTCACAATTGTGGCAAGGTCGGTCACTTCGCTAGGGAGTGCCGATCCAAGGGAGGCGGACAAAATTCCGGCCGTTCCAAGGCTCCGACCACCCCGTGTCCGAGGTGTAAGAAAGGCTACCATTGGTCCAGATACTGTCCGAATTCGGGAAACCGGAACGTGGGCACGTCTCTGGCCCCGGTCCAAACAGAGGCTTCCCTTGCTCTGGGTGAGTCAGAGCTAGACTAGATTCCGATCACATTCCTAGCATTGCGAAGGCACAGGCCAGCCCCAAGGGTAGTACAGGGCTAGAATTGACTTGCCAGGCAGAGGTCACATGCGACCTGCCAGGCACAGTCTATCTGGTGGACTCCCAGTACATGGGACCCCTGCCCAAGGGCTTCATAGGTTTAGTTTTGCCTCGCAGTGTAGCAGGAGCACGCGGAATTCTTGTAATTCCAGGAGTCGTTGACTCCAATTTTTCAGGCGTTCTCCAAGTTCAACTTTGGACGCACTTACCCCAGACAATTCACAAAGGAGACACATTAGCGCAACTGATTATGGTTCCTTGTCACTCGCCAGCAGAAAGCCAGGGAAGGCTCAGGGACAGCTCAGAGTCCGGGTCAGAAGACCGCTCGAGCGCAAGTGAGGCAGTGCAAGGATACCAAGTCTTAGCGACAGTGGAGACCAACATAGAGTGGAAACAGCGACCAGTTATTGAGGTATTTTTGAATAAAAAGTTGTTTTCAGGGTTATTAGATACCGGAGCTGACGTCAGCGTGGTCAGCCGAAGCCAGTGGCCACGGGAGTGGGCCATTGAGCCGGTCTCCGATGTGTCGGGGGTTGGCAGCATCCAAGAAGCGTTTAGGAGCCGGGAGTGGGTGGAAGTCACAATCCCAAAGGCTGACGGCACAGCGGTCATTCGGCCGCACATTCTGGACGTACACATCAACCTTTGGGGGCGAGACATTTTACAGCAGTACGGTGCTACTCTTACCTTCGGGTAATGGCGTTACCACTTAAATGGCTCACCAATACGCCGGTCTAGGTGGAACAATGGCCGGTAGTGGGAGAGAAATTAGTCGCCCTAAAGCAACTGGTTAAAGAACAGCTAGACGCAGGACACATAGAGCAGTCCACTAGTCCTTGGAATTCGCCTATTTTTGTCATCAAGAAGAAGTCGGGGAAGTGGCGACTCCTCCACGATCTCAGAGAGATCAATAAATGTATACAGCCAATGGGTCCGCTTCAATGCGGCATCCCAAATCCAAATATGATTCCCGAGGGGTGGGAGATCCTAGTTGTAGATCTCAAGGATTGCTTTTACACCATTCCCTTAGACCCCAGGGACAGGGAAAGGTTTGCCTTTACGGTGCCGGTTGTGAACCACAGCGAGCCCACGCAGCGTTACGCGTGGAAATTTTTGCCACAGGGCATGCTCAATTCGCCCACCCTGTGCCAAATTTATGTCTACAACGCACTGTCAAAGTTTCGAAACCTTCATCCCACAGCCTTAGTATGCCATTTCATGGATGATATCTTGGTCGCAGTGCCGCAACTCGGCAGCGGAATGTTTGCAGACCTCCAGGCCAGCCTGGGGGAGAAAGGGTTACTCATTGCCCCAGAGAAAGTGCAGAGAACCGAGCCCTTCTCATACTTGGGTCATCGGCTTCTCCGCTCTTTCGCAGCACCAGTTTTGCCCCAGATCAGCTTAAAGGACTCAGTCACCCTGGTAGAATTGCAGCAGGTTTTAGGAAACATTAATTGGGCCAGACCGTATTTCCGATTGGATACGGATCTTCTGAAACCGCTCTTCTCGCTGCTCACATTAGGTAAGCAGCCGGCAGACCGGATACAAATTCCTCGAGAGGCACGCTTGGCTCTCGAGAAAGTCAGCCAAATTCTCAGCCAAAGGTGGGTGGACAGGATTGTGCAGGGGCCATATGCCCCGATTCTGAACTTGTAATTAGTTCGGGCAGGATCCATTTTTACCAGAGCTCTAGGAGTGGACTCCGAGAAAGGAGCGAGGATTGTGGAATGGGTGTACTTGCCGAACACCTCTTCCCGAAACATTGTTCCTCCCCAAGAATTGGTCTCCGCGGTGGTTTACCGCGGAAGGCTGAGAGCTAGGGACATTTCAGGGCACGACTTAGCAAAGATCGTGGTCCCGTTCACCAAAGAGCAGGTTCAGCAATTGATGCAGCTCGGTGACTCGCTTCCAATTGCTTTGGAGGGATTCACCGGATGCTTGGCATACCACTTGCCAAAAGACCCCAGACTTGTCTCGCTTCAAACGCAGACAGTCAGCTTGTTCGAATTGCTCTCGCTGGTTCCGCTTCAGGGGGCCAGGACAGTTTTTACTGATGGGAGTCGCACATATGGTGTCTTGACTTGGCAGGAGGGCCAGGCTTGGCGCACGCTGTTAACTCTTCCACAGAAGTCCGCGCAGCGGGCAGAGTTGGCAGCGGTGAACCTTGCCTTGCGCACCTTCGCCAAGGAACGCCTAAACATCATTACTGACAGTCAGTATGTTAGGAATTTGCTTCACAGTCTACCGGGAGCATACATCACTCCCGCAATAGACAAAAACTTGTTGAGTTCGTTCCTCACAGCTCAATTTCATTTGCGAAACCGCACGGAAGCGCTCTATATTGCCCACATCCGAAGTCACCAAGACCTGCCGGGTCCGATTTCTGCGGGCAATAGCAGAGCGGATGCGGCTGCAAAGGAAATTCAGCAACGTTCAGTGTTAGGTGTTTTCACTACTCCAATTCAAAGTCATGCATTCTTTCATCAGAATGCCAAAGCGCTCGCCAGACAGTTCAATCTGCCACTTTCTCAAGCCCAAGGCATAGTTCGCTCTTGCCAGCATTGCGCAGGGGCACCGGGGGGGCCCTCGTGGGGGGTCAACCCACGAGGGACAGAGGCTAACCAGGTGTGGCAAATGGATGTCACGCATGTCCCACAGTTTGGCAGATGGCAGTACATGCATGTTTGCATTGATACTTTTTCACAATTCGTTTGGGCAACGGCGCAGAAAGGGGAGACAGCTTCCCACGTGGAGCAGCACCTCCTTTCCTCCTTCGCGGCAATGGGCAAACCGCGGCACGTGAAAACCGATAACGCTCCGTCCTACAGCTCCAGGCAGCTGGCCGCCTTCATGGCCACCTGGGACATTAAGCATACCTTTGGCGTTCCTTACAATCCGCAGGGGCAAGCGATTGTGGAACGAGTCAATCGGACGCTCAAGTCCTACATTGACAAACAAACAGAAAGGGGGGAGCCACCAGCCCTCCCCAAGTCACAGGGTCAGGCACAGCATTGTCTGAATAAGGTATTGTTCACATACAATCACCTTAATGTTTTTTCGGATTGCACGCCGCAGGAGAAACACTTCCGTCGTTCGGAAGCTCTCCCGCGACCGATGGTCCGTTACCGGGTGCCACTGGACCCTTCTTGGAGGGGCCCGGCGCCACTCGTAACCTGGGGAAGAGGGTATGCTGCAGTTATGTCTCCTACAGGTGTCATCTGGATTCCAGCTCGGTGTGTTAAGCCTCACTTTGAACCACATGGCGTGGACCCAGGCCGACCCGAGTCCGATCCCGGAGATGGAGGACATCACCCTGACCGAGGGAACCCAGCGGGAGAGACAGCAGTCGCAGATGACAGCACCGAAGATCACCTGGGGGATGGTCAAGGCCCTTTGCCATGAGGCCCAGGACGCCATCCAGCGCGAGGAGAGGGAGCCGACACCGGAGAAATTCGTGGCTGCAGTCTTTGCCCAGATTCATGCCAATTCCATGGCAGTCACCATCATCCTGATCCTCTCCCTACTTGCGGGGGGAGGCGTTCAGGCTGCCTCACTAAAGGCCAACGATTTGATGCCAGGCGGAGACCTCTCTGCCCGGATGCATTACAACATATGGGAAAGGTTGGCGGGTCTCGTCAACCAGTCCGATTTTTGCCTGAAGCAGGACATTGGTTCTGCCTCAATCCTGAGCACCTGTCTCATCCCAGTGTGTCACACTCCAGGCGTGCACCCCAGGGATGGCGACTGGCTAGTGAAACGGATTTTCAGCCCATACCACCCAGCAAGTTCCTCGGAATATGCCCGCTGGGAAATGCGGCTGACTATGACTTTGCCGGCTGACGCAGCCACTCTCCACACTCCTCGAGTGGCGGTCAGTCCGAACTCTACTTGTGCTCGAATGACCGGCTGCTCCGCAGTCGGCCGAACCCGACGTCGTTGCCTCGAAGTTGGCAGCGGCAACTGGACTTGTGACAAACCACAGACACTTGGTTCAATGTATGCTCATGTTACCCTACCTTCAGGATGGTTCTTTACATGTAATCAGTATACTTGGAACTACATTCCCGCAAATGTATCAGATGCTATATGTTGCATTAGTCGTTTGACACTGTTAATCCCTACTAAGGATATGGTCACCCCAAGCACAAATGTTTCAGATGTTTCCTCACCCATACGACACACTCGTGCCACCCAGTTAGACAGCTCATGTGATAGCAACATTAGGGTTCTTAGTCCAGCTGAATACGTCTCGTTGGCAGTCAGCATACTTGGCGTGCCAGGCTTAGCCGTCGGCAACGCTCGGAGAATTGGTCAGTTGGCTTGCGGATTAGCAAAAGCTATTAACCATACCTCCTCGGCGATAGCGCTGCTCAACCAGGAGCAGGCAGAGCTTCGCCATGCCATCCTTGACAATCGAGCAGCTATAGATTATCTTCTGATGTTACATCATTTGGGTTGCGAATCTGTTCATGGCATGTGTTGCTTTAATCTCACAGACAACACACGCAAGGTCCAGAGCCAGCTCACAGACCTCCACACCTTGGTCAAGAACATCAAGCAGGGCTCCACATGGGATTGGTGGAGTTCCTTGTGGTCATGGCTTCCGTGGAGGTGGCTCCAGACGACGCTCAAGGTGATTGTGGGGGTAATTATACTAGGCATAGCAGGATGCTGTTTCATGCAATGTATTCCCTCGCTGTTATCAAGGTGTCCCCCATGGGGGGAACCCTGAAGCGTCATTCCCGCACATCAGCTGATGCCCCTCTTGCGCAGGGTCGCCTGTCAGGTCCAAAAATAACAAGGGGAGATATGGATTCCGCGAGCACAATTGGCATGACGCGGCGGCTGGCAGAGGCCACTCTGGTCGAGAAGGCTCCTGGTCCGTGGGCTCTGCGGGCCCAGAAATTGGGGGAGCGGATTAATAGTATAAATCATAAGGGTTTATTCACCCACATCTGACCTGACCGGCGGTTCCGCTGATAGAGCAGATCGCTAACCTCCGTTACCCATTAGGCAATCACTCACTCGCAGTCAAGCCTAATCCTTGGTGCAAATAGAAGCCATATTTACTCTGGCGTAAGCCTCGAACAATGGTTTTCCCCTGTCAGTGTTTGCCTGAGTTAATTAACTTCCCCAAGAGAGATTCCCCATTAACCCGAGTAAATGGGTGATGTGATTTACTGTCAGATGACGATTCTTTCCTGCATTGCCTTCTGATCTATATATGATGATGCTTTTCCCTCAATAAACCACTGATCTGATCTCGCTCCATACTGCCTCGTATCGTTACTTGATCAGTCTCCTCCGGGACCTCACGGCCATCCAGCGGCCCCGATTCTACATTTATTTCTTACAAAGTTGCTGCTGTCAGGGGCAGGAGAGATTTCATGTTGCTATGATGGTATGACACAGGGAGAAAAGGAATAGTTTTCTATCTTTGCTCTATACTCAGCAATTCCTTTAGCTAAGTGGCTTGCTACATTTTGAAAAATCCAAAATAATTAGGGCCCAAGGGTCTCCATCAATTGACTACCAATATATTTTAAGAAAATAAGAAAGCAGAGGAAATACTTACAAGAACTCCTAAAATTAATGAACGTCTCCATGTAAAGACATGCAGAAACCAGTACCCAATTAAATTTGTATTCTGGCCCTCACTATGATCAATTCACTCCCAGAACTTCTTCTGGAAATATTTATCCAAACAACTCAAAGGATTATGTAGCCTGAACTTGATCATGAAGTTATTACTGAGAACCACTTCAGTACAAAAAACTGGTACAAAAAGTACCTCTGTGCCTGATGTGTATAAATTGAAGCTATGAAGTATCACTCTTATGTCTGACAAAGTGGACTTAATACATGAAAGCTAACATTAAAATCCAGCACAACATTTTTGTCTTTTTTTTGGTTGTTTGATTTACTCTCCGATATGTTTGAAACACAGACTTACATGGCTACTATTCCAAAAATTTCAACAAAAAAACATGTTAATCTCCAATTTTACCCCACCCACTCCTTCCCAGAATTTTCCTTCCCATCCCACTTGGTAATATTAATTTTGTGTCAGAAATTATTCTGGGTTAAAAGGATTTTTGCAAAATAAACTCCACTCAGGGAACACCCAAATGAGCTCCTTTCAAGTTCCCAAGAACTGGGACAGAGACAGGCGTTCAATCTAGTGGTGGGCATCAGCAGGTTCACACCAGTTCGTCAGAACCGGTAGCAGAAATTCTGGCTGGCCCTGCCCATCCAAGTTTTGAAATAAAGTAGTCCTAATTCAGGTGCAACATAGAGCTTTCCCCCTGGCCACACCCAACATACCATATCCAGTGTGGTAATAAAAAAAATTTGGAGCCACCTCTAGCTCAATCCGTCTTGCGGTACCCGGGTCTCAAACTGCCGACTTGCCAGCCTTTCAGCTAACAAGGAAAGCTTCTTAACCACTGAGCCATCACAGCCCACTTGGTAACTCAAGATCATCTTTTACAGCATACAGGCCATTTTTGCTTGAAGTCAAACACAAGCAGACAGGACAAAACACAAAACAAAGGAGGGCAGAGAAGGGAGAAGAAATAAATGAGGAAGGAACCTGGGAGGTGATATCAGTCTAGTAGTCAGCCATGCACAGCCTCATATTTATCTTAATCAATTATGAAAGTGGCCCATTCATTTGGATATTTTCCCCTTCATCCCTCCTTTTCTATGATCTTCTTTCTTTTGAGGCCAGATTCATGAGATCTTCTGCATTCAGTATGTAGTGGATAGTAGAGGACTTCTTCCAGTTCTGTAAAATGATCCATTTAGCCACAAAGGGTGTCCTTTGGATCCACAATCTACTCTCATTTCCAGTGGCAAGTATACTACAAAATACCATAAGGAATTTTCATATTCCCTACCAGTCAATCAGGCATACAATGCAGTAAAAGAATAGATACTCATGATCTAATTTCATCATATCCACAGCTGAGTGAATCTCTTTCTCTGTCTTTTCAAATCCCAACGATAACTCCTGTTTCAGTTTCTGTTGTCTTTTTCCAAATCTGTTTTCGCAGTAGCTAGCCCTGCATTCCCTCTGCCCCGAAAATAACTCTAAAGCAACAAGAAACAGTAGCCCATCAAGGTCACAGTCTTGCTAGCAACAACAAATCAAAACTTGCTACTGTTATGCCAAAAGTATGTACATCAACATTACAACTATATGATAAAATACAGCAACGTTTGCTCTGCTTATAAAATGGGTGAATTAGAAGTAATTTATACTGGCCACAAAATGCCAAGGCTGATTCAAATTGGTCCAGCTTTTTGCCCTTCTTTTCTCTGCCACTGGGGGGAATCCTACTTTTTCAAATTAGAATTAATTTGAATGGGCTTCTTCTGCTGGAGTTAGTTGTGGGATAAGAAACGTGTCTGTAGGTAGTATTTTGGTGACATGGGCAGGTGAAGCTTGACGTTCAGGAGTGGGAGAACATGTATTCACATTATATCCTCTCTAATGATCATCCTCTGAATTTTTAAAACATTTCTTACATACATGAGACTAGCACTATATCACTCCAATACCTTATCGCTGGGTGCAAAGAATACTTATCAAAATTGTGGATGGCACAAAATTGCATAGAATAGCTAATACCTTGGAAGACAGGAACAGCATTCAAAAAGATTTTGACAAGCTTGAGCACTGACTGTGATTTCAAACATAACACTGGCTGTGAATCAAATCACAGCAACGCCAAATCAAAAGAGTTTGTAGGAGCTTCCTAAGTAGCTGCAGCCTAACATGTCTCATTCTACTGCCGTCTAAATTAATTCTTATTGTGCCTTCATGTATATAAATTCAATAGATTTTCCCTAATGTTACCAGAAAAATGGCTACTGGATACAGTTACAACTTCGGTTCGAGTCACTGGTGGAGCCCTTCTCCCAAGAACGAGGAAGCATTTAATTTAGGCAAAAATTAAAATTGGTTTATTGAAAAGGGGTTTAAGCGTCACTGGCCAGGTGCTGGGAAAAGCCCTAGTCTCAACCTTTTTGCCTATTAAAGTCCCTTAAGTGAGCAGCTCTTTTTGGTTCCGATGTCTTGCATGCAAATGTGCTGAGAGCGCTCCTGACATTTCCTATCAGGAGATTTTTATATCCTCCACCCAAGGGAGCTCAACTAGTTCTACTGCTAGCTAACAAGTTTACAAAATAAGAGATTTACAATGGTGAACAAAAACCCGGCACCAGACTCTTTTGTTACATTAAAAGGTCAATCATACAGAGACAAAACAGGTCAATTACATAGAACAAAAGGTGATGGGTAGAGCAATTGCCCTGGAAATGACAGAGTTCATAGTTTAGCAAATGCAGGTTGTGACATCATTCAGGTGACATCCAATGGGCGGCAGGATTGTGATTTGGCACAAATCAGAAGGTTCAGATTTGAATCCAGGATGCAAAAGGACCAATGACGAAGATGGGCATCCTTCAGACTCCCCTGAGTTGGAGCATTGCTTGAGGCTCTTGGCAAAATTCCATTCCCACCCAGCAATTAATCTATCCTGAGTCAGCCCAAGCACTATCTACAATTGAATACAGGAGGGGTCCCAAAAACAATGAGCATACCAGGTGCAAGAGTAAAGAAAACAATACAACAGGTAAACAGAGGAATCAAGGTGGGGCAAAATGTGAAGTGATGGCTTCCTGTGGCATTGAGCCTTCCTGGATGCTTGCAGGAGATAGGCTGAGGTGCAAGAAAAGATCCTGATTTGAGATACAAACAGAGCATGTTAAAATCAAATTTAAAATATTTTAGAGTCTTTTGGGGGGGGACATAATCTATACAAAGGAAATATGCTATCTTGAATAGAACAGTTCCAGGTATTTGAAAACATTTTTATTAAGTTACCTAACATCCCAGGTATAACTGCCAATGAAATAATAGGAGTGAAAGGGGCCAAGCCTGTTGTGTCAACCCTTGCAGTATATACCTTCAAGCGTGTGTGAATGGGTGCATGGTCAGAGTGGTGCTTGTGTACACATAAGCCTAATCAATCCTAAACATGTGTGGCAGAATAAAGTGAGTGAAATAAGTTTATTTGAGAGGAATAAAATGGAATAACTTTAATAAAAGGGGATAGAAAGATAGAAATAAAAGACTGGGGGGGGTGCATTTTCTGAAAATGGGGTTACACTAACATGTTAATTATAACATTTCACTAAAAGTTCAGAATTATTGCTCCCACTTTCCCCTGTTGCCTTTACTCTCACTGCAGTTTAGTTGCATATCCAACGCATGTCTATTGTTCAATTCACCCATTAATCACAGTGCATGCCTGAAATGGTAGTGGAGTGCAATGTTACACTCATGAATTGACTTCAAAGTAGGATACCTTTAGAATGGCTCTATAAAAGTGATTCCGGTATGAAGTAACAAATGTTTTATTCCCAGAGCTTAGAGCGTTAGGTTTGCAATTTATTTGGCTGGTGTTAAATAACAGAAATTAGGAAATAAATGTGTTGCTTTAAAAGTTGGGCTGTTAGCAGTAACACTATTAACAGTTAAACTGGCTCACAAAATAACTCAGTAAGGGATTGGGAGTCTGATTCCCCATTTTATCTCCTGGGAAAAGAGCCAGTCTGTGTGGCTTTGGGCAAGCTGCATAATCCCCAAAAATGCGCATAACAATGGACTAGTAGACCACTTCTGAGCACTCCTTACTAGAAGACTTTGCAGAGCAAACTTATCATTAATAGTTGAACCTGAAAATATTAATCAAGTAATATTCATCTTTCAATCAAATGACTCTTTTTAAAATAAGTAGTGAGGATTACAGATAATGGCACTTCATTTATTTACTACCAAATCTTTCTGTCCCCAAAGGCCTCTTTTTGTCACTCTAGAACTGCTTTCTCCAATCCAGCATTTTTCCCCAAGTGGACTGCCATCATGTAATCTTAAAACAAAAGGGAAGTGGTTCCTACGTGAAACCTATCAGATTGAGGAATGACACATGTCATTATCCCTCAGTCACGCACAAGGAAAAAGACACTCAAGCATGTATTCAGCAAGTCTAAATCTATAGTGATTTTATATATCTGCCCACTTTCACATATACATCTTTAGCAGATACCATAACTCTCGTGATGGCTATACAGGTGGCAGCTACAGGTGATCCCATACTTATGGAATTCCTGATGTTACTGGGTCATTGCTTCCAGAAACTCTGCTGAATTAGCTATGGCTTCTGGGAGTTGCCCAGAAACTGGCAAAGTGCCAATGTTGGGAACAACATGTAGAATTAGTTGCCATGGGGAGATATGTGGGTTTGGGGAGAAATGGTGGAAACACACAGACATAGCATAAGTAACTATTTTAAGCATAGCTTAAAAGGTCACCCCTGTTCAAAAGCCAGTTGTATCTGACTCTAAGGCATACCTGTCAAGTTTCAGATTTGAAAATAAGGGAAATTTTGGCCACACCCTTCTGTGGGTGTGGCCAAATCTGTGGGCGTGGCCAAATATAGCCATGTGACTTGCTGAGCTCTAGTCATGCCTGCCACATGGCCATGAAAATGTCTGCAAACACAGACAGCACTGGCTCTTTGGCTGTAAATGGAGATGAGCACTGCACCCTAGAGTTGGATACAACTGGCAGCTTTTACTTCTTAGGATCAAAGATCGCTGCAGATGGTGATTGCAGCCATGAAATAAAAAGGCGACTGATGCTTGGGAAACAAGCTATGAGAAACCTGGGGAACATAGTTAAAAGTAAAGACATCACCTTGCAAACAAAAAAATTGCGTAGTCAAAGCAATGGTATTCCCAGTGGTAATGTATGGGTGTGAAGCTGGACCATTAGGAAAGCTGAGCACAGAAAAATAGATGCCTTTGAAATGTGGTGTTAGAAATAGGTCGATCCTAAAAGAAATCAACCATGACTGCTCATTAAAGGTCAAATAGTAAAGATGACGCTAAAGTACTTTGGACATCAAATGAGAAGAGAGGATTCACTTGAGAAGGCCTTGATGCTGGGAAAGGTGGAGAGCAAAAGAAGAAGGGGGCTGCCAAAAATAAGATGTCTAGATGGTATTGTCGATGCAATGGGCACAAAGCTGTGTGGGCCAAAGAACCCTTTTCCCCTCTTCTTGGGGGACTTTTGTTTTGTTTTCTTTCTTGTTTACTCATTTTTAATTTAAATTTTTCCCCTGGGAAGCAAAGTGCAGAATAGTAAACCAGCCCCCTAGGGTTACCAACTGCTTGTAAGCAGCTTGGTTTAATGAACTAGCCCTGCACATGGCTAGACCCACCACCCCCAATTAGGGTGGAGGGCCAAGGGATTAATTCCCCCAAATTAACCAATCTATTTGTTCCTCACTGCAACCAATTGAAGCACCAACACCTGAGAATGTCGGATCCAGCTTAAGGAAGGGAATTAGTAAAGTAAAAAGCAACCTCTGTAGATCCCAAGCCTCCCAGCAGCTGAGGAGTTAATCACCCTCCAGATGGTTAGTTAGAAGGTGGGGTGCTCTCTCTCTCTCTCATATAGTGATCAAGCAAAATCCCCCCTCGCAAGTTAACTCTAAAACAGAAATGAAAGCCTCCAGCCAGGAGGCAGGGCAGAAACAGCTCAATAAAGCATGAAAGTGAGAGACCAAGAGCTGATTTGCCCCTGCATATATGAAATATCACTCACCTAGACTCCCGTCCCATGGTGGCTCTGACCAGCAGCAACAAAAACGAAGCCTCCATGACCAATGACCATGTGGCAGGGAAATGAAAGAGAAACTACAGAAGGCCCCCCACTACCACCACCTTCTCTCTCCCCTTCCACAAGCGAAAAGCCACACAGCGGCCTCTGGTGGCAGGAAAAACATACTGCAGCCTTGCCCATGAGGGCTCCAGTCAGGATATTTTAAAAAATAATAATAAGGGATATTACGGGGAAATTAATAAAATGGGAGGGGAGCAGGAACAGGGGTAAAAATAAGGGATTTTCCTGGGGGAAACGGGATACTTGACAGGTATGCTCTAAGGCCCGGTGCTTATCTCCGTTTAAAACCAGCACTGTCTGCATCTGCAGACATTTCCATGGACATGTAGCAGGCATGGCTAGACACCAGAGTGCACAGAACACTGTTTACCTTCCCAATGAAGTGGTCCCTATTTATCTACTTGCAATTTCTTGCTTTTGAACTGCTAGGTTGGCAGGAGCTGGGACAGAGATGGAAGCTCACTCACGTCATGCAGCCCTCAGGTCTCAAACTGCTAACCTGCCAACCTTCCAGTTGTCAAGTTCAGCATCTTAACCACTAAAAATAACATTAATTTTAAAATGTTAGTGTTAGAAAAACAATGCTTTTCCTTCCATTTCACAGGGGGAGTAACAAATTTAATATAAACACACTATTTAAAGCTCCCAGATAATCTCCACACATTGTGAATACAGTATAGTAAGTTTGCTTTCTCTTCTCTGTTATGATACATTTCTTTGAGGTTTCACTGTCAAGAATAGTATAGGTTTTCCTTTCTCTTCTACAATGCCTGGGTTTAATTATTCCAGAGAGTCTTCTTTTTACAACCCAAGCTTGTTGACACTTATTTTTCAACTAGTACAATAGCTGCTGGATCTTTCAAAGCTACCCCACCTCTACTGATGTGAGCCAACAAAACCACCTCTCTTTTTTTTTTTACAGTTCTTCAAACTGCAGGGAAAATGGCATGAAATATAACTGCAGAGAAACTAGCCTACCATGCCCCTTTATATGCCATGATCATGGCTTCTTTCAGAATGACACACTGACTGCCTGAGTTGCACAATGTGTTTGTAGCAGCTTGAAAAGGTTACCATAAATTAAAATGTCTAAGAGGAATTGTGTTTTTGCAGAGAAGTTGGAGACTTCATCAGTGATGTGATCCAGAATCCTTGTTGATGCAGTGCATTCTCATGGGAATTTTCTTGAGAGTTTAAGGGAGGGGAACAAGATGTGTCTCAAAACTGCAGGACATAGTTTAGGAAGCGTCACTGGGAGGTAAGGGATGGGGGAGAAACAATTGCCCCTGCTTTCCATCTACAGTACCTGTCAAATCTGGGTTCTGGAATAAGAAGTGAAAAACAGCAGAAAAACATGATCTCAGTGAAAGAATCCTACTAAATTAGTTTTACCTTTCTTCTGCAACAGAAGTTGTCCTAGTCTCCCTTGAGATTTTGAAAAGCCCACAAGCATGAAAGCACTTTTCTCCTTTTGAGTAATCCCTACTGATCTCTGTGAAATTCAACTACAAATTAGTAGAAGTTAGGAGGTGTGTGTAGGATTCTGCTGTAAACACCTTCTCTACCATTTGCTCCCTCAACATCTTGTCCAGAATTTTATTGCAGCCAAGGTTCTAAAATGGAACCACAGCAGATTTTGATTAGCAGGGATGATAAAATCATCTGCCACTCACACTGGCTTTCATATGCCCTTTGACCTTAGCTGCCATTTTCACAGAATCATAGAATAATTGAGTTGGAAGGGCCCCTTCAGGCCATCAAGTCAAACTCCCTGTTCAATGCAAGAATCTAAATCAGGGGTTCCCAACCTTTTCAAGTTGGGGCCCGGGTCACATTCTCGCAGTCAGCTTTGAGAGCCGGATGGCCATTTTGCCCTGCCTGCATGATGGGGGTGGCCATTTTGTCTCAACAGTTTCAAAGGGGTAGCCATTTTGTTTCTTGAATGCCCTTAGAGGGGTGGAGGCACATGAAATGGTGCCATGGGCCATATCCGGCCTGCGGGCCTTAGGTTGAAACCCCAATCTAAATCAAAGCAGATCTGACAGATGGTTGCCATTTTTTTCCTTAAATAACTCCAACATAGAATGCCTTGAGTAAATGAGGAACAAATTGTTTTCTAAGCAACACCATATACAGGTGAAAATCGGAAAATTAGAATATTGTGCAAATGTTCATTCAGTTCAGTAATGCAACTTAAAAGGTGAAGCAAATATATGAGATAGACTCATTACATGCGAAGCGAGATAGTTCAAGCCTTACTTTGTTATAATATTGATGCTTATGACTTACAGTTTATGAAAACCCCAACCCCTCCAATCTCATGTACTTAATCATCACATAATCTCATGTACGC
Source organism: Bradypodion ventrale (assembly GCA_035047345.1). Taxonomy (NCBI): domain Eukaryota; kingdom Metazoa; phylum Chordata; class Lepidosauria; order Squamata; family Chamaeleonidae; genus Bradypodion; species Bradypodion ventrale. The sequence continues at coordinate 145,938,598 of JAWDJE010000002.1, forward strand.
TGTACGCCATGATCATCACAATTATAATGAATTAAGGCATGACATATCTCGCTTTGCATGTAGTGAGTCTATCTCATATATTTGTTTCACCTTTTAAGTGAAATGAATGAACATTTACACGATATTCTAATTTTCCGAGTTTCACCTGTAGTTGCAAACTATCCCTATGTTGGGAAGTCAAAGCACTGGCCCCTTGTATCAAAATATAGATTAGAAGAACTGAGCATCTGAGCATGAGAATTGAACAGGGAAGCAAAGAGGAAGTCTCTTGTCACACCTCTGCAGAATTTCCCATCAAGCCAGGAACAAATCTTCAAAAAGATTACAGTATAACCATATTAAGAACCTTTAGATACAAACATTTGACTGGATATTCTAAGAAATACAGTAAAACCTCGCATAAAGAGCGCCTCGCTTAGAGACTAACTCGCTTAAAGAGCTGAATTTTCTCTGAATGGTCACCCCGCTTAACAACTAAAACCAACGAAAAACTCGCCTAACAACTAAATCGGGGTTCACAATCCCCCCGCCAGAAGTCACAATTGGTCGCTTAAAGAGTAAACTCGCATAAAGAGCAATCCCGTGGAACGTATTGTGCTCTCCGGCTCTCTCGGTGGGGCGGGGAGGCCCCCGTGAAGCTGGACGCCGAATCAGCCAACCATCCGTCGGCGTCCCAGGTGCCGCCTCCAGCCTGGGACCTTCAAAAGCCGTTGAGGCGGCCAAACTGTGTCGCCACTGCATCTGGCTCTCCCAGTGGGGCGGGGAGGCCCCTGCAAAGATGGATGCCGAGCCAGCCAACCATCTGCAGGCATCCCAGGTGCTGCCATGACTAGGACTTTCATGGTCGCCACTTTCCATCTGCGGACTGATCTGGGGAGAGGGTGTAAGTCGTGGGTTGTTACTGTTTTCATTGTATTTTGTATCCATTGTATTTTGTATCCATTTTATTTTGCACTATGTTTGCTACATTGTATTTTTTGGTCTTTGTTATACTTTTGTGATATATATTGTGCCTTCATACTATACTGTAAATTGGATTGCTATGTGATATTTTTATTGATTATTTTACTGTATTGTTTGTGACATTTTGTTATATTCTATATTCTACTGTAATTGTGTTCTTTTCATGTTATAATGCCACTCTGAGTGGTACTCGCGCCAGGAGAGTGGGGTACAAATAAACCTATTATTTATTATTATTATTATTATTATTATTATTATTATTATTATTATTATTATTATTATTATTATTATTATTATTATTATTATTATTATTATTATTATTATTATTATTATTATTATTATTATTAATTAATTAATTGATTAATTGATTGATTGATTGATTGATTGATTGATTGAGTTACCACTGTATAACAATCTAATGTGATGTCTGGCAGCTTGTCAGGAAAGGACAACTGGTCAAAATAAAAGATTTTTGAAAATTTAAATGCCCAAGAAGGGCTATTTTGTATAGATATTTAAATAAAAGGAATTAGAGAAATACAGGTAACTGATCACTTTGGTGGCATGATTCCAGGTATGGAGGGGTGACTAAACTCCATAGGCTCAGGCTTGCTTTCAAGTAAACTGGGTGCATGTGTAAATAATCTGCCAGGGCAATGTCTAATTGAAGAGATTAGAATATATTAGTGTTTGCATGCTTGACGCTCTGTCCATTTGAATTCCTTTTATTTTGAGGACTTATTTTGTAAACAATTGGGATTTTTTTTCTCTTCTAAATTGTTTTTCTTCTTTGTTTTTAAACATTTTTTCTTAATCTTTTTTACATGAGAAAGATCTTCTGTTCCTAAATTCAATCTTTCCATCTACCAGGAATGTTTTAAAGATTTTTTTTAATAGTTTTGTATTATTTCTGTGGGCTGTGGGTGGTGGCTGCAAAGAAATGCTTTTAAAGAACAGCAATTACTGGTCTACTTCTGGCAACCTCTCACTTCATCTTGCTTTCACCTCATTAGGCTTAGAAAAGAATGAAGGTGTTGCCAGACCTAGAAGGGAAGGGGTGAGACCCAATATCATGGCATGAATGGCACTGTTATAATGAAATATGTTTTGGACTTAAATAGGCCAGTAAAACCTGTCATGTTTACAAAAGACCAGTTGGTGATGAAAATGAAGACTGCCACTCCATTTCTATCCCCAGAATAAATCTTTTATGCTCCTAATAGCCCCATGAGGTTAATTTGGGCTAGACAATAACTCATCTAAAGGTATAAGAACTGACATGCTGAGGCACTTGCAGTGTTACTCCTAGGTGGACACTGACAGAGAAAATCTGTTAGGTTTGTTTTCTCCCACGTTCAAAATTAATACTGATTTATGAATTTTGGTTCATTTTTCAAACATAATCTCAAACTTTTTACTCAGCTGCATTGTCAAAATTCAGTTGGAACAACTATTCCTAGCAAAGATAAGACAATGTGTGCCAGTCAGGTGTCAAACAAGAAGAGACTCTTCAAAATAGAGATAGCTGCTCTAATTCAGTATTAACACGGTTGAATACACAAGAGCAAATTTTCCAGAAGTTAACTACTGTACTCACAGCCTTCAGCCTGAAAAGACAAATCTGTCCATTTGTTTCTCCAAAGTTCATTTTTAAAAAAAACCTGCCAAGTTACTTTCACTCTAAATATGAAGATATTTGTGAATTCAAAACTGAATCCTCCCCATTCCCCATGATAGATCGGGGATATCAGCCCAGCTGTCTAACCAAGGTCCCAAACACTAACCATTATACTGCCAGTTTACTAAACTGCCAGGTTATATTAAGAAATTTGGTAAAATGTCCTATATAGACATGAACAACTTCAGCATTAAAATGATGACAGCCTGTGTGAATGCAGAGAAATACAAACTATCTTCCATATGATACAATGCACATGATGCCCCTCAATGTGCACTGAGGAGGACCTTATGTTGGCAAGAGGAAATGCTGCTGAAGTTACCTGATATTGGGCAGATGCCATCTAGCCATTTTTCATTCTATTTTGTTTTTAGATGTGTTAATTTTAGCTTTGCATGTTATTATATGCTGGTGGTGCACCTGACACAAATAAAGAAAAACATTAAAAATGACTCTTTTTGAGAGACTGTTATGCAGGCTGTCCTGAGGAGTGTCTGTACTGGAAACTATGCCATTTTTCTAACATGTGATACATTGTGATATAGGCTGAACATTAGAGCAGTACGGCAGTGGAACCAACTGCCTAGAGAGGTGGTGAGCATTCCAACATTGGAAGCATTCAAGAGAGAACTGGACAACTATCTGCCATATCTGTTTTGATTTGGAATCCTGCATGGACTAGCAGGGGGTTGGAGTCAATGGCATAAAAGGTCCCTTCCAACTCAGTGATTCTATGATTCTAATAAGGAGCACCAACAGTTCACACTGTCCCATTGTCTGAGGTGGCAGGAGAGATAAATCTCTACCACCCACACTCCTCCACTGCTATATGGTAGCTTTGGTGTGTGTGTGTGTGTGTGAGAGAGAGAGAGAGAGAGAGAGTATGTGTGTGTGTGCATGCGCACGAGTATATATGCGCACATTATTAAGCAAGCATAATGCAGAAATGGGCAGATGACAATCTGAGAAAAGGGAGCAGCATTAGTTGTCAGCCAAATGAAGGTGAACTGAAGGCCCCACCAATTCTGCTGCTGCTCTAGTGTTCTTCCACCCGAAATGACCCCTCTTCTTCTTTGTCTTCTTCAGGTGTCATATCAGTTCCAGATATTGGCTATCATGCCAATAGTCTTCCCATTCTTAACTCCTACGAACATTCTTCCGAGGACATGCTACACCAGTCTCTCAGGTTCTTCAGCCATGAAGTCCATCTATGTCCAGGGTCTCTCTTCCCAGGGAGCTTTCCATGCAGAGTGAGTTGGAGTACTCTATACAGTGCTTTATGTTGTTACTCATGATATGGCCAACTTTTTGGAGCTTTCTTTGCTTAATGGACTTAAAGAGTTCTTGTTCTTTATCCAATCGGCACAATATTTCTACGTTATTCACATGGCTTTTGAAATGTGGATCTATAGACGGCTGCTAAGGCTATAATGGGTTCTTGGGTTCATCAGGTAACTAAATTACCCCTCACCTTGGCTAATGTCTGAATGCCTCTACATCACTCACACACACACACACACACACACACACACACACACACACACACACACACACAACAACAACAACAACAACAACAACAACAAAAATATTACAGTGCCTTGGTTAGCCTGGTGTTCAGAACTGTAAATCTTAGGAGCGGCTAATGGTCAGGCCCAACATATGTACAGAAAGGACATTTGGATTGTCTGAGGTACAAATTCCATAGAGAGTTTGATTCGAAAAGACAGACAACTAAATGTGATTCATCTGGGATAAACACCTAAAGAAGACTTTGAGACCCAACTAGTCCTACCTCTGCCTAGCTTCTTGTTCAGAAAGAAAGTTCCCAGCTACCATTGGGGCAAGAATAGGACTCTTGGGCTAAGCTAGGCTGAGCCAGACCTCAAAGTCACTTAAACTTTAAGTCACTATAAAATACATTTAGCTGTCTGTCAGATAAAATTCCCAGAATGGACAATTTTGGAATATAATAATAATATTTTAATGCCAGAAATTATTCTGGGTTGAAAAAATTTTTGCAGAAGAAACACCCAAATGAGGCTCCATCATGCAGTGCCCAGATCTCGAACTGCCGACTTACTAGCCTTCCAGCTAACAAGGCAAGCTTCTTAACCACTGAGCCCATGCAGCCCCAATTTGGGATATATAAACAAAAAAAAAATTCTATCTTTATACATAAAACTTCTGTAAGTGATTGTGCTGCAATTGCCAGTTCCTTTTGTTTAATGATAATGCAAGCCCGGCGCCAAAATGGCTGCCGCGCTCTTTGCGGGCCCCCACCCCACCCGGACTCAGACATCTGGGTAGTTAGGGAGCGTGGCCACCCCTCTATAAAAGGGGTGGCCACGAGGCAGCCGAGCTGCCATTTTGTAAAAGCGACGGAGAGGAGAAGTTTTCTCCATCGCTCCCTCCCCCTCTTTCCTCTGTTCGAGGCTTCGTTTTAAGAGGCTTGATTTTGCTAGCCTCTGTTCGATGCTTCATTTTCTTCTCGCCTCTGTGCTAGAGGCTCGATTCTTTTAGAAGCGACGGGGCGGAGAAATTTGCTCCGTCGCTTCCCCCTCTGTCAGCCTCTGTCGAGGCTTTTTACCTTGGCTTGCCTCTTTGCAAGAGGCTTGATTTCGCTCCTATTAGTTTCCTTTTTGCCTGTAACCAAGCAGAACTGCTGGATAGCTCAGTGGTTTAGGAATCTGGCTGCAAAGTCAGAGGCTGGGAGTTCGATTCCCCATGGTGTTTTCTTGCTCGTAGGGGGATCGCGGTGGCTGAAGTGGCTAAGACACGGAATGTTAAGTGCCTGAGACGCTGACTGGGAAGTGGAAGGTCAGTGGTTTCACTTCCTGCGTCCTGCAGGACAGAATGAGCTCCCGTTTTCAGCCACAGGCTGGCCCTTCAGAAGATCCGGCCCTCGGCCCACGGCTGCTGGCCATGGGCCGGAACGATTGGGGGGTGGGCTTGGTGCTGGCTCACAGCACGTTTTACCCCATTAGGGGCCAGAGTTTTGGGCATGGCCCTATTCTGGCCCAGGCTCTCAAATTAGGGCCTCTGGCCCAATACCTAGCGGGCTGTCCGGCCCACCTGGTCCCTCCGGCCCACCTGGCCCACCTACTAGGGGTTTTCGTGGCAGGGGATGCCTGGTTAGCACGTTTGGCTGTGCTGGGGGCATCCTTAGCTAACCAGTTGGTGGGGGCCCCTTCCCTACCTACGGAGCCCCTTTGTGTCTGCCGGCTACTTCGACCCAGCTGCCACTATGCAACAGGCGGCCAGCTGGGTCGAGCTTCTCGTGACACTCCGGCCTGTGCCCGCCGCTGTCTCGCAGCTCCCCGTTTGTCCAGAACTGCGGCTGGAGTGCGTTGAAGGTCGCCCCAGAGCTCGATTTCGGTCACGAGCTCCGACGCCCACCGTGGGCCAGAACCCCCAGTGGGGGCGGCTCACGGGGGTGCAACTAGTGAGTATTAGGTTCAAGTTGAATGCACACACTCACAGTCCATTTCCAGCGGTGGGGTTCAGTGCTCTTTGCCTCGCCAATTTGAGGCTGGTGGGCATCACTTGCCATCCTATCCCAGTGCCCCTTGGTTGCATTCAGGCACGACGTTGGGGGTGGGGGTTTCCGCCCCCGGGGCAGTACGTGGCGTCACAGGGGCTGTCCAGGTCCCGCTGTGTATGCCCTGTGTACATCATGTACCGGCAATGGCATTGCCGACGACTGGTTATTCATGGCCCCCCAGTGATCATCTGACCATTTGGTGGGGGGAGTACGTGGATATATTCTCACTAGGAACTGAGATCCATAAGGATAGGAGGTACGGACAGGGGGACAGAGACATTGTGTGGTCCCGCTGTAGTAAGCCACCACGCACTGGGGTGTCCGCCCCCGGGACAGTGCTGGGCGTCGCAGGGGCTGTCTAGATCCTGCTGCGTAGGCCCCCTTTATACAGAACGTGCCATCAAGGGCTTTGCCGATGGACGGCTATTACTTGCCCCGGTTGATTATTGGCCGCAGGCCATGAGGGGTAAGGGCTGAAGGGGGATATGTGGATATTCTCCCTATTGAAATGCGAGCCCACTGGGAGGAGAGAGAAGGACAGGACGGCTGAGTCAAAGAGATGTCCCATCGTCATTAGCCACCGCGCACCTTGGGGCCAACTGGTTGTCGGCATACCTTGTACGTATTGTGGTATGCCGCAGGGCTTGACCTGTTTGGGCCATCCTGATGTCGATCGGATGGGCCCATGACAGTTGGCTCATGGTGAGGAATGTGGACGAGGGTGGCTCTATATCCCGAGGGGAGGTGGGATGAGTCCTGTCAGCAAGCGTGCTCGTGTACATCATTCCCACGGGACTGGTGCCTGGTGATGGGTACCATGGTGGTCATGCTGAGCAGCGGGCTGTTCAGACACTGGCTCCACGCAAACTGGTCGGGCGGGGGGTTCCGGCCCGCCTACTGTGTTCGGCCTGCTCAGCTGACGATGTGTGTACTAAGCATCACGGTCGTTACCGACTTAGTACCCCCTTTTTGCGCTGGCCCTCACGCCGCCTCCGCGTGCCCACGGGTTGGTGGGTTACGGGGCAGAGGTGGGGGTGCACAGTGGCGATCAGAGCTCCGTCTGAAGCAACTAACTTTGTCATGAGCCCCCCCCCGCCCCAATTATAGTCAGCCTGGAGGGATGTCACTAAGTTCATCCAAGAAGGGATGGGACGGGAGACCTGCTGGAGGGTTTTCAATGGGGCTTTTGTATCCATTCGGGGGTGTTGGGGGCCCCAGGATGCTACTAATCTGGTTCCCTTCCAGGGTAACGGAGAGGGGGCTCCACTGTCCACAGTTAAGGAAGTTGGGGGCTATGAGAGTAGCGGGGGCCCTTCTTGGAACCACCTTTCCTTAGTCGAAGGTATCCCCCATGAAGCTCATACTGAGCTAGAAAAAGGGTGAATGTAATATAATCCTCCATTCAGCTTACCCTGTGGGTGCTCCGTTCAGGGATGCCCTTCCTGATGACCTTGTTCGGTCAGGTACTCGTAGTTGCCTCGGCTACTATGGGTGGCGTGCTCACGCAATTCTGGTGCTGTTTTGGCACAGTGTGGTATGCACTCGGCTTCCAGCTTTTTGCCAGTGCACCCCATGATTTAGACCTATCGGGTTTTTAGGTTTTGAGGGGAATTTTAATTAGATAAGGCCAATCCCTTTCTGAATGCGTTAATTCAGGTTCAGCACCCGACCGATGTGGGACTTTCATTCAGTGGGCATTTGCTCACAGGTTGGGGTCTCGGTCTCCAGCCCATTACCTCGACGACTTTTGGGTCCGGGGTTAAACGGGGCTTGGACACGTGTACGCGTCTCCTCATCACGATTCAGACACTCAGGTGGGAACTGGGTGTCCCCTTGGCGCCTGAATAGACCGAGGTCCCATTTTCTAACATCACATTTCTACCTCGATGCTGTCACGCGGGCATCCAGGTTAACCATTGATACAGTGGCTTGGATGTCCATGGTGATTTTGGCATTGATTGCCAAACATCGAGTGTGCCCTTGGGAATTGTAGTTCATTCATTGCCCCCCTTAATTTGTTTGCTCTGGCTCAAATTACTCCTGGGTTTAGAGGGGTCTCTTATGGGAGATCAGACCTAGTGGTCTGCCCTAGATATCTAGTACGGTCAGATACCTCCGGCTCCCAGACTTATGGGGTTTACTCCGAGGGTGGGTGCACGGATCGCCCCGCGATCTTACCTTCCTTGCGTTTTTTCCCATTTGGAGAGCACTGATGCTATGGTGCAAGGGGTGGGCCTACTCAGTGGTCCGATTTCGGTGTGACAATGCGGCAGTGGTGCACATTGTCAACACCCAGACATGCAAATCCCCCAAGGTCATGACATTAGTCCGTCTATTCTCTTGAGAAGCCTACGCCTAAATGTGCTGTTCTAGGCCAGACATGTTATGGTATTTATAATGACATTCTGCTACTCTCCACCACCGCAGATCACCTGGTTCCGTGTCGTACTCTGGAAGCAGAGGGATTCCACTCGCCACTTTTGGCTGATGGTTGGATGTTTGGCGGGGAGAGGGGAACCGGACATGTCGTTGGCACCTCGCACGCGTAAGGCGTATCACTCTGCATTCAGGCGTCGTGTTTGGGAGGGGTGGACACGGGAACGTGTCCGCCGCCCTTACACGCATCACCCCTGTTCCCAGAGTTTCTACCACCTTGCACGAGGCTGGCATTACTTATGTACAGATAGGTGTGAGGTGGCTCTTGGCCACGCAGCTACCACGGTAGCCTTTTTGGAGCGCTCCGCATCAGTGAGTGGGTGCCAGAGTTGGTGCCACCGGTGTAAGGCGGATGTGTCTCGTAGGGCACTGGAACTCGAAGATGTCTCTGTCACACATGAGTGGGCTCGAGTGGGGATGCGGTCCTCACGGGTTATTCAGCATGGTGCAGGCAGTGGTGTATACTGCTACAAAGTTTTTGAGACATCTGTCCGGTTGGTGCCCTACCTGAATTTTCGACAGTGCCTGCTGCGCGCCCCAGCCTGTTTTCTGCCACCGGGATGGGTCTACCCTTACCTTAGTACAGTCCCTGAGGGTGACCGGTGCCGCGTTTCGTGGTGTGGTGCCCATTTTGGCACCATTTACTTAAGATAGGCATCGCGTTGATCGCGGCTACGTTTGGGGTACTCGGAGGTGGATATGCGTCTACGCGCAATTTCAGATATGTACGTCCCCTCACTGTACGAGTACCTAGTTATGTCCTTCACCTTTTTTCTCCTCTTTTACAGATCCTAGGGGTCTCAGCACACCGGTGGCAGGGGGCTGGTGGGCCGCAGCTATGTACACTGGGCAGCAGTATATGCTGCAGCGACAGAGAGTGGACCCCGGCTGGGCTGTGTGCATCCGCACGTATGCTATGGTATGGTATGCGCGGCACATGGGGGCGGGAACTGTGGCCATTCCTGCTGTCTGACAGGGATGCTGGACCGCCCAATGTTTTACAGGCGCCTCGGCGGCAGCGATCTTATACGGATCACTGCTGTTATTAAACTGTCGAGGGGCTGTGACCTGGCATTTTGTATCACGTATGGCTTACATACGGTCGCTATGGTCTAACATCGTGCCGAGACACCAATTTAGGGGAGATGCGGATCTCCCTAGTTCGGACTGTTCCGGCAGTCAGTGGACGGGGCTGTGGCTCCGTCCCGTTCTGAGCATGGCTGCGAGACGGCCATTGGAGACCGGATGATAGGCTTACAAAAAAATTTTTGCTGGTAGGCAGGAGAAGGGGTCCACCTGTCGGTTAGAGGTATGTACCTCATTCTGGGTGTGATGCAAGCAGGCCTGGCGACCGAGCTGACGGTCTTGGGGGGGCGGTGAGTCATCATGGATGCCTCCCCGTGTGGCGGGTAGCACTGGTAAGGTAAATATTTATGACCCACAGGTATCCGGCAGGTTCGCAATTGACTGGCCAACACTAGATAGGTACAAGTTGGTTAACGTTGTCCGGTCAATGACGAACCAGGCAATGGGGTGATGGCAGGAGCTATTCAGCATGCATCACCCCGTGACTTTACGGATACATGTCAGAGGGTGGGGTCAGTAGATAGTTGATTGACTACGGTCAACAATTTGTTTGTTGTCAACAAACAAATTGATACAAATGGATACATTGTAGCCAATTGCCGTTGGCAATTTTGGGAGGAACCTTACCAGTGTTACTGCGGCCTGCTTGCCTTAAGAATTATAATTGGCTGAGTACCAATTGAAATTTATAATTCGGACTAGGGCATGAATCAATAAATGTGGCCCAATGCCGTTATCCACTTATACCGGTGTCTGAGTCCTTTGTTGGGGGGTGCGCCTGCAATGCAAGCGCGGCGCCAAAATGGCCGCCGTGCTCTTTGCGGGCCCCCCCCATCCGGACTCAGACATCCGGTTAGTTAGGGGGCGTGGCCATCCCTCTATAAAAGGGGTGGCCACGAGGCAGCCGAGCTGCCATTTTGTAAAAGCGACGGAGAGGAGAAGTTTTTTCCCTCCACCCCCTCCCTAGTGAACAGTGTGATATTTTGGTCGCTTCAGGGCCGGGTGGGAATTTTTGGCTGGAACCTACAATTGGCTTCCTGGTTCTGGCTTTTTTGCCCATCCCACACTGTTGCTATGGTTTGATATAGGGGCTTTGCTATTGACTTTGGTCACATGGGCGGGTAGCACTGGTAAGGTAAATATTTATGACCCACAGGTATCCGGCAGGTTCGCAATTGACTGGCCAACACTAGATAGGTACAAGTTGGTTAACGTTGTCCGGTCAATGACGAACCAGGCAATGGGGTGATGGCAGGAGCTATTCAGCATGCATCACCCCGTGACTTTACAGATACACGTCAGAGGGTGGGGTCAGTAGATAGTTGATTGACTACGGTCAACAATTTGTTTGTTGTCAACAAACAAATTGATACAAATGGATACATTGTAGCCAATTGCCGTTGGCAATTTTGGGAGGAACCTTACCAGTGTTACTGCGGCCTGCTTGCCTTAAGAATTATAATTGGCTGAGTACCAATTGAAATTTATAATTCGGACTAGGGCATGAATCAATAAATGTGGCCCAATGCCGTTATCCACTTATACCGGTGTCTGAGTCCTTTGTTGGGGGGTGCGCCTGCAAAGGCTGTTTGCTGCATCGCACCAACTGAAAATAAAATCAGTAGCATTTGACTGTAATAGGGATTTGCTCAATTAACTAGACTTGGTAAGAGACAGGTTTACACCATGATGGCACAGTTTTAAATAGAACCATCCACTTTCTCTACCTTACTGAATTCCTTTCCACAGTATAGCTCTCTAAGCATTGCTGAAACACTCTACAGCCAGCCAGAAATGAAGTTAGATTTGTGTGTCTCCACAGCAATTAATATGGTCTTTTTGTATACGTATGAGAGAGGGATTTGATGAATCCATATGCCAAAGAAGACTATCCTGACTTGCCACTTTGTCAATTAATATGTGAGTGAGACATGGACCTGCTTTTGCTTTTGCACTTTTACCGAAGGGGTAAAAGAAGAAGAAATGTGGTTGCATTTATACTGACAACAATAAATATAATGTTACACCAATAATAATTTTGAATAACTAAATTGGCTAGTATTAAAATAATATTTTGTTACCCCCAACATACATACAGTAATTGGTGCCTTTCATCAGGGTCCTCTTGACTGACATAACCATATGCAGGCCTGCCAAAAATGCTCCCAAAGCATGGAATCCAGTCAGGTATGAGCAGTATTAGATAAACAATGTTACATACAATCCATCTACAGATTTAAGATGTTATTATTAGTCTTAGGTGAGCACATCCATCATTTTACTTCATTCAAGCTTATGGGCCTCTCAATTACTCGTACATTTCACCTTGCACCTGTGCAGCATGCCCTGATTTGATATTGGATTTCACTGTGATGCCACACCCTATCATAAATTTTATTTTCTGTGATGAAAAGATTTTTGCAAAAACATAACATCACCAAGCTATGAAAGTGCCAGTATGAAAGTTATGCAAACTTGATGCAAACAGCAATAGGATTCTGGCCACTATCATAAAATAAAAACCAAGTTACTAAATTTAGGCAGGAAGATGCCTTTCTGCTAATTTTGCCCCATAAATATATTTTCTACAAAGTTATTTTTGAGTATGGGTGAGCTGTTGTTTTGTCGTTCCTCACCTCACAAAAAATATATTTGATTTTCATTCTAGGATTATATGCAATGCTCACAGGCTGCCATAGGCAACAAGGCATTTAGGTCTAAGCATTTGGGAGTAAAATCCAGCTTCCTCAAGAGCATTACCAGTACAACCCTGTACTTGCAAGGATTGAACGACAAGACTGTGACAGGATTTCACAGCTGTTAGTATCCAGCACAGCACAGGCAATGCTGAGCAAATGCTTTTTAAAACTTTAGAGACAATCAATACAAAATTCTTCTCTAAGTGCAACTTAAATGACCAGGAAAAATTCTGACATCTTTCAGTGATTCTTGCATAGAAGAATGTTCAGTGATTGGACCCACTCCAAAGCATTTGTTGTCAAAAATCATTACTATGTACAGCTTATTCTTAGAAGGAACATTTAGCTGATGACTAGATTATATTTGCTTTGAATATATTACAGACACTAGCAGGGGTACCCGGTTGCGCCCAGGTTGGACCCAATCCTGGGCGAGGAGAGTCCTGAGTCAGGCGCCCCCACCCCGTTCCCTGTCCTGCAGGCAGTCTGCTTGTCTGGAGGCCCCTGTTGCTACAGCAACAGCAGGCCCTTACCCCCAGGCCTGGCAGTAAGGCCGCAGCCACCTCCAGGTTGTCTGGGTGTGTGATATTTTTTTGAAGGGAGGGGCGGTGGCTTTTCCTTCCCTCCTGCTCTTTCCCCGTTCACCCTGCATTTCCTTCCTTCCTCTCCCTTCCTCCCCATTTTCGTCTTCTTCCCCTTCTCCCTCTCCAAGGGCCCGGTGGAGGTGATTCCAGTGGCACAGTAAGGCCGTATAGGTTTTGGCGTTTCGCTCGGGGTTGGTAGGGGCCTTGCCGGAGCAGCTCCGCGTCCCTTGGCTAGGGGTGCCTGAGGTTTCCCCAGTTATTTTGGGGGCATCTTCTTGGCCCCCATTGCTGTGCTGTGAAGCGGCAGCCTTGCCGCTGTGGCCCTGCGCATTCTGGCCATGGGCACCACTGTGTTTCTCGGCTGCGCTATGCTTTGTGGGTGGCAGTTGGTCTGTGTGCAGTGTGACCAGCAGCCGCCACTCTCGCTCTCGGCCCAGCCTCCCTGATTGGCCGTATTGCGCTGCAGTGTCTGCTGGGAGTTGTAATTTTTATAGTTTGTTGTATTTGTGGGACTCAGGCCCCACCCTCAGCCTCAGGACCCTCACAGTGCTGACCCCAGTTGCGAAAGGGGTGTGTGTGTACTAGTTATCATGGGATTTGCTCCAGGGGTGTGGAAATGTATTCCGCATACGTATGGCCACACCTCTTCCTTATAGGTATAGATTATGAAGCATCACTGCTGAAACAAGAAAAACATTGCCTCTGTGCAACCTCTATACCACAGCTATGTAAATGGATCCAATTGGAGCCTATTGTTGTTGTTCAGTCACACAGTCGATTCCGACCCTTTGCGACCCCATGGACCATTTTCCTCCAGGCACCTCTGTCCTCCACCATTCTCCTCAGCCCGCCAAGCTCTGTGCCCATTGTGTCCACAATACCATCTATCCATCTCATCTTTGGACACCCCCTTCTTCTCTTGCCCTCCACCTTTCCCAGCATCAAGGCCTTCTCAAGTGAGTCCTCCCTTCTCATTTGATGTCCAAAGTACTTTAGCTTCATCTTCACTATTTGTCCCTCCAATGAACAGTCAGGATTGATTTCCTCCAGTATTGACCTATTTGTTCTCTTTGCTGTCCAAGGGACTCTCAGGACTCTCCTCCAACACCACATCTCAAATGCATCTATTCTTCTGCGCTCAGCCTTCCTAATGGTCCAGCTTTCACACCCATACATTACCACTGGGAATACCATTGCTTTGACTATGCGAATTTTTGTTTTCAAGGTGATGTCTCCGCTTTTCACTATATTCCCCAGGTTTCTCATAGCTTGTCTCCCCATAATCAGTCGTCTTTTTATTTCATGGCTACAGTCTCCATCTGCAGTGATCTTAGATCCCAGGAAAGTAAAATCTGTCACTGCTTCTACTTCTTACCCATCTATTTTCCAAGGACTGATTGGACCTGTTGCCATTATCTTTGTTTTCTTGATATTAAGTCTCAAGCCAGCTTTTGCACTCTCCTCCTTCAATCCAATCAAGAGGTTCTTTAGGTCTTCCTCACTTTCTGCCATTAGGGTGGTATCGTCTGCATATCTCAAATTGTTGATGTTTCTCCCAGCAATTTTGATCCCATATTGTGATTCCTCCATCCCTGCATTGTGAGATCTGCAATTAAATATTTGCTCTGATCCTTGAAAATAGTTTTGAAAGTGCAAAGAGTTTCTCATAGGTCACTTCAGAGTCTCTTGGTCCAGGATTGCCTGTCTTATCTCTAAACTGGCCTAACTTCACAAACAAATCAAGGACAGCCCTATGTAAGAAGTGCCAATGGAACAGCATAGTTGCAGAGATGTACCCTGCAAAACTGCCAAAGATGATGCGGTGTAATCCACAGTCAGGAGGTCGCAGCCTGCACTTATGCCAACATCCTAAATTGAGGCCTGAGGATTTTGAGAGATACCCCTAATTGTCAGGTATATCAGAGTATTATGGGTAGGAACTGCCATCAAGATCAAATTGCTGTTGTATCTCTAGCTAAGAAGAACTAGGACAGAAGTTCTCAACCTATTGCCCGTGGGCCAGATCTGGCCTGTAGCACCAATTCATCTGGCCCATGGCCTCACTCCAGCCACCACCATCTCTTCAATCCTTGTCTCATCTACTTGGCTTGGCATGTCCCTAATGGCGCTCCATAGTAAGGTGGATGTTGTAAGGAAGGGATCCTCAACCTACAGCCTGTGGGCCAGATCTGGCTCATGGCACCATTCCATCTGGTCCATGCCCTCACGCGGCTTGGCGTGTGCCTAACTAATTTGATCTTGATGGCAAGGCAGATGTTGTAAGAAGGCTTGTTATGGGGCACAGTTACAGACATGCCAAGCCAAGTGGAGGGGACAAGGATTGAGGCAGCAGCAGCAGAAGCGGCAGCCACCCACATCTTTCCCAGGGGCCACTTTGTCCAAGAGCGGCTTTTCCAACAGACACACATGGCCACCTGCATCTTTCCCAGGGGGCGCTCTGGCAAAGCATGAGCAAGAAGGACAGCCGGGACCTTAGTAGCTAAAAAAATTAGCTACTAATTTTCCTATCCAGCATAAAATAACAAGCAAATAAATAAAAACCAACAAAATTTGTGGCGAAGAATTAATTGACTGCTGAGGAAGAGAGAAACTTCTTTAAAAGATGGCAAAAGGTGTGCTATGTAAGCTTCTATGGAGACAGCATTTCATAATCAGATGGTGAACCTTGGCACTCCAGATGTTCTTGGACTTCAATTCCCAAAAGCCCCCGTGAATCCACACGAATGGTTTTACTGCAATTCATCCAGGCCACACTGCCCTCGTCGCTCCTGGAAGTGGAAGTAAAACGCGCCCATACAGCAGCGGTGAGGGCGGCGTGGGCCGGATGAATCGCAGTAGACCCATTCATGTGGATTCACAGGGGCCTTTGAGAATTGAAGTCCAAGAACATCTGGAGTGCCAAGGTTCACCATCACGGTACTAGAGGAAAAGTTTGTTTTCTCATTGTCAGTTTTCCATGGAGTGGGTGGGTCACAAACAGCCAGACCTCTGTATTAGCAATCTTAGGATCTGAAAAGGTTTATATGATAATGCTTGAGACATTTGACCCTTTAATTATGGAAGTACAGTACAGGTTTAAAGTTTTATAGGTTTAAACTAGAACTCTGAACTGAGTCAGGAACATATCCAGTTCCAGTTCTAGCCATTGCACTGAAACTGGGATGTACAGTATTGCTATAGCATTAATACCTGCCTCTGATATTGGCCATGTTGAACATGTTATACTCAAACTTCAACCCCTTCATGTCCCTATGAGTATATCATGGGTTATCAGTAAAAGAACATGGATTATGGCTGCTTTCCTTTGAGGCATAACATTTTGGTTATGGCCTGTAGGGAGTCTATATACTTTTTAAAAACCAATCTTCCAATAGTTGTAGAGGATCTAAACCAGTATTTTCCAACCTTTGGTTTTTGGACTTAAATTCCCAGAAGCCTAAGTCAATTCCCCAAAGCGCTGATCAGCCAATTACTGACTTAGGCTTCTGGGAATGAAGTCACCCCGTGGTGCATGGGGCCCCACATTTGGAACCACTGTTCTAAACACAACTGGGACAATTATGGAAGAAACTATTCCCAATAACTTGTATACAGTATAACCTTACAGGCGAAGTAACCAAACCCATTGATCAAATCAGCACAATGAAGACAATATTTATATTAGCACTGGCTGGTTAAAAGTAGGTTCACAATGTAGGCACTTCTTGAAAACACTTGAAAGTTAAATATACAAAACAAATACTGCAGCAAATATAAACTTCACTTTCTGTACTTCACTATTGCATAAACAAACACATTCATTCCTAATAGCAGTAAGTTATCCAACCACAAATGAAAGTAAAAGGGATGAGAACTAATGGAGTCTAAGTTAACACTACTATATAAAACATTTCCCATGCCATTATCTAGTGAGAATGCCACATAACTTTATAATGAACAACTGCTTCCTTCTATAGTACAATTACTATAATATCACTTAAAAATATATATTTGGTAATCAATACATCACAGCATGGTCTACAACATTGACTGAAAGAAACAGCTCCTTTCTCTTAATCTTCTTGTACAGTTTTCAAATTTTGTCTGAAATCTTGCTTTAGTGGGAAATAAATCTTACAAGAATTAGGGATTATGTTCCAGTTCCAACCCATAATCTGCAAATAGATTTAATCAACAATGGCAATAAAAGGGAGAATGCAAGCGCGGTGCCAAAATGGCCGCCACGCTCTTTGCGGCCCCCCCACCGGACTTGGACATCCGGGTAGTTAGGGGGGCATGGCCAGCACCCTTTAAAAGGGGTGGCCACGAGGCAGCCGCGCTGCCATTTTGCGAAGCGACGGAGAGGAGAAGTTTTTCCCCAATCACTCCGTCGCTCTTCCCTTTAGCCGGGAAGCCTCTTTTGGGCAGCGGTTTCTTCTTCGCTTCTTTTCTTCGGCTTCCCAACAATTTGCGGCAATGCCTTCCAAAAAGAAGGCGATGGCGAACGCGGTTCGCCCTTCAAGGAGGCGCCAGCCGGGTCGGAGGACCGCGACTGCGCCCCCTCAGCAGGCCCCCTTTCCGGGGGCGCCCACCGGGACTGGCGGGATGGGGTCGATTGCTCCCTGGCCTGAGGCTGGGCAGCCTCAGACCGGCCCTGCAGGGGCTGCGGCCCCCGGCCCGCAATTAGCAGCCACCGGCCCGGGCCTGGCGCATAACCAGGCTGGGCCTTCGGGCCTTGGCACGCAGCTTCCAGCGGTGGGCTTTAACCAAGGGGGTTGGCTGGGTTCCCTTCCCTGGCAGGGCATGCCCCCGGCCCCTCTGGGGCCGGTGGTTGGGGCATGGCCGTATTCGGGCCCCGGGGTCCAGAGACCTGGCCCGGCGCCAGCGACCGGTGGGCCGGCTGGCCCTTTGCTCCCCATCAGCGTTGGGGGCTATGTAAACATTGATGCCCTACTGGCCCGCGTAGCGGCCCTGGAGGCATCTTTAGGGATAGTTAATCCATCCGGGGCACCTTTGGGTTTACAGGTCAACTCAGCGTCTGCCGGTCCTCGGCAGGCAGCCAAACGGGTTGAGCTGCCTGAGGCACGTAGGTCGGCGCCAGCCGCGGCCTCGCAGCTCCCCACGCAGTAGATGCCGCCAGCAGGTAGTGGTCAGGCCCCATCTACGAGCTCGGTTGCGGTCGCGAGCTCCGACGCCCGCAGTGGGCCGGAACCCCCGGTGGGGGCGGCCCATAGGGGTGCAACTTGTGAGTATACGGTCCAAGCTAGTGCACCCACACCACAACCCACAACGGGGGGAGGTTTACAGTGGCCGTGGCCTCGCCTGGCTGGGGCGGCGGGTCAGCCGCCGCTGGCCCATCCGGGAACGGCTCCAACACTCCAAGGCCCCTCTTGGGGCGGGGCACCCTGTCCTGCAGGGAACTTACTGGGGGTGGCGGGGCTGGTCCAGGCTCCTTTCATGGTGCCCAGCACTGTCAATGTGCCGGTGTCGGCCTTGCCGACAGCAGGTTATTCGTTACCCCTCGGGGATCACCTGGCCCAGGCCACCAAGGAAAAGATCAGGCGGGGGGAGTATGTGGACATTTTCTCCCTCTTGAATAGAGAACCCACCAAAGAGGAGAGGGAGGGGCAGGACGAGAAGGACAAGGAGCAGTCACGTCGACGTAAGCCGCCACGCATGTGGGCCAACTGGTTACCCGCGTACCTTATATACATGGCGGTGTACCTCAGGGCCCGGCCTGACCTGGCAATTCCGATGGTCCAGTATTTGGACAACATATACCGGGCGATGGTTGATTTCCCTGGCCCGTCGTGGTTGGCTTACGACGAAGAATTCCGTATGAGAGTGCCCCTACACCCAGAGATGAGGTGGGATGAGCCCTGCCAGAAGCTGTGGCTTCTGTACATGACCCCCACGCGCCCTGCGCCAGGGGAGAGGTACCATTGTGGACATGCGGTCCAGCGAACTGCTCCAGCCCAGGCACCCCGCCAGGTGGCGGGGCAGGGGGTTCCAGCCTGCCTGCTGTGTTGAAGCTTCTCGGCCAATGGTCCGTGCAACAGGAAGCAGTGCCGATACAGGCACGAGTGTCCCTCTTGTGCTGGCCCCCATGCCGCCTCCGCGTGTCCTAGGGCAGGCGGACTGCGGGGCAGAGGTAGAGGTGGACAGGGAGCGGGCAGAACTGCCACGGAGGGAGCTGGTCAAGCAAAAGGCCCCCTCCCCAATTAATGTGGATATGTTGGAGCGTTGGCTCACGATGTACCCGAGGAGGGCAGATACAGCTTACCTGCTTGAGGGTTTCCAGCAGGGGTTTCACATTCCTTTCACAGGGGACAGGTCCCCTCAAGATGCCCCCAACCTGTTATCACTCAGGGGAAGGGAGGAGGTGGCTGCCATGAGCATTGCTAAGGAGGTTGCTGCTGGCAGGGTCGCTGGCCCTTTCCCTGTCCCACCATTTCCCAATCTCAAGGTTTCCCCGTTGGGGTTAGTGCCCAAGAAGTCACCGGGGGAGTTCCGTTTGATACACCACTTGTCTTACCCGGCTGGCCGTTCGGTCAACGATGCTATCCCTGACGACCTTTGTTCGGTCAGGTATACATCTTTTGACCAGGCCCTGCGCATGGTGCGCTCATGTGGCCCGGGTGCACTACTGGCTAAGTGCGACATTAAGTCCGCGTTCCGTCTCCTGCCAGTGCACCCGGGCGACTTTGAGTTGCTGGGTTTCAAGTTCCGGGGTGAATTTTATTTCAACAAGGCCATGCCTTTTGGCTGCTCTATTTCATGCTCGGCATTTGAGCGCTTCAGCACCTTCCTGCAATGGGCCTTTGTTCGCAGGTCAGGGTCCCGGTCTGTAGCCCACTACCTCGACGATTTCTTATTCGGGGGTGAACGGGGCTGGGACACGTGCACGCGTCTCCTAAATACATTTCAGACACTAATGAGGGAACTCGGTGTCCCTTTAGCGCCCGAAAAGACCGAGGGCCCTTCAACCAAGCTCACATTCCTGGGGGTGGAGATTGACACGGTTGTGCAAGCATCCAGGTTACCTGTTGATAAGGTTTCACAGATCGTTGCACTCATTTTGGACTTGCTGGCAAAACGCAAGGTGTCCCTTCGGGCGCTCCAGGTGTTACATGGTCACCTCAATTTCGCTTGCAGTGTCGTCACACCTGGCAGAGCATTTGCTCGACGCTTGTGCGACACCATGACTGGCTTGGCCAGGCCCCACCACAGGGTCCGACGGAACAAGGGCATGAGGGCTGATATGCTCATCTGGCTTCAGTTCCTGAGGGAATTCAATGGGGTGTCATTTTGGAGGTCTGACCTTTTGGTTTCCCCTCGTTTTCAGGTTCAGTCGGATGCTTCAGGGTCCCTGGGTTATGGGATTTACTTCGAAGGGAAGTGGGCCTACGGCAGATGGCTGCCAGCCTGGTGGGGCACGGATCGCTTGCGCGATCTCACGTACCTGGAATTTTTCCCCATTCTGGGAGCTTTGATGCTATGGGGCAAGGAGTGGGCCAATTCGGTCGTCCATTTCTGGTGTGACAATGCGGCAGTTGTCCACATTGTCAACTCACAGACGTCAAAATCTCCCAGGGTTATGGAATTGGTTCGCCAGTTTGTGTTGCGCAGCCTACGCCTCAATGTGCTTTTTAGGGCCAGACATGTTCCAGGTATTAATAATGATATTGCTGACGCTTGGCCCCGTGCCTTGGCCCCGGACGCAGAGGAAATTCCCTCACCGCTCCCAGACGAGATATGGACGCTTGGCAAGGAGAGGTGAACCGGGCGATCGGCATGTCACTCGCCCCCCCGCACGCGTAAGGCGTATAACCATGCATTCAGTTCATTCAGGGCCTTTTGTGCCCAATCACGGCTGCCTGAAAGTTGGCCCATCCCAGTGGCTCACGTCCTCCAATTTATGGTTTACTTACATGCCCAGGGCTTAGCCCCCCGCACCATAGCATCCAGGCTGTCAGCGCTGGCATTCATGGCCAAGGTGGGTGGTTTTGCTGACAGCACAAATGATTTTCGCATACGACATGTTTTGGAAGGGTGGGTGCGGGAACGTGGGCGCAGCCCGGACGACCGCCACCCTATTTCTCCTGGAGTACTTACCCACCTTGCACGGGGTTGGCATGACCTGTGTTTCGACAGGTATGAGGCAACCCTGTTTCACGCGGCTACTACGGTGGCCTTTTTTGGGGCGCTCCGCATCAGTGAGCTGGTGCTACTGTCTAAGGCGGATGCGAGTCGTAGGGCACTGGAACTCGAAGATGTCTATGTTTCCAATGATTGGGCTCAGCTGAGGATACGCTCCTCTAAGGTTGATCAGCACGGTGTAGGCAGTGGTATAAGACTGCTACGATGTTCCATGGCAGACATCTGTCCGGTTGGTGCCCGACAGGAGTTCCTTGCACTACGTGGTACGCACCCTGGCCCGTTTTTCTGTCACCAAGATGGGTCTCCCCTTACTAAATTTCAATTTTGGAAGGTGACCGGTAAGGCACTAGCCAGTGTTGGCCTCCCTGGGGCTCGTTACGGCACCCATTCATTCAGGATAGGGGCGGCTTCCACCGCAGCGGCGTTTGGGTACTCTGGGGCTGAAATACACAACATGGGAAGGTGGGGATCACGATGTTTTCAGTTGTATGTTCGCCCTCTTCAACAGTGAGTACCAGTTAAGTCACTGCCCTATTTCCTTTTTTCCTTGACAGACCCTGGGTGTCGTCTTACACCGGTGACAGTATGGCTGGTGGGCCACAGCTATGTGCACAGGGCAGCGCAGTTTGCTGTGGCGACAGAGTGGGGACACCGACTGGGACTGGGTGCATCCGCAAGTCTCAGGTGGTATGGTAAGCGCAGAATGTTATGGCGGGAACTGTTGCCATTCCTTTTCTCCATCAGGGATGCTGACCCGCCTGATGTCCTGATTATACACCTCGGGGGTAATGATTTGGGACAGGTCACGGGCCTATCGCTGAAGCATGCGATTTGCGGTGACCTGGCCTACTTGCATTATGTGTGGCCTGCCACAACCCTACTTTGGTCGGACATGATACCGCGGCACGCTTACAGGGGAGGGTTTAACCTCCAGGCCCTTGATCGGGCTCGGCGCTCGGTGAACAGGGCTATTGCCCGGTTCTTTATGGACAAGGGTTGGGGGCGCATCATACGACACTCCACCATCAGTCTCCAAAATTATGAGCTTTACACAGGGGATGAGGTCCATCTGTCGCCGGGAGGTATGGACCTCTTGTTGGGAGATTGGCGAGCAGGCCTGTTGACCGAGCTGACGGTCTGAGGGGGGGGCGGTGAGCCTTTGTTGAAGCCTCCCCGTGTGGCGGGTAGCACTGGTAAGGTAAACATTTATGACCCACAGGTATCCGGCAGGTTCGCAATTGACTGGACAACACTAGACAGGCACAAGTTGGTTAACGTTGTCCGGTCAACGATGAACCAGGCAATGGGGTGATGGCACGAGCTAGGCAGCATGCATCACCCCGTTATTTTACGGATACGCGTCAGAGGGTGGGGTCAATAGTTAGATTATTGACTACGGTCAACAATTTGTTGTCAACAAACAAATTGATACAAATGGATACATTGTAACCAATTGCCGTTGGCAATTTTGGGTGGAACCTTACCAGTGTTACTTCGGCCTGCTTGCCTTAAGAATTATAATTGGTTGAATACCAATAGAAA
Source organism: Bradypodion ventrale (assembly GCA_035047345.1). NCBI lineage: Eukaryota > Metazoa > Chordata > Lepidosauria > Squamata > Chamaeleonidae > Bradypodion > Bradypodion ventrale. The sequence goes on from JAWDJE010000002.1 coordinate 145,961,287, forward strand.
TTTATAATTCGGACTAGGGCATGTGGCCCAATGCCGTTATCCACTTTTACCAGTGTCTGAGTCCTTTATTGGGGGGTGCGCATGCAAAAGCCAGCAGTGATAACAAAAAGCGTACCAGGCTACTAAAGGAGTTGACAACACTTCAGAGGTAAAAATTTTATCATTTATTTTATAAATATAAACAATCACAAATCTTATATCACAAATCTACGTATTTTGATTCAGGCCTGAAGGAGAAGACTATGAAGAATCTCAGATGGCAAGCACCTGTGATCTATAACAATTCCAAGATCCTCTTCCCTTGTAGTATTACTGAGCCAAGTATCCCCCTCCTTAAACTGTGCACCTGGTTTTTGTTCCCTAGATGTAAAACTTTGCACTTTTCCATGTTAAATTTCATTTGGTTTGTTTCAGCCCAGTATTCAAGCCTATCAAGGTCTTTTTAAATTCTTCTCCTGTCTTCAAAGGTATTATTGATTCCACCCAGTTTTTTTGTTTTCTGCAAATATGATAAGAACTCCCTCCACTCCTTCATCCAAGTCATTTATGAAAATGTTGAAGAGCACTGACCCCAGTGGTACTCTTGTTACTCCCTTCCAGCATGAGAATGAGCCATTGATATGAACTCTCTGAATATGATTCTGTAACCAAATGTATATCTACCTGACACTTCTGCTATCCAGGCCACACAGTTAGTTTGCTAATCAGAATATCATGGGGCACATTGTCAAAGGTTTTGCTGAAGTCAAGACCTTTGACAAAGTGTCCCATGATATTGTGTTTAGCATAACAGGTTTCTTTTCCTAAATTGTTATATAGAACAGGATTTCAAAAGTTATTATGTCATGCATAATGGAGTTAAATGAAGAGGCACAGAATATCATGAGGAAACAGAAAGTGCACCTCTCATTTAATTTAGATTACTGAGAGCAGATCTATTAAATACATTTACAATTGAATAACTATCTTTCCATTAATTGAAGTCTGTAAGCTCTTTGTGGGCTTGTCTACATGGGCTCTTTTGGAGCTGGTGTGGGCTAGAGCAGGGGTTCCCAACCTAAGACCCATGGGCTAGATCTGGCCCACTGCACCATTTCATGTGGTCCCCATCCCACCCCTCCAAGGGCATTCAAGAAACAAAATGGCCACCCCCATCGTGCAGGCAGGGCAAAATGGCCATCTGGCCCTCGAAGCTGACTGAGAGAGCATGACCTGGCCCCCAGCTTGAAAAGGTTGGGAACCCCTAGGCTAGAGTCACTTGGGTTGGGGGTAGAGATGTAGTATGCTATGTCATACAATCCTCACATCCAAATGGTTCAAGTGACCCTATTTGGTCCCGTTCCTTTGGCTCTCAATTTGACATACTGTAAAGTGGCTTAGGAAGAGAGTTACTTCAGGATATTTGTAAATTAAAGACTTCACTGCTCCTTCTTATAGAAGACTAGCAGAGGTTGCCCGGCATTGCCGGGCTGTTTTAAATGGTGTTGGAAGGTTTTTGTTTTGTTAATGTTTGTACAAATGAGGTTAGTCTGTAATTGTGATTTTTAAAATGTTTATTTATACACACGGGCTGTTATAAACTGTGATCAGCTTTTTGGGGTTTGTTTTTGTGGTTTAAAAAAAGAGGAAAGGATGATATAATTTTTTACAATTATTTTATTTTACCAAATAATGTTTTAGTATGTGAATTTTTTTTAATAGTTGTACCTTGGATAATAATTTTTAAAATGTTGAAAGTACATGTTTTTTTTACATTCAATGTTTTGAAACTGTGTTTAGATGTTTTGGGGTTTTTTTGTGAAAACTCTAAGGATTTTAGAAATGTTTTCATTTTATTATTTTGTGATTTGTTTCTGATTTTTGTGAAATGTTTTTATTTTATTATTTTGAGATTTGTTTGTGATTTGTGTGAATGTGTGATGTAATGTTATGTTTTTGACTGTTTTTTCTCTTGTGGCCTCTGGGTGGGGGTGTTGAGTGTTTGTTTTACTTTGCCTGTTTTTTTGTCTACTGGTCTCTGGGTGGCGCTTCTTCCGGTAAGTAGTCTGTTTCTTTCCTCATTTCATTTCCGGACATCGTGGAGGGAGGACGTGTGGTGGTAAGTTGGCTGGTTTAATTTCTTTTGTAGGTTTTTTTGGTTTTTATTTTTTGGCATTTTTCTGTGTGTTTTTGCTGTTTGGTATTTTTGGTTTTGATTAATTTTGGATGTTTTTGTTTGTGTGTTTTTTTAATTAATGGTTTGTTTATTTATTTATTTTTGGTGTTTGTTTTTTACTTTTGTTTCTCTTTCAAGGGGGGAGGGCACTGGTGCCTTGGCCCCTGCTTGAAAGCGAAACACTTTTTTGGTAAGTAAAGTCAGCGGGCAGAGCACCGTCCACTGGCTTTACTTTCCTGGAAATGGGTTCACTTTCAAGTGGTGGCTAAGGCTTGAAAGCAAAAAACTTTCCTTCCCGCAGCGTGGCCTCGCTGGCCGGACCACGGGAATCCCAGCGCCGCTTCAAGTGGTGTGTGTGGGGGGTGGGGTGGGCTTTCATTTCCGCATCCCGGCCTCACTGGCCAGACCACAGGAATCCCAGCGCTGCTTGAGGTGGCATGTGTGTGGGGGGGTGGGCTTTCCTTCCCGCAGGCTGGCCTCACTGGCCGGACCGCGGGAATCCCAGCGTCGGTTCAGGCAGCGTTGGGGTGGGTGGGCTTTCCTTCCCGTGGCCCGGCCTCACTGGGGGGGCCGCAGGAACCTCTGTGGCGCTTGAGGCCGCTTGTTTTTTTTTGTGTGTGGCTTTGAGGCACTGGATTTTTAATTTTTATTTTTCACACGGCGGGCTTCTCAGCGTTCTGTGCGCTCATTGCGCGCAGGACTCTGGGGCTTGTAGTAAAGGGTTTGTGGTTTGTGTTTGTGCTGGGTTTTTTTCCTGCGGCTCGATTTTGATTGGCCGCGGCACATTTCTCAACGTTCTTTGTGCTCGCGGCTCTCACCCTGATTGGCTGTGGTGCGGCGCAGCGCAAAGAACGTTGGGAAATGAAGTTGTTTCCCTTTTTTGCATTTGTGGGGCTCTTGCCCCACTGGCACATTTCTCAATCCTTCGTTGACCTGCAGACCCAGTTCGGGCGACTGCACAAATGTGGGCTAGTAGGGCCTGGCTTAGGATTGTATCAGAAGTTCCAACGGTTAACGCTTGATTTTATAGGTTAAGATGAAGTTTTAAAAAATCAGCATAATAGTGCTGTCTCATGAATAAGAAAATTCAAAAATTGAAAACTTCCCACTAATGGACCTAGTTTACTTGCTCTTAATAAATCATCCATTGGTGTAACCCTCTTTGTAAAAAAAGTGGACAACTGTAGAAAAGAGGCATCTCTATCAGAAAATCACCTGTCCTTTCTAATAAGGAACATGCTTGTAAAGAAGCCCAAATTAAGAATCTGTACAGATGTCAAGCCATTAAACTAGAGACATTCCAAAGAAGACATTGACCATTTATGCCTACACTTTAAAAAATACTACTGTCTCTCCTCAGAGTACAAATACTCAGTCTATTATGTCAGCCATGGCTTCTAATAAAGACAGGAGAAGTGTCAGCAAATTTACTATGTTTGCTGCATCTTTTAACTGCTACAGATGACTCTACCTTCCTATGCACATTTAGCATTGCAATGAAGTACTGTACTTTTTTTTTTGTCCTGTGTACTTTGTTATCTGCAAATATGATAAGAATGTGAAACTGTCAAAATGAAGCCACCTTTTGGTGATTTCATTCTGCAGTTCCTTTCACCCGACCTAGTGTGAGAAAGATTAGCCTGAACAAGGGGACTGTTCTCCAGGGTACACTCGATTATGGTTCAAAAATATCACATTCTTCAAGGAGGTTCTTTCTGTGGTATTTTAAAGGGAAATACTGAAGTACTTTGAAAGGAAAAATCAAGTACTTGCTAGCTTCTTTGGAGAAAAGGTTGTTAGAGATGATGCCCTGATTATATCATCTGATATACAAACAAGAGACCATAAATAAAAACTGCAATCATGATTTCAACATTGCAAAAAGAGGAGGATCAAACTAAGCTCAGAGAAAATGAAGCAAAAACAAAAAAGTTGCAAGCAACGTATGTAGAGCATGTACTGTACTTGGTGTCTATTAGGTATGTCAGCTTAAGGTGTAAAGTAGAATCCCAGGAACAGAGAGGCAGTTCAAAGTATGCTATCACCAATGGATACAATGGAGATGCAGTCAACTAATACAATGTGATCCCCATTGAATCTAGAAACCTACAGGAAACCAACTTCATTATTTTTCCCTGACATGGATTGTAGTAGATGTTTTTTTTAAAAAAAAATCATCACTAGCACACAATAAGAGTACGGAGCTCTATCCTATACTCATTTGGATTTGGCACAAATCTTCCTCTCTTTTCAGTCATTACTTTCTTGGCTACCCTGCTTACTTTGAAGCAGTATATCAAAATGTTGCCCTGTTCTGTTCAGAGGGAAAGTGCGCCTGGCTATGATCAAGCCATTGATGAGTTCCACAAGACGACCAGGATGTCAACAGGAAGGCCAGCTAGTCATATTATCAGATGAATGTTCCAGAGCACCCCCTCCCCCCTGAATCCATTAATCTCTAAGGCTGCCCCATTTAGAAAGGTATCCCCTGCTCACAACAGTACAAACTCCCGAGTATGCAGCATGCAATTTCATTGTGCTCTGCAATGTATATGAAATTTTCTATCTACCTTCCTGTTTAATTTAGTCCTGCCACATTCTGATTCACTAAAAAAGATTTTGGTTGCTTATTCTAATGAACGGGCACAGAACATGAGCCCCCTACAGTGGATGTCACCCCTGTCCTTTTCCTTGCATGTGCTACCACATTTGGTAGTAGATTTGTCACATTTGCCACAATGACAAATGTTCTAACTCCGGAGTTCTCAACCTTTTTAAGCCAGGGCAATTTCCCCAAATCTTGCTTTCCCAGCTAACTCACCTCTTCTCTGTTGTGTAAGACACAGACCTGTGTTTTCAAAGGGGTTAGTTTCAGCTGGTTATTTCTGTTATATAAGGAAATATATTCTAATGCAGAGTTTTTCTGCTGCTCAATGCACTTATAGATTTCCCTAGAAGACTGTCAAGGCATTATCCCTTTTTCTTTTAAACAAGGTACTTAGTGGCTAATCACTTTGTGTGTTTTTTTCATGTCAGAGATTACTCTGGGTTGAGAGGATTTTTGCAGGGGATGCCCGAATGTAGCTCCTTTCATGTCCCCTGTTGTGCAGCTCTCTGGGAATCATACCCCATGATTTCTGTCTCCAAGCACAGTGCTTTTACCCACTGAGCCACCCGGGAGCTTTGGTTCTTAAAGAGAATTGATCACTCAAGTGACTCCAGCAACGCTGTTCTCCTTAATAAGAAGATGTGCTACCACGTAGTCTAAGGGTGCAATACAGTGCTGACAAATGAAAGTCAGATGTTCCACTTCTAATGTATTTATGTACATATAAGCATGAAACTATCTATTGAGAATAAGCATATGCTGACAAAATTAAAGATTTCATTTATTTATTTCATTTTTAAACATAAGAAAGATTTTTTTCAGAAACCTTCAGGAAGTAAGCTGCAAAAATTTCCAAAGGGTTGATGGACATTTGGCACAACAGTACTTTCACCATTTGGGGCAGTTCAAAAGTGATTTCCATTCCTTTTAAAGGGGGATCGTGTCCTATTTCTTTGACTTTTGACTACATATGGCTCTGTATACCCATTTGGAGTGAGAGAATTATAGTAGTGCTTGGAGTAAACATTAAGCTTTACTTATTTTTAAAGCCCTTGACCAAGGGTTCCCAACCTTTTTACATTGTGAGCCTGAACACACCCCCTGGACAGCTGAGCGGGCTAGGCCGCACACCCTGGTAGCAGAAGTAAATGCACCCCCTTCTGCATTTATGACAGCTGCGGGCAAATTTACAGCTGATGTAACCGCGTTTACGCATGTGCTGGTACATTTTACGGCTGTTGTAAATGTGTCCACTTCCACTATTGGGGTGGAGGTGGTGGGCCACATGAAATGGTGCCACAGGCAGGGGCCAGCCCAAAGGCTGTAGGTTGGGAACCCCTGCTCTAAACACACTTTAGTTCCAGCATTCTTTAAGGAAAAAATGGGGTGTCTCCTTTGGTATTTAGCTGTCCCTTGTACCCACTGGAAGACACATCCTGCCACTGATGTGCCAGCAAAAAACAGGCCTTTAAAAAGACTTTAAGATAAATGACACCTGCATGGTGGTAAGGTTTCCTTAGGTAGCAAGGGAGAGGGCAGCATACAAACAGGTGAAGGAGGGCAGCCTGGGGCTTGTGGGTATTTCCTATCATTGCAGAAACACATGAAGGGAAGGGCAGGAGTTCCAGGAACCACAATTACAATTCCAGGAATCTGCATCTCCTCTAGCTTCCCTTTGGTTATGGTATTTCAGAGCTGAGAAGTCCATGAAGCAGGGCAGGAAGAGTTAGCAGTGTCTGAAAAAACTGTGTCTACCCCACTTTGTTAACTGTATAGAGCTCATCCTTTCTCACATGGAAGACTTACCAGCACAAAGTCTCCTCTTGAAATGTAATTCCTTTAGAAAACATCAAGTTCTATAACAGAACTAAAATATCATAGGAAGTTACTTTACATTTTAATATCTTCTTGCATCTTCAAACCATGGCAGGTTTGATCCACTTAGAAGTGGTCACTATGCTGCATATAAGTAGAAAGAAGGGAGTGCATCTTAGGTTGCACCAATGATGAATATGTTTGCCTTAAGATCAGAGAGAGAAGGGGGACTACTCAGGTTTCCAGGGGGACTACTCAGGTTTCCAAGAATGTCCTTCAAATGTTCTAAACTCAGGAGTTCTCAACCTTTTAAAGTCAGGGGCCGGGTCACACTCCCTCAGACAGCTTTGGGGCCGGATGGCCATTTTGCCCTTCCTCCACCACATGGCACTTCCTGGTGTTGTAGAGGCAGGTGGGGCCACATGAAATGGTGCTGTAGGCCACATGCAGCCCACGGGCAGAAGGTGGAGAATCCCTGTTCTGACTTATGCTGACCTTCAATTATATTATTTCCTTCTTCTTACATGCTGAGTTTCAAGTCCTAGAGTAGACAGATTAGTCTTAAGGTTGTCAATGTCACTTTCTTCTCACATTCTGTCTCAACTTCTTTCCTGAAGAAGAAATATTGTTCTCAACAGGAAACTACAGGTATATCTCTCTGCATCCCCACTAAGGTCCCTATTATATTTTCCATCACAGTGTATTCCTATAATAATGAACTTTCTTACTTTTCTGAATAAGAAGTCTGGATAAGATTACTTTCCATGGTGCATTATGAGAGTTCAGAGGACTAAATCCACTCTTTGATACAATAATTAATACAGTAGCAATGTTACTATGCTAACATGAGTTTCTTTTCATCCTATCAAAAAGCAAACAATTTGGCCATTTACTGATCTTCTTATTACAGGCTGGCCGGCAGACCTGCAGAGTTTGAGGTTTTATAAAACTATGGGTTGGTTCAGACCCAGGCAAAGCAGCTGGCTTCTAAATCTGCCAAAATTGAAATGGGATCCTTTCTGACATACCAAAAGTGAATCAAAACCAAATCCTGTGTTTGGTATAGATTGTGGGTTGTCCGCACTAATTGGATATTAAACCTCTCCCGAGGGGTGCGCCCGGTGTCCACAGACCCGCATGCCAGTCCCCAAACTGGCCGTACTTGACTGGAGAGGAAATTGGGGAGATAAGCGGGCAGGCTAGGAATAAACAATGGCTAAGGCTGGGGACAAATAGAGTTAGGCAAGCAGACAGGGGCAAACAAGAGACAAGATTAGGTGCCCGGGGTCAATCCACATAGACCCTGAGATTAGGGCAGGAACAATGGGTCTCGCCAGCCCAAGGCAATTAGGTGCGGGTTTTCCATTAACCTCGGGGTGGCCTCAGAATAGCCTTCCAGACACGAGTTTCATGAGAATGCCATGCACGCAAGCCTTCTGTACAGGGGATGGCGCGATTGTCTTAGATACGCATCTTCGCCCCTAGGCAGAGAATAAATACTTGCTCCCAACTCCGGTCGGGGCTGGACTTTGCCACACGGCCACCTCCCACGTCTCATTGCAACATCAGATCTCTTAAAAAACCAAAGTTTCCCCATACAGCACTTTTCATAGTTCTGTTGTCCTTAAGTGCATCCCATCCCACTTTATCCTGTTTTCCAGAATGCCTGTTACCTTCCTTTGGAACAGTTATAATGCCTGCAATTTAGCCAGACCATTTAGGAGCTTACAAAAGTGAATGCAATGCACAGACAAATTCCTTCAGTGATTCAGTTTACCATATAAGTCAGTCTGTCGCTCCCCTTCACCACAATTTCTTTGCCTTAATCAACCTAATGCTCTCTTCCCTTTCCTGGCTCCCTTCATGTGTCTTCAGGTTTCTCTAGCTGCTGGGGTTTAATAGGCAGATCTGAAAAGGGCAATTTAGTGTGAACGAACGTTCCAAGATGCTATGTGCAGTTGATGGCATGTTAAGCTGGCCACACTCAGATCCAGTTGTTCAGATCAAACAAAAGCTAATGTTTAACAAGCTGATGGGAGGGGATTCACTTTGGAAACTGATGAGGTTAGCATGTTTATTACTTTCCCATTTTTACAATAAGGAAAAGAAAAGAAACACCTTTTTGTCTCTTACAACACTGATGTGTAATCCTCCCTCCACAAGTTCAGAGCAGTGCCTTAGGTCTGGAACAACCCTGATTCAAATGGAGCTTGATAGGCTCGTTTCTTTAAACCTGGGCTTCTCTTGATGACACATAAGTAGGGCTGCTAGATGGTGAGGATCCAGTTTTAAGAGCAAAAGGAGGCAGAGGAGGTGAGTTCAGCTCACCTCGCCCTCAAGACACTTTTCCCCCTGCCAAGTTCATTACTAACAGAGGAGAAAACAGGAATGGCAGACTCTTCACAGGAGGTAAACTACAGGAAAAGCGGGTGAGAGAATTCAATGACAGTATTCTCAATTGCATGACCCTTGAACACTGGAAATATTAACCCCTATCCTCTACTGTATAAGTTGATCTGATATAAAGCTCATGTAGGCTAGGTTGAGAGGTATTTCCGTGAGCTTTACAGCACTTTGAACAATTCGTTTATTCTCTCATTCGTTGTACAAACCAAGTTTTCAGTCAGATGAGAGAAAAAGAAATCAAAGGGCATTTCCAAAATTAGAGAAACATTTTATTAAGCTTCATTTATATTAAAGTCCTTTTTCAGACTCATTAGTAACCTGTTTTCCACCCCTTGGCCTCAATTACCCCAATTTCTGCCACATTTTCACAGCATTTCCTCACGTCTCCTTCTTTGAATAAGCAACTGTCTCTTAACAGATTTGCTTGAATGATTCTGCACTATACTGTAAAAGCCCATTTCTCCTACTTCACTAGGTATTGTCAGGTAAATAAGCCAAAGACTGAAATTGTACACAACATTTTTGAGAACTGTACAGCTGATGCCAGCCTACCCATTAGCTCTAGAAACTAAGCTCTCTGAAACCTGCAGATGAGCATGGGGAAATGTGGCAAAAATGAAAAACTGCATCCTTCACAACCTCTGAGAAACCGAATACGTTTGTACGGCTCTCAATGACTGGCAAGATAACAAACCAATTTTTATAGTTGAACTAGATTAAGAAACGATTCCTTTTCTTTCAAGTTAGCAGTATAGTACTGAGTGAGACCTGTCATATCTCTGTGAGATTCTGAGAAAAATAAGCACACAACGATAAGAAAGGCTCCCTTGAGAAGTCAAATTCATAGGATTGCTCTAGCATATTGTCAGCTCCACAAGTGGCAAATTAACTTGCTTTTGTTTTGTGATTGGTCCTCAGGAGCTAACACAGGTTTTGTCTGGAAATGTATTTGTTTAATCAGGAAAGTTTGTGGAATCCCAGGTAATTGCTATCTCCTTCTAATTAAGACAGACTCCCCTCTGTTCCCATTGTGGCGAACAAAGAAGTGATATAAATATATGAATTAACTAGGTTGAGTTTGTGCAAATCAAGATCTCACAACCTCAATTTCACACTAAAAAATGTGATTTTTTCCCCACCAGCAGTGCTATAAATAGGATTCATCAGTGGTGTCACTACTCCACCTGCTCCCCACTAAACAACAATCTGCTTCTCATGTCACATCAAAAGTGGGGTCCTCAAAATGTCCATTCTGTAGTATTTAAAATGTATTCATAGGCACCACAACAGTTTGTTTATAGCAAGATTCTGCAAGCACTCTATGAATGCCTTGGAAATTATGGTGTCAGCCTGACATGAAAACAAAGACCTCATATTTTGATGAAATATGCAAAGAGGCTTTTGAGCCATTCTCAAAGGTAAATAAATGTAAGATAACCTTTGGAACAACAAGTCCTGCAGCAAGAATATCTGGAGACCCCTGCCCACGGAGTAGCTTCCTTGGGTCAGTTTGAGGCTAGGGGAAGGGGGAGAGAACTGACCTCATCAGCAGAAAGGTGGGATATATCTGCAACACATAAATACATGTTTCCTAGAAAAACTGGAAGCATCACCCAACTTCTGGACTAACTTTAATAGTTGGGACAAAGAAGTAGCTCATTCTGCACCAGCTGGGGGGGGGGGGGGGGACCTAATATCTGCCGACTTCTTATTTTAGGGTTGAGATATGTCCCTGGAAGCCCTGCCTGCTTCTGAAAAGATGTGCCACTCTATTTGCTCCCTACTTTTCCAGACACCGTTGCTTTCTCCCTTTTGAACTCTCTCTCCCCAGCATGGCAATTCAGAATGAAAATTCTTCAGGGCCAAGGCTGAGACTTGGGGTGAGTATTTTTTTTTAAGCAAATTTATTAAAGGTAAAGGTCTCCCTTGCTTGAAAGCCAGTTGTATCCAACTCTAGGGGGCCGGTGCTCATCTCTGGTTACAGCCAAAGAGCCAGCTCTGTCTGCGTCTGCAGACGTTTCTGTGGACATGTGGCAGGCATGACTAGGCACCGGAGTGCACGGAACACTTGTTTACCTTCCCACTGAAGTGGTCCGTATTTATCTACTTGCAATTTCTTGCTTTCGAACAGCTAAGTTAACAGAAGATTGAAACATACATATACAGGTGAAACTCGGAAAATTAGAATACCGTGGAAATGTTCACTCATTTCACTTAAAAGGTGAAACAAATAGGTAGACTTACTGCAAGCAAAGTGAGAGATGTCATGCCTTAATTCGTTATAATTATGACAATCATGCCGTACAGCATACATCATGATTATGGTGTACATGAGATTGGAGGGTTGGGGTTTTCATAAGATGTAAGCCATAAGCATCACTATTTTAACAAAGTAAGGCTTGAACTATCTCGCTTTGCATGCAATGAGTCTATCTCATATATTTGTTTCACCTTTTAAGTTGCATTAGTGAACTGAATGAACATTTGCACGATATTCTAATTTTCTGAGTTTCACCTGTAAATCACATAGTATGTATTGCAAAGCAAAAATACATAGACAACATGCACCCTCCACCATGGGACCCTGCATTTTTGTCCTCTTTAAACCAACCAATCTGTTCATTTATCTATATCTATATCTATAAAAGTAAAGGTAAAGGTTTCCCTTGTTCGAAAGCCAGTCGTATCTGACTCTAGGGTTCAGTGCTCATCTCTGTTTCAAAGCCGAAGAGCCAGCGCTGTCTGCTTCTGCAGACGTTTCCGTGGTCACGTGGCAGGCACGACTAGACACCGGAGCGCACAGAACGCTGTTTACCTTCCCACCGAAGTGGCCCCTATTTATCTACTTGCAATTTTCTTGCTTTCGAACTGCTAGGTTGGCAGGAGCTGGGACAAAGGCAGGAGCTCATTCCATCCTGCAGTACTTGGGAATCGAACTGCTGATCTTCTATAGAGATGATACACCCTATGATTCACTAATTCCAGAATGCTATATATTCTTGACCAGGCTTAACACCTTTAGATTTATCCAACGCATATTCAACAAACTTTCCCCAAATTTTCCCAAACTTCATTCCCCCCACCCCCCACCTCGTTGTTTTGTACCCATTTTTCACCTGTGTGCCTCTCCGTCAACTCCTCCTGTCGCAGAGCCAGTATATCCTCCTCAGTCACGCCCATAGCTGGTGTGGGGACCTTTCCCCTGGGGGCGCGCCAGTGGGTGCCACTGCCCGTCTCCCCCCCCCCTCACCCCGACCTCCCGAGGGGCCCCGAGACCAACTTACCGGACGGGAGAAGAACAAGAGGCCGGAGCGGCCAGGCAGCGGCATCATCGTCCCCGCGGACAGAGTCCCGGTGCCTTCCTGGCTTGCCCCCAGGGGGCGCCTCCTCAACACCCGCGGAGGAGTGGGCCGGCTGAGCTTTCCTCCTCAGGGGTCCTGCCTGGCGCCTCCTCCCCACCGACCCGGCGTCCTCTCGCTCGCTCGGGCTTGCGCCAGCGCCAGCACGGCGAAGAGCAGAGCGTCGCGCCGGCCGGCCGAGGGAACCCCATGCCTCCTCCCTCTCGGCTGCGCCGCCTGCCTGCCCGCCTGCCCACCCGACGGCACTGGGAAGGAGGAAGGCGCACGGCTGGCTGGCCGGTGGCGGCCGCTCCCTCTCTCCCCCTCCGAGCTGAGCCTGAGCCGACGAGAGCCTCGGGGCGTCCAGCGCAGCCCCCCCACCCCGCGCGCAGGGAGAGGGCGGGGCCGACTCCTGCTTGGGTGGGTCACAGGCGCGGCGCACCTGCTGCAGCAGGCAGGCGAGAGGCAGGGCAGGGGAGGCTTGGAAGCGGCGCTCTAGGGCGCCCCCTCCAGGGCACGGGCAATATAGCGCGTCGGCTGCTGCCGCCGCGCCGTCACCACCCCGCCCACCTACGAGGTAGGCGCCGGGGCGCACAGCCGGTTGCTGCAGCTGCTTTTGCCGCCTTTGGGGAGGCGTGGCGTCCCGCCAGGGATCCTCAGGGCCAAGCCGTCCCGGGCTTTCCAATAATAATAATAATAATAATAATAATAATAATAATAATAATAATAATAATAATAATAATAATAATAATAATAATAATAATAAAACAACAACAACTCCGTGCAGTGGTGGGCTCCAAAAAAGTTTTACTACCACACTGTGGCATACCCGTCAAGTGTGGCTCCGCAAAATACGGGAAATTACTGTGCATGCGGGGACGCATATGCGCAGTAGCCCATTTGCACATGCGCAGTAGCCCATTTGTGCATGTGCACCGTCATCGCGCTTGTGCAGTAGCCCGTTTGTGCGTGCGCACTGATCCTCCGCAGCCCTATCAGCTCTACACTCATTGAGTCAACAATGCCATCTAACCATCACATCCTCTGCCATCCTCTTCTCCTTTTCCCTTTGATCTTTCCCAGCATCGAGGCTTTCTCAAGTCAGCCCTCTCTTCTCATTTGGTGGCCAAAGAACTTTATCTTTATCTTCAACATTTGTCCTTCCAAGGAACAGTCAGGGTTCATTTCCTTCAGGATTGACGTATTTGATATTTTTGCTGCACAGGGTACTCTCAAAATTCTCTTCCAGCACCACATTTCAAAGGCATCTACTGTATTCTTTTTCACTCAGCCTTCCTTATGGTCCAACTCTCACAACCATACATTACTACGGGCATATTAAAAGCAATTAGCTAACCTGACAACCCTGAGGACTAACAGCCTTGGGTGGCAAAGTCCACACAGAAAGGTGATAGTCCCCTAGTATATTAAGTCCCACTTGAATCCATCTTGATGGGAGGCAGCAGCTTCATCAATACTGGCCTGGGACCAGTGAGGACTTTGTGTGCCAAAAGGGCTCAGGACCAGAAAGTGACTTGTGAAACTGGATCAGTAGTATGGGTGTCACGCTGCAATGCAGAAGGCAAATAGAAGGCGACTGCATTATATTCTCAGGACAATCTTCAAGGATGATCACCATGAGGATCGTTCAGATTCAGAATCAGATACAGCACGAGAAGACATTAGTCTTTAAGGTGTCACAACAGGGTTTTTCCCCCTTCTGTTTACTGTCTGATAATCAAACCTCAGCCTCTGCTGTGAATCCTCTTAGGCAGCGACACACATAATGTCCCAAATCTGCAGTTTCAGAATACTTGATGGGAAAAAGCAGCATAATGTTAGTGAAAAATATACACCTGGTTCCACCCTTAAGTCATAAATGCAACCAAATTTTTGTGGCAATTTAACTTCAGAATTAAGAAATCAAATTAGAAACGTGGCTCTTTCAACCTGTTGCTGTCTTTCCTTGGAGCTCTTGAGAAATTAGTATCAGCTCACTTGCATTCTTTTAAATTCATTTAAAATGAATTCAAATTAATCCAGTGTTTCCCAATGTGGGGCCCATGCCCCACAAGGGGACTTCAATTCCCAGAAGCCTAAGTCATACATTGGTTGATCAGTGCTTTGGGGAAATTGACTTAGGCTTCTGGGAATTGAAGTCCAAAAACCAAAGGTTGGGAAACACTGAATTAATCCTTCCCCACCCCCTTCCAAGAAAGAATTTACAGTGAACTATAGGAAGTAACATAGGACAGAAAACCCAATACTAATTATTAAATAACAGAACAATATTCATCTGCCATTACATTGTTATCTAGGACAAAATGTTAGTTGTGTAGAAAAGCTGGTTTTATGCAGGTGGCAGGACTCTTCATCCGTCTGGGAATTACAGAGCTGGTGGGATGCAAAAGAAATTTTAGAAGTCCTTCAAAATTGTAATGGTTGATCTTGAGGTCAGTCTGTCATGTTTCATTTTTTTATGATTTCTGTTCAACAGATTTTCTATTCTGTTCTGACTTTTGTTCTGTAAATTATGTTTTCTCCCACCAAATCTTTTTTCAATCCAAGCCTCACCCAGTCTTTTACTGTTAGATGAACTCAAATGTTTTTTTTTAATCCAACACAATTGGTTTTGTCCCTGGTACCATTCTTTTATGTGCTGCTTTCCTCTGGTTCTTTGTCAAGAAACCCACCTCAGCCTAGCTTTCCAGTGCACCTTTTTACCTAGAAGAGATGCTCAGAGGATGCACAGAGGGCTAAGACCCTTGACCAACTGAGATGGTTTCTATTCTGAAAAAGCTGCCACCACTTCCTACATTCCTCATCAAATGCAAAACTGGATAATAGCTAATATTTATCTTGGTGGATTGTTGACCAAAGGTCAAGGACCAGAAATAGTACAAGATTTCCTTTTACAAAATCCAATACCAAATGCTAGAATGGATTTTATTTCATTAAAAGAATAAAAGAAACCAAAAATTGGGTAAAAGTAGATGGAACACAGGTAAAAAGTAGCAAAATTTCACAAGCAGATGGAATATGCAAGGCAGGCACACATAGAAAAGAACAAATTTTATCTCCATCTATACTTACTCTCTCATAACTCAAAATGATGCTTTGAAAGTGAGAGACATGTTCCTGTTCTATTACTTCCATCAGGACAGAGTTCCTAATTCCATCAGAACCCCTCGTGAATCATGGATGAAGAAGTTTTTCCCTTTCAGAGAATTCCCTTTACTGTATCTGTAAATGATTCTTAATTTTCTTTGATGTACATCTTCCAGGAAGCCATTGCCTGAAGGAATAAACAAAATCTCAACTACAAGCTAGACCATTTTATCCTCCCTCTTTAATATTAAAAATATATTGTAGATTTTCTTGTTTACACTTAGATAGATGTTATCCTCCTGCCAAAAAAGTTCATGTTGTCTAGCAATAGGTGTGAAGGTGTGAACCTCATTGAGTGGTCTCCCACATTTCATCTGAACATTAACAGAGTGTTTTGCAGTCTGACCAAAAGATTAATCCTTCAATTCCCTGATACTCTTGAACCATAAAGAATATAGTGGTACCTCAGATAAAGTCCAATTTGGATCAAGTCCAATTCAGATAAAGTCTGATTGGATAAAGTCGTGGGTTTCATGCACACGTGGTGCATCGCATAAAGTCAAAAACCGCTAAAAAAGGACGTTATCCGAGGTATTTGGTATAGGAACCTCGGATAACATCCTTTTTTGGACGTTATCTGATACATCGCCCGTTTGATTCAGATAAAGTCAAAAATTGGATAAAGTCCAAACTTGTGGAATAGAGTTTGGATGTTATCCAAGGTTCTACTGTATTAGGAAAGCAATTTTAACCTGAAAAGGGGTAGTTGCTTGTTTCTACTAAGGATAGCCAAAAAAATAGAGATGGGTAGACAAACTGAGCATTAGCATTCTTTTGCAGTCACACATTTGGAAGTTAGAGGGACACCCCTGAATTCTTTTTTGCTTTTACTGTACTTGGATCTGTATTCAGCTTTCATCTGGAGATTTTGAATTCTGAACATATTATGTCGGATTGTGTTAGACCAGGGGTGTCCAACCTTGGTGCTCCAGGTGTTCTTGAATCTCAATTCCCCAAAGCCTTGATCAGCAAGAGTGCTGGCTTGGGCTTCTGGTAATTGGAAGTTGAATAACTGGAGCACAGGGGTTGGCCACCCCTGTGTTTAACTGTATATGTTTACTAATATATATATTACCATTCTGCACACCATGACTCATAAACAATTTACAGTTACATAATGCAACTACCTCTGAAACATTCCTAGAAATATGCATTGGTCTTATACAGTCCTTTTTGAGCCATTATACGAGTCCTTTATGACTGAAGAGAGAATAAAATTTATATAAACAAACAATAGGTGATCCAGAATAATAGTGCTAACTGGAGTCTTATTTATTTTTTAGATTACTTTGATGAAATTCTAACAAGCGTTATTCTTTACAGCCCCAGCAAATAATGAGAAAAACAAGCTGCGTTTTTATTGATTTACAACTATATTATCACTGCAGAAGAGTACAGTGACAATATTTTATTGGCAGAGCAAAATTACGTCTACAAAGCAATGCTAAAAATGGGATACCCCAAGCAACAAATTGTAACTGTATGTATAGCCTTATCTGTATAATCCTATCTTCAATTATCATTTTTTTTTGTTTTTAAAAAAATACTACTAACAGTTCCAATAGTCGATCTTCAGTTCTGTTGGCTTAACACCAAACAGAAGGTTTTTGCCAGGAACAATATTCTGAGGAAAATAAAGGCACAAGTGGGGTGCCCAACCACACATATTAAGAACTTCTGTGCTAGCTTTATGTTACTCTGCAGGAGAGTATGCTAGTCCAGTGTGATGCAGATCAAAGCATGCATGGCAGGTGGATGTGGCCTTAAATGAAACAGCAAGATTGGTCATAGGATGCCTAAAACCAACCTGATACAAAAAGTATCCTTCCATCAAAATTCCATCAAGAAAGTGCTGCTCAGAAAGAGTGAGTCAAAGCAAAGACTGAAATCAAGGCATAGCTTCCTTACAACTTCTGCCTTTCCGAACAACCAACCCCACCCCACCCAGACAGCCTTAGAACTATGGAAGGCGAGCAAGGAGCCACCAGATGACTGGGCTGAACCTCATGACTCTCTACCACCTAGCCAAGAACAACTATGGCCTGTGTGGAAAGCTTTAAATAGACTGTGTGCAGGGGTAGGAAGATCAAGGGATAATCTGAGAAAGTGGGGTTTCCTTGTAGATGATAGTCTGTGTGGATGCAGAGAAGAACAAGTTATCTCTCATATGATACAACGCACACGATGCCCCTTAACATGCACTGAGGAGGACCTTATGTTGGCAAGAGGAAATGCGGTTGAAGTGGCCCAATATTGGGCAGATATCATCTAGCCCCTTTTAATTCTATTTTGTTTTTAGATGTGTCACTTTTAGCTTTGTATGTTATTATATGCTGGTGGTAGACTAGGTGCTGGATGCTGATAATTTCATACTGGCTTAAAATACATAGTTCCCTGGGCACCTTGGTGTTTCTTACACTTCAAGACTCATTCCACTCTTCCTGGGAATGTAATATACTTAACAAATTGGCTACACTTGACTTGTTTCTACCTATTTTGCTTGCAATGGACGTACTGTACAGTAAAACCCTGACTTACATACGCCTCAAGTTACATAAAATTCTGTTGTAATCTGGGGTTGCCTGTTCTCTGTCTGCCCCCGCCCCCTCTCATTTCTGAATGGGAAGGTGGGCATCAATGGAATTTTGGAGGCTGGAAGGGGGTACTATGAATAGTGAGTGCTCAGGTATGAATATCTGAGTGCACTTTTTCATTTATCTCTATAAACAAAAACTCAAATTTAAGTACGTACATTCATTATGAACAGCTGTCTACTCACAAAACTTGGATATGCACAGTTTTATAACCCAAATGTTCACTTTTAGCTCTAGACTAGAAAAGAAATCTCTGTAATGACTGATACACAAAACACGCAACAACACTTGAATGTCCATGTAGCTCAGTAACCAGAGATTCCTATTCTGGTCATTAATTCCTATCTAAGGTGACAATTTAACAAAGGATAAAAGAACTGCTAAAACAGTTTATACTTCAAAAATATCCAGGGTCATCAGATGCCAGATGATCTTCTTTTCCCCACAATGCACTATTCTAGCAACTTGTTCAGGTCAGAGAGGAACATTGGAAAATGGAGACACCTGTTTTCCAGTGGAACTCAAGCAGATTTCAAATTGAAAACCCTTGATTCATAGTACAGTCATATTTCTGCTTACTGTTAAGTAAATGCTACTGAGTTGAATGCTGGTTACAATCAGTTAGTTGTCAAGGGAAATATATTAGAAAACCATTACAATTAATGACTTGTACAGTAAAACCCGGACTTACAAATGCCTCGAGTTACATAAAATTCGATTTACATTATGATTTTGTGCTAAAACCATGTCCCGATTTACACGATTTTGTATGGGTTTGCTTTGAGTTACATAAAGATTCTTTTTCCTATGGGTTTGCTTCGAGTTACATAAAAACCCAATTTAAGTAAAGCCCACGGAATGGACTTTTTTGTAAGTAGGGGTTTTACTGTACAACAAGCCAAGGAGATGGTGAAACAAAGAATAATGGACATGGAATGACAAGAAGACATGGCCAAGTCTCCTGGCCTTTATTGCAATGATTCCACCAGGTACCTTGTTGTTCCTGCAGCCTATTTGCAGCAATTGGATCTCCCTAATTATAGGCTGGCATTCACTCAGGCCCAGTGATGCAATGAAGCCGGTCCTGTACGGTCCAGGCGGACCGGTAGTGGAAATTCCCCCAGGCCATGCCCACTTGGCCGGCCACGCCCACCTCCCACCTCCATGGCGCATGCATGCTAAGCCAAGCAGCCATTTTCTGCACTTGGAGTGGGAGGAGAGCGGATGCAGCACAGAGGAGCGGTGGCAGCGGTGAGCGGCGGCGTGCCTTTGGCAGCGGCGGCAGTGGACCTTCATTGGCGGAAGAAGAGGAGAGTGGCAGAGGAGAGTGGCAGCGGGCATTTGGAGGAGGCGGCAGCGGTGGTGGGCCATTGGCGGCGGAGGAGAGAGGCAGCAGGAAAGCAGAAGAGCGGAGGCGGGCCTTCAGAGGCAGCAGGCAAAGAGGCAGCAGTAGATGCAGAGACGGAGACGGTGGCAAAGACCTTGCAGCGGTGGTTGAGGCCTAGGTGCGGCCGGGTTTGCGAACTGACCAGCTGCATCATGGATGAGGACAAGCCTGCACGGTAGGCACCCGTTTTTTGTTCTTTGCGGGGGTGGGATGAGGAAAATGGTCCCAGTGAAAGACCACTGGGATCTGGGAACTATTGCTTGACTATGTGAATTTTAGTTTGCAAGGTGATGTCTCTACTTAATCCTATGTTCCCCTGGCTGCTGCTGTTCAAATCCCATATCCATTTCCTCAGCCACACCCACAGAGTTAGCCATACCCACAGAGTTAACTACACCCACATAGTTAGCCACACCCACAGTGTGGTAGTAAATTTTTTTGGGAGTGCATCACTGCTCATTGTGGATGTATGCCTTCAGCCATCCTTGAGGGCAGATATAGTCAGATACCCTACTCAGAACGATTATGTCCATGTGGTGGTGGGGATGTTGATTCGATTGAGCATGTTCTCCTTTATTGTTCATTTTATAGGGACACCAGGGCAGAATTAATAATCCCTCTGCTGCGCCAATGCACAGGAAAGTTGCCTACCCAACAGGTCTCTTTTCTACTTGAGGGCAGTAGTATTGCCATCATGTGCAAAGTGGCGGGTTTTTGTACGAAGGCTCTCACAATTCGTCGGTTGCTGACTAGGAAGCCCAGTGGGGCCCTATAGCTCACTGAGAGTGCTTTCGCACTAAGCAGCTGATCTATACTATTTTATTAGGTCTCTTTTTCACCCTTATCATTGTTGGTCTGGTTATAACTTACTGAGTTTTACTAAGTTATAATTTAAGGAGAGATTATATATATCCTTGTAGTTAGGCCATTCCTCTTCTTTCTTTGTAAGTATTAATATTTTACCTTGATGACACTAGGTTTTAGCAATTATTAATGGGTTTTAGTAATATTATCCCTTTAGATAGGTGGCCTGATATTGTACATCAATTTTCAGTAGGTTTTAGTAGCACAGTGTGTTTTATTATTACCATTGTCCAATCTAGTTTAGGATGTGGTGTTTATGTTTTTTGTGTTCTTGTTATCCTGGTCATGGACCATAAACAAATAAAAGTAATATGCTTGTGGTGCTTCTGACATGGATAAAGAAAGAACTGTGTTTGAATGAGAAGTATTTAATTGTTGAAAAAAAGTCAGCTTTTTGTCTCTATTTTTATTTTTAATCTTGTCAGACACACACAAAGGTGCTTTCTGGGTTGAAAGGATTTTTAATGGAGGAACTCTGTTCAGGGGACACCTGAATGAGGCTCCTTTCATGCCCCCCCAAATCTTTTTCCACTGAAGTAGTCCCTGTTTATCTACTTGCAATTTCTTGCTTTTGAACTACTAGGTTGGTAGGAGCTGTGACAGAGACTTGCGCTCATTCCATCATGCAGTACTTGGATCTTGAACTGCCAACCTGCTGACCTTCCAGCTAAGAAGGGAAGCTTCCTAACCATTGAGCCACCACAGTTCCAGTGTCTCTATGTGAATGGTACTATCTATATGTAAATGTAGTAGACCATCTTGATTGCTGCCATTCATGTTGTCAACCTTCAGGTTAGCAATTACTAAGTAAAGCTTGACATCCTTTTTCCTGCTGGCAACACAGGCATGATATTGTGTAACAAAATTGGGCTATTTCCTGGCATTTTTAATCATGGATACAGAAGCACAACATCCCATTTCATAAACAGATTTTTTTTTTAAAAAAAAAAAATTGAATTGACTACACTTGATATACAGCATAGGGCAGTGATGGCGAACCATTTTAGAGACCAAGTGCCCAAACTCAACAGGCTGCCATCTGCACCGCAGAGGGTCGGGGTGAACTCTGTGCTTCAGTGATGGTGCATGTGCCCACTGAGAGCACTCTGAGTGCCCCTTTCTGGCACATGTGCTATAGGTTCACCACCACTAGCATAAGGTGACAGACATAGGTGCATGCATGGGCATGTGGGCACAAACACACATTGTTGAGAAAAGCTCTGAATAACACTTTGGCATTCAAGCACTGCAAAGATCTCTGATCATCTGGGAGAGAAAGAAATGCTTTGCATGTATTTGGTGTTCAGGAACCAAGAAAATGGAGGCAGCCGTTGTCTGGCTTAACACATCTTTATTGCATGGAGTACAGTACGAACATGTGGTAATGGCGGAGGTACAGCTCTTTTTATACGGTCACTATACATTTGAATGTGGTTACACGGTAGCCCATTGGCTAGTGTCAGAGGTACGTCATCCTGGGACACACCCTTCTTGTCCAGGTGTATCTGTGGCAGGAAGGTTTCCCGCGGCCGAGGTGATTGGGGAATATGAACCGTGTGAGCTGAATGCTCACTGCTACCACCACTGGTAGCAGTTCGCATTATTATGCAGCTGGATACAATGTCTCAATACAAGCTATGATAAGTATGCATTTCCTGTGGAACTGGTTACATTCATCTTTAAAGGCACAAGTATACAGTTTCAATCCATACACAACACCTCTCCCCCCTAGGATGGGACGAAGTCACTCAACCAATGTGGCTTTCCGCATGTGCGCTTGAGACGCGTGGCTGCTGTGCTTGACTCAGGGACCCTCGCGCTTCTCTGCTCTCCTGGTTCTTGCCCTACAATGGGAGGGATTGACTCGTTAGCGGTTTGCTGTGGCCGAGCAGCCTCTGATTGCAAATATGGGGAACTTGTGTTTCTCATTTGCGCTGGCCCCGACTGGGGGACCCAGGGCTGTAGACGTGGGGTAGGGGTTAACTCTAATTCTGAGAAACCGGGGGCTCTTGGGACTAGTGAAAAACCCCTCTCTTCACCTGGATGGGTGGGGGACCACTCCGGAAACCACCACCACCACCCCTGGGTTCGCAAATCAAAAGCACAATCAAACTCTCCCTCTTGGCCAAACTCACTCCTCTCTTCCAAGGTATCCATTGTGTCCCCAGGATATGGATTTCTATCAACCCCCTCCCCCCTAGGCGAGGACCCTGTGTCTCCCCCTTGGAATAAACGGGTGGGGGAGAAGCCTAACACTGAATTCTGGAGCTGGTTTTCAGTGTCCTGCCTCTCGGTAACCCTTCGCCTCAGCTGGTCGGCATGCCTTCTACAGAGTAGACCTGTCCTGGTCTCCGCACAGTACGATACTGGCCCTGTTTGCTCAACGATTACCCCCAGGACACAGGCTGGCCCTGCAGCCACGTAATTTCTACAATACACAGGGTCTCCTATACCAAAACTTTTGGTGCTTCCCAATTCTATGTTCCTCCCTTTATCCTCCACCCTGCTTGGATTGAACCTAGTCAGAAGCATTGCAGGTTTCCTGCGCATGAGAAGCTCTGCAGGTGAGAGCCCAGATGTCAGTGGCGTCACCCTGTAGCACAGCAGGAACTGGCACAGTTGCCGGTTTAGATCTCTGGGGCCCATCCGCCACAATGCTTCCTTTGTAGTTTGCACCAGGTGTTCTGTCTGACCATTTGTGGCGGGGTGAAAGGGGGCGGAGGTGATGTGCCGAATGGCGTTTCTCTCAACGAATGCCTGGAATTCCGCAGACGTGAAAGTACTGGCGTTATCACTCACAAGCACGTCTGGTATCCCGAAACAACTAAACACCTTGTGCAACTGTTTTACGGTCGCGGCTGAGGAGGTGTTGGACATGGAGATAACCTCCAACCACTTGGAGTATGCATCCACTATTAACAGAAAAAGGGAGCCTCTGAAAGGACCTGCGAAATTGATGTGTACTCGAGACCATGGCCCCCAGGCAGTGTCCCATTCTCTGTGGGGAAGTCGGGACTCCTCGGGATGAGAACTTTGGCACCCCTCGCAAGTGCTGACCATGTGCTCTATGTCAGCGTCCATTTGGAGCCACCAGAAATAGCTTTGGGCCAGTGCTTTAGAGCAAAGGATCCCAGGGTGGCTGACATGTAAAAGCTTGAGGATTCTCGAGCGCAAGGACTCAGGAATAACCACCCACTGGCCCCATAGGATGCAGCCCCTCTCTATGGAGAGCTCATCCCTTTTCCTCAGATAAGCCATGAATTCCTCCTCAGGAGATACCGTTGGCCACCCTTTCTGAACCCAGGAGCTCACTTGGGAAAGGGTCTTATCCTTGGCCGTGGCTTGGGCGAGGTCTGCGGGGACTATCGGGGGTGAGTTGAGGGCTTCGATCAGAAGCACCTGATGGTCTCCCTCTACCTCGCACATAGGGTCTCCTAACTGTGGCAGGGGCGACCAGGAAAGAGCATCTGCATGGCTGATGTCTTTTCCCAGGCAGTGGACCAGCGTGTGCTGGTATGCATTGAGAAAGATAGCCCATCAAAGCATTCTGGGGGACAGAATCTGTAGCGTGGGCTTGCCTGTGGTGAAGATGCCTAGTAAGGGTTTGTGGTCGGTCACAATAGTGAACCAACCATACAGGAAGTCGTCGAATTTCTTTGTTCCCGCAACTATGGCCAGAGCCTCCCTGTCCGTTTGTGCATAATTGCGCTCTGTCCATGATAGCGATCTAGTGTAGAACGCCACTGGGGCCTCCCGCCCATTGTCTAACACGTGGCACAGTACTGCCCACACCCCCAACTGGTGAGGCGTCGCATACTAGAACTATGGGTTTTCTTGGGTCAAAGAGAGTCAGGACCGCTTCTGAGGATAGAAGCCTCTTCAATTCTTTAAACGCATTCTCCTGACTGTCTCCCCACTGCCAAACTGAATCCTTCTTAAGTAACTTATGCAGTGGCTCCGCAACCGATGCTTTCCTAGGCAGGAAGGAATGGTAGAAATTCAGGAGCCCTAGAAATGACTGCAGCTCTGGTTTCGCATTGGGGCGAGGGGCATTTTGGATGGCTACAACCTTTGATTCAGAGGGCTTTACTCTGTCAGCGGTTACTTTAAACCCAAGGAACTCGACTTCCCTTGCTAGGAACACACTCTTGCTTTTCTTTAACCTCAACCCTGTTTTTTTGAAAATGGACAGAATTTTGTCCAACCTCTTAGCCAGCTCCGACACGCTCCCCCCCTGTTATCAACATGTCATCAAAGTATGGGAGGACTCCGGGGAGCCCCTTAAGCAGATGTTCCACGAGGGACTGAAAAATTCCAGGGGCCGAATTCACGCCGAACTGTAGGCTCGTGACCTTAAAAGCCCCCTTATGATTTACAATTGTCTGCGCAACGGCTGCAGCTGGAGTTACGGTCAGCTGTTGGTACGCCTGCGCCAAATCCAATTTTGTGAAATACTTTCCCCCGTGCAACATGGCTAATAAGTGGCTAACAACCGGCACCGGGTATGCATTAGGGCGGATTGCCTTATTTATCGTACACTTATAGTCTGCGCAGATCCTAACATCCCCGTTAGGCTTCAAAGCTGTCACAATAGGGGTTTCCCAGTCTGCAGAGTCCACTGGAACTAAAAAACCCAGGCCCACCAATTTGTCCAGTTTTGCTTCTATTTTGTCTTTTAGGGCAAATGGAACCCTCCTAGGCTTGAGCCAGATGGGCCCGTGAATGTTCCTAGCCCCTTATCGAATACCCTCAGGTGTGCACTGCAAATGTCCTGGATGGGGCCAGACCCAATGGCATGGATCCCCTCTATTGAAATTCCCAGGGGCCTGAACCACTGAGTTCCCAGGAGACAACAACCCCCCTCCTTCAGGACTACTAGGGGCAGCTTCTCCCTGTGGCGTTTGAATTGTACCGAGAATTCCCCCACCCCCAGCAATGGGATTCCGACCCCTTGAACGTCCCGCAACTGAGTCTTTAGGGCCTTGAGTTTGGGTCGCTTATTTGGGGGAATGCGCAGGAACTCCCTCTGGGAAATAATGGAGTACGACGACCCCGAGTCTATTTTCATTCTAACTGGGACCCCCTGTAACAGTACCTCAACAAAAAATGGGAGTGCCCTGAGGACACACTGTGGACGGCCACGTCGTCGTCCTCGAGGGCCGTTCAGTATACGCATTGCGCTTCTGGGTCACCATTGTTGAAGACTCTGCCAACACCATCCTGCCTCTGTGGGGTGTTCCACAGTGTGCGTTCCACTGGACTCCTGCCCTCGCCTCATGGGCATCTGCACACCTTGGTGATGTGGCCCCACCAGCCACAGTTGTGGCACTCGGCTTTCCTAAATGGGCACTTGCTTCTGTCGTGGGATGCTCCACAGCCGTCGCATCGGTGGTCCCCTTGCCTGCAGTTCCTCCCCTCTGCCCACTTCTTTTGAACCTTTCGGACGTCGTCATCCTCACTGGAGCAAGATGTCTCTGGGCACAATGGGGGGCTCCTCGGCACCCGCAGAGCATGCCAATTGGCTTGTACCACGGCGGCCAGCCCCTCTAGAGCTGGGGGCCATACTCTGAATGTCTTTACCCCACTCCTCGCAGCCTCAGCGGCCAGGGCTTCACTCAGTGCATCTTTTAGGGTCAGGTCGCAGCCCCGCTGCATTAACCCCCTCTGGGTCTCTTCATCCCACAGACCCGTCAGCAGCCAGTCTCTGAGCATTACATCTAAGTTCTCCCACTCGCACGGGCTGGACGCTACTCGCAAGGCCGCCACATAGTCCTCCACGGACTCACCCGGGTGCTGGTCTCACCTCAGGAAGGCTACTCGGGCCGGAAAGAAGGTCCCCTTCAGCTTGAAGTGTCCCCTCAGGGCTGTTAGGATCTCCTTGAGAGGTACGGTGTCTACTTTTCTTGGCGCCAGGAGGCCAACCAGCAGTTCTAGAGTGGGGAAACCGATGCTCGTGTGGAGGTGGGACCGTTTCTTTCCCTCGTCGGTAACGTCGGCAGCATCCATCGCATTTCAGAAATGGAGCTCGTATAGATCCCATCGTTCGGGATGTCTCACGTCGAATTCAAAAATCTTGGACTTCTGGGACACCATATCCCACTTTCGTCGCCAATTTGGTGTTCAGGAACCAAGACAATGGAGGCAGCCGTTGTCTGGCTTAACACATCTTTATTGCATGGAGTACAGTATGAACATGTGGTAATGGCGGAGGTACAGCTCTTTTTATATGGTCACTATACATTTGAATGTGGTTACACGGTAGCCCATTGGCTACTGTCAGAGGTACGTCATCCTGGGACACACCCTTCTTGTCCAGGTGTATCTGTGGCGGGAAGGTTTCCCGCGGCCGAGGTGATTGGGGAATATGAACCATGTGAGCTGAATGCTCACTGCTACCACCACTGGTAGCAGTTCGCATTATTAAGCAGCTGGATACAATGTCTCAATACAAGCTATGATAAGTATGCATTTCCTGTGGAACCGGTTACATTCATCTTTAAAGGCACAAGTATACAGTTTCAATCCATACACAACAATGTACCTGATGGCTCCAATACAAGATCCCTTAAGGGAGTTGCTCCCTGATCATTCCCCTTCAGATAGCTCTGGCTCTATATCCCAAACAATCAATAAATCTGTGACAAAAAGTAATTCAGCTAAATACATTCAAACCATACATCGAAAAAGAAACCAAACATACTTTTCATTAATATTCCTGCTGAAACCTATCCATAACCAGTAGCTATTTCAGAAAACAGGACACAAGAGAAAAAGGGATTCAGAAGGTGAGGCTGGTGGCTAAATGTTATTAAAGTGTTCCTCCTAGAAAGAGATTATTTTGGGGAAAGACAGGAACTGGTTTCAAAGTAAGAAAAATATAACAAATTATTTCCAAAGTGTGAAAGATAGGCAAAACCTACATTAATTGAAGAATCCTTATTTAAAAAGTAGAAATACAGTAAAACCCCAACTTACAATTCCCTGAGTTACATAAAATTCAACTTACAAAATGATTTTGTGCTAAAACCATGTCCCAATTTACACAATTTCCTATGGGTTTGCTTTGAGTTACATAAAGATTCTTTTTCCTATGGGTTTTCCTATGCTTTGATTTACATAAAAATTTCATTTTTCCTATGGTTTTGCATCGAGTTACATAAAAATTTGACTTAAGAAAAAGCCTATGGAACAGACTTTTTTTTGTAAGTAGGGGTTTTACTGTAATGAGAAAAGGTTCAAACAGTGGTATCTCGCTTAAAGAGCATAATGCGTTCCACAGGATTGCTCTTTAAGCGAAACACCATTGTAAGTGACCAATTGTGACTTTTGGTGTGTGTGTGTGTGTGAGGGGGGGGTTGCGAAACTCGATTTAGTTGTAAAGCGAGTTTTTGGTTGGTTTTAGTTGTTAAGCAAGGTGACCATTCAGAGAAAATTCTGCTCTTTAAGCAAGTTAGTCTCTAAGTGAGGCACTCTTTATGCAAGGTTTTACTGAATTTGCACTCCAATTTGGTTAATAAGAAATCTTCCCAGTTTTTTGTTTTGTTTTTTGCTTTTCTGAGAAGCATTTTAGTTACAATGTGGTTATTTTGGAGACAGTCACAATGCATTGGTTGATTTTCTTCTGTGCCTTTCCCTCTGTAGAAGTTGTAGTAATGTTGCAACTTTGCCCTGTGCAAAAATAAGGCATGTGCTCTCTGCTGAAGATAATGGTGTGAAGAGAGGGAACTTTTCAAGATGATCCTTATGTCATTAGCTCACTTTCCAGACTTGTGCTCAGCTATAGAATGAACTTTATAGTCCTCAATTTTAGCTTCTGCACCACAAGGGTGGGGAACTTTTGACAATACAGTACAGTACATCTGACAGAGATCAAGAGTAACACAAATAACCTGAGTTATCCATCAGAGTTAATTTAAGGGAAAGGTAATTAAATTTAATCTTTACTTTTTCTTAAACTGTGTATTAACTGTTAGAAGTGAACTGAAGCACAAACTGGTGCCTTATTTATGTTACCTAATCAAGCTGAAGAAAGTGCTAAGAAGCAACAGGGATGGGTTACAAATTCCTCATGCTGTATTCTGCCCTGGCAGAATACAACTCCCAATTCCTTCCTTCTGCTGAATGCAGCAGAATTTGAGGCAGAAAAGTTGTAGAGAGACTTCTGAACAATGTCTCCTCAACAGCTGATTTCTCATGGAGGAGATCAGAAGGAGGAAGTCACACATACTCCAGCTTGCACTAGGCTTTGATACCCATGAAAAATCTTTGGGTGTGTGAGACAAATGACTTTGAAATCCTGTTGACTAACTGCATGGGTGTAAATGATGAAGATGTTATCAACCAACGGTGTTACTCCTGAGATTCAGCAGTGATTGGCTGACATTAAAGACGCCCCTGTCAGATCCTGGTAAGGATATTTTTCTGGTTACTCACAAAGAGACCTTGCTATGTCACACCACCCAGAGTAACTCAGAAGTCTAGGTTCTTGGCAAGTTGACAAGGTTATTTTATCATTGGGTGATATCTGGAGAGTTTCTGTACATTTGTTGTTCTGTAACAGTTTTAAACCATCTGGGTAGCTAGCTTGCAGAGGGTATCTAGGGGACTGGAACACCTTCCTTACCATCTGAGGCTGCAACGGTTGGTCCTCTTCACTCTTGAACGACGGCATCTAAGAGGTGACCTGATTGGAGTTTATAAAATCATGCACGGTGTGGACAAAGTAGATAAGGAAAAACTGTTTTCCCTATCGCACAACACTAGAACTAGGGGGCACTCCATGAAACTTTTGTGTACTAGTTCTCAAACAAATAAGAGAAAGTACTTTTTCACCCAGAGGATCACTGGTCTATGAAACTCCCTGCCAGAAGAAGTAGTGACAGCTGTCAGTCTTGACAGCTTTAAGAAAGGATTAGACAAGTTCATGGAGGACATGGGCATCAATGGCTATAATTATGGATACCTAAGGACAACCTCCGGGTTGGAGAGATAGGCAGGATATCTCTCAATGCCATTTCCAGGGAATCCTAAGCAGGTGAAGGCATCTCCTTGGGAATACCCTGAAGCAAATGGTGAGCCACTGTGTGAGACAGAATGCTGGACTGGATGGGCTGTGGCCTGTTCCAGCAAGGCTGTTCTTATGTTCTTATCTAAGGCAAAACAGCTTGCTAGTCTACAAGCATTCATTCATCTACATTACTTTTAAAGTACAGTACTTAAATTACTGAAAGCATACAATAGGCATGTAATACAAAATGTATTGGCATCTTCATACAATCATGTAGGAATGCAGTTGGATACTTAGAAATATGTAACTTTGAACACAGGAGGAGAAAAGCAGGAATAAAAATGCTTTGAATAAAATCCAACACATAAGGCACTTCAAAAATACTGCAGACATGTAACAGTTACAAGCTGAACCCAAGTGAAGACAAGTACTGTATTTAAAAATATGACTTACAGTTACAGGCAAGCATTTTAAAAGCAAAAAGTTCATCCGTAAAAGGTTTATGACTCTTAAAAGTAAAAGCATTAAAGAAAAAGCATTTCTTAGCTTCTAAGCATGTTAAAATGATACACAGAAAAATTATATTAACATTTCACCCAGCCATGCCTACTTCAATCTATAGAGGGAAATCTATCCAGGTCTCTTCCTCCCCCCTCTTCCTGTTTTTTGGTTGTCATTTATATCATTTTCTAAGAGACCCTAATCTCATATCAAAATAATCTCATATACAGGTGCTTGCTGTTTTTGTTTCTGTTTTTCATACTGAGATACAGATATAAGCTCAATGGAACAGGTGTGGGTGGTTAAGATTTCCAGTTGCTCAAAACATTTTTTGCTTTGGAGATGGTCACCCTCACTTCTGTTTGCTATTTATGGGACTTTTCCTGAAAAAGGAAAGACTTCTTTTTGCCCACCTTTGTCCTACCTGTATTATAAAGTCTGGTTTCCCAGTTCAAGGACATGTTCTCATAAAACCTGACCCATTATAACTTTAAATCATTTCTCCCCCCAGCATTTGAATATATTTTCCCCATTTTGCTCTTCCCATGCGTTTTCTGTTGATCTTCATAGATCCTACTGCACCAGATCTTGGAATCTTTTTTACTTCAAAGGAGCCATTCAACAATTACGTGATCAATTACGTGATTGACCCCCTCCCCCCCATGTAATCCTACTGTAATTTTTGCTTTGAAACCCCACCACCTTTCAAATTTTGTAATCCAGAGTTTTTGTATCAAAACTCTAATTTTTAGAGTTTTTCACTATTGGTGCCTAATGCATAACATATTTGGGGAGGATTCTCGATGCATCACACCCTTTCTGAAGAGATTTTTTTTTGCAGGGAGGAATGAGGATGTCTGGTAAATTCTGATATTGTTCTTCTACTATCTTCCTTATAAGGATTATAAATTTCTGTCAGTTAGAAATAGACTGCACAAACAATTCAATAATCTCAAATCGTATCAAAATTCCCAGAGGTCATTTTTAAACCTAAGAAGTGCCATGTTTCGAAACCACAACAGCTCCAAATGGATTATGTAATCTTTGACCTGACCCATGCCCTGCCCCCATGTAATTTTCCATAATTCAGATGACAGACCCCCTCCCCCCCGAGGATCACGTAATTATTGAATGGCCCCAAAGTGGCATAAAGCATCATTACAACAGAAGTTCTTCTATATTCGATGAACTTCTGCAACAAAAGGGTCAAGAAGACTGTTTCTGTGAGATTGTCATAGTATATAATTAACACTTGTAATGGTGTCTTTCATGTTGCTCCCAAGCATTTATGAAAATTCCAACCATAAGAAAATGACTACCTTTGGCTTCTTAGCTTAAAAAGGGTAACTACTTTCTGCATTTATTTTTTTGGCATTAGTCTAAAGATCACAATGGAAGAATAAAACACAGAAATCATGTTGACAAGATTCTTTTGCACTCAGGATACTTGAGGCAAATAGAATTTTATTTTATTTTTTGCATTAATTGTACTTTCACTTGAGAGTTCCAAACATTTATAACTAGCTTGTCCCCTTAGAGTAAATCTATATAACTATGTTCCAATGTTGGAAGTAGTGCTGGATTAAGCCAGCACAGGGCCCATAGCAAATCATGTCAAGGGGCCCTTGCTTAAACACTTTGCATTTCTGTAAATACCTCACCCCCTCCTCTGTGATTTTTGGGGCTTAGGCAAAAGAAACTTAAGGAAATATTACCCAAACACTTGTCTTGCAGTTTTCTCTGTCTCCAACTCACTTTTGCCACAGCCTGGAAGTCATCTCTCCCACCACTTCCACCTACTGGCCAAATCATGCAATGATTAAGCAAGTTCAGAAGCGACATCTAATCAAAGCCTTTAATCTTCCACTGATTTTCATGTTGGACTGGGAGGGATTTTTAATTCTAACCAAGCTCAGTGTGGCACGTAGCATTTGCTACTTTTGCTATATTGTTAATCCGGCACTGGATGGAAGCATTTAAGAGAAAATTGGACCACCATCTCTCAGATCTGTTCTAATTTGGATTCCTGCATTTAGCAGAGGGTTGGACTCGATGGTCTCATAGGCCCCTTCCAATTCCAAGATTTACTAGACCTGGGGTTTCCAACCTTTTCAAGCCGGGGGCTGGGTCACACTCTCTCAGTCAGTCAGCTTCGAGGGCCAGGCAGCCATTTTACCCTGCCTTAACGATGGGGGGGGGGCATTTTGTCCCAACAGCTTCAAAAGGCAGCCATTTTGTTTCTTGAATGCCCTTGGAGGGGGCGGGAGCCACATGAAATGGTGCTGTGGGCTGGATCGGGCCTGTGCCCCTTAGGTTGGGAACCTCTGCACTAAACTAACCTTCCCACCCTAAATCTTTACCTATAAAAAGAGGGTTGGGCTGTGCGTGTCCGGCATTAGCGGCCACACCTGGCCCAACCATCCTGTACCGAGCCGCCCACACTTACCTTTAGACCCTGCGAGGATCGCCACAAGGGTCTGGTCAATGAGAGTGGGGCATCTGCCCCACAAAAATGAACAAAAAAACCTGCAGTTCCCAGCATCCTCAGTGCCATGCAACCCCTCAGCCAATCAGGCTGAAGGGCATAAGTGCAGAGGAGGCAGGGCAGCTGGAGCACGAGTTAAAACAACAACCACAAACCACTTCCCTCAGGAAGACATTTCGTCTCCCGGAGGCCATCCCCGCAGTCCCGGTGAGCGAGGTGGCACCGGCCTTGCCGTGGCTTCGGCGGGGTTGTGGGAAGGAGGGAGAGCCTCTCATCTCCTGGCGGCCTCGGTGATGTAGGCCAGCACCGGCTTCGGGAGAGCAGCTCTCCGGTCACCTTCCCCACCAGGCGAGAGCATGATCCGGCACTCCGGTCGACCCTTGCCTGACAGGGAAAGCAAGCACCTTCCCCACCAGGCGAGGGGACGATCCAGCACTCCGGTCAACCCTAGCCTGACGGGGAAAGCAAACACTTTCCCCACTAGGTGAGGGCACGATCCAGCACTCCGGTCCATCCTAGCCTGATGGGGAAAGCAAACACCTTCCCTGCCAGGTGAGGGCATGATCCGGTGCTCTGGTTGACCCTTGCCTGACGGGGAAAGCAAACACCTTCCCCGCCAGGCAAGGGCATGATCCGGTGCTTCGGGCAACCCTTGCATGATGGGGAAAGCGCACACCTTTCCTGCCAGGCAATGGCCAAAGCCGGCACCCCGTTCAGGCCTTGCCTGACAGAGGAAGGGAGCCCCCTTCCCCTCCAGGTGAGGGCCGTACGTGTGTGTGTGTGTGTGTGTGTGTGTGTGTGTGTGTGTGTGTGTGTGTGTGTGTGTGTGTGGTTGTGTTGTGTTGTATGTGTGTGTGTGTATTGTGTGTGTGTGGTAGTGTTGTGTGTGTGGTTGTGTTGTATGTGTATGTGCCCCCCAAAACCACCAATACACACAAAAAACCTGTCCAGCCGTGCCGGGCAAAAAATGCTTGTAAACCATAAACTGAGAAGCATTTCCTTCATGAATATTCTGCAATATTTCTTCAGGAACAATATCATGTTTTAAAACCTACAGACTATGAAGGGCAGCAATGGTGATCCAGCTGTTATGCAGCCTGGATGGAGGGGAGATTTACTTTCAATCAAGTTAAAAAACAACAGGCAGGAGCAGGGAAATTCTAACATCTCCGTTTAGAGGAGGCCTGGGGCAGTTTATAAGGTGGCCCTGCCACAAAGCAGGCCTCTTTGCAGAATTGTGACAGGCTTCATAAGTGTTGGAGGTTGACAGTGGGTTGCAGGGATTACCTGGGGGCTTTTGCGGTTTTCACCATGCTTTAGTGGAGGAATATTATCTTGTTTAGTTGCTTAATTTAGTGCTCAGTTCAATTTCAATCACTTTATTATGGTCTATGACCAGCACAGTAAAATGAGAGGTAAAAATCAGGCAAGCAGACCTAGCCGGAGTTCCAGTTTTTTGGCTCCAGAGTCTTGAAGATAAATTGTCTCCCCAATTCAGTATCTGACACAACTTGAGACACCCATCCATCAAAGGGCATTCACGTTGGCCCATTGCCTTGCTCTTCCTTCGGCAGTTTTGGAGGAAACATTTTGAAGGATACCTATGCTTGAGATACTGTGCCCCTGTGATACAGGAGAAAATGAAACAACAGAACATGTTTTATGCATCTGTCCTTTCTATAGGGATATCCAAGATAAACTCATATCCCCACTGCTCTGCAAAAACCCCGGTCGATCAAACAGCACTTACACTTACTGGCTACTATTGGACAAAAGCCCTACCTATACCCATAATACTGCCAAGTCTTGTACTACAGCGATCAGGATCAGAAGAATGAGCGTGTTGGTCTTGCATTTAGGGACTCCAACCCTCAGCCTATTCAGGGTCCTCCAAGTGATGTAGGGGAGATTGAGTTCCTCAGCTATATCCTCCTTTAATGTTGTTTCTTGTCCATTGAACTCCTTCCTCCATCTTCTATTTGGTTTTGCTCTTGTGTACCCTCAAGAATGTTTGTTCGTGCCATAAAGCTCTTCCTGGAACTGAGCCATCGGACTTGAGGCTCATATCTGTTCAGAGGATGTTGAGAGTCATTCAGCTGGTGGATTGAGCTGCTAGCATTCAGCCATGTTCAGACTGATGCCCCTTTTCTCTTTCTGCTGTAAACCATGGTGGGCGCGTCTGCACATGCACGGGCACATTCATGCATGTGCAGGTGTACTTATGGCTGTCATAAATGCATCCACTTCTGCTTTCAGGGTTGTTGTCTTGGTCCAGATGGAATGGCATCAAGGGCTGGGGCCGGGCCACAGGTTGTAGGTTGCAAACCCCTGGTCTAAATTTAGACCTGCTGAATCAATTAAACTCATATTGAGCATTGATTTAACAATTTCTCATTGATTCAATGGGTCTGTTTTAATTGGGATTAAGACTTAGATATATATAATTGATAAATGTGGGTAACAATTCAAGTATAGAAAAGTTAGGCACCCTTTTACTGCATATGTTTCACTGTGTTTAAAGATGTCTAGTGTTCTGCTAGATTGTAGCCAAAAAATATGCGAAAGAGAAGGATAGTCCCTAGAAATTGCTAGATCATTTCTGACTGCCCTAAAAAGTGTTGCTTGGCACCTAGACTGCCAGCAGAGAGGCATACCTGTCAAGTATCCCGGATTGGCTGGGATTTCCCATAATTCAGCACTGCAAACTCTACTTTCCCACCTCGATCCGCTGCCATCCTGTAATTTGACAGTGGGGGAAAGTAGTTACTGCACATCCCCTTCTATGCAGAACCCTTCTATGCATGCATAGGAGCCTTCTACGCAAGCACAGAAGGGTTCTGTGCAGAAGCCTTCTGCGCATGCACAGAAGCCTTCTGCGCAGAGGGGTTCTGCGCATGTGTAGAAGGATTCTGCGCAGAAGGGTTCTGCGCAGGTCCCCTATTCTCTGGAGGCGCGCTTGACAGGTATGCAGAGAGGTGAAAGAGGTACAAAGGAGGTGATAACTGACTTTCAGGGAGAAAGGTTTAGCTTAAAGCTGCAGCTATTCTGTAATATATTTTTTTCTATTATGTTGGGATTACCGCCTAATAATGTTCAACCTCTGTTCCTTTAATTTTCCAGTTTAAAAGCTCCTTTTCCGCCCAACGGACTGTAATAATATTTAAAATATGAAGCTTTAATCACAAGCCTATATTTAAGTGTCTGAATGGTCTAAGTGCAGAAGGAGAAAACATTAATGTAGCAAAGGAAATGGTAAGGCTCTATAAAGCCCCCCAACTGCATTTCCTTCTTACAGAAAAGGCTAATAGTGCGGAGGCAAGCACAGTGCAGGGTTGGACTCCTTATATAATTTCATTTTTTAAATGAATTTCATGGACTAGAATGAATAAGGTAGCAAAGCTGCTATTCTGTGCTCTGTGTTAACAGCTCATCTTTCAAAATAACAGTAAAAAGGATGCTGTTGGGATGAGATAAGCTCCACTCCACTGCAGTTTCAGAGTGTGTGTTTATTATTTCGCATACTCATAATAAATCTATTATCTCAATGTTTTCAATTGTATGAAAACAATGTACAATCACAGAAGCCTACCTCCTTTCTCCCCCAGAGCCAAGTTAAAAGACATTTTATTTGGCACTAGCAAATAATCATTACATCTTTGCAAAAAGAAGTACAATTCTTTTCATCGTACAATAACTCTGCATCTCTTTAAAAGCCCACAATCAGGGATTTATTCCTATGCTGTGCTTAAAAACAAAGTGGTGGTTAAGAACAGAAGTAGGAGCAATTCTGGATATAAAAACTAAGAGCATATCCAGACTGGGTAATGTGGGTTGCTCTTAAGAAGTTTATTTTTTTTACTGTGACCTATTTTATCTCTTACTAAGGATCACTGGAGCAATCCTATCTTTTCATACTGTAGATAAATATCTTCCTGTGTCAAGGGTCCAGACATGTCTTCTTATCACTCCACTGTGTCCTTGTCCCTGTTGGCCTATTGACACTCCCCTTCCCTGCCTTCTTTGTGATTGTCATTTATGGACCTATACTCTTACCATTTTAATGTCAAAACCCACTAGGTAAAAGTAAAGGTTGCCCTTGCTTGTAAACCAGCAGTATCCAACTCTAGGGTTCAGTGCTCATCTCTGTTTGTAGTCAAAGAGCCATCACTGTCAACATCTGCAGACATTTCCATGGACATGTGGCAGGCATGCCTCAACACTGGAGTGCATGGACACTGTTTACCTTCCCACTGAAGAGGCCCCTATTTATTTGCTTGCAATTTCTTGCATTCGAACTGCTAGGTTGGCAGGAGCTGGGACAGATAACGGGAGCTCACTCTGTCATGCAGTACCTGGGAATCAAACTCCAACCTTCTAAGCAGCGAGTTCAGCATCTTAATCACTTGAGCCACCGCAGTCCCCAAAACCCACTACAGATGCCATAGTGTTGTCACCTGTTCCCTTTGCAAGGGGAAGCGGGGAGCTAAAGTTAAAGGTGTTTATTGTTATTATGTACATGCCTTCTTTTCCTGGATTTTTCTCTAGCTGCAGTGTGTGAGATAGGGGGGAAGGAGCACCTGCATAGAATGAAAGCCAGGGAGCTGCTCCTGCCAGTTTTTGTCTCACTGTTTTTCCCCACAAGTAAAGTTTAACTGGTTTATTTGCAATTAAATCTACCCAGCTTACTCATGAGTAAGCTTCCCTGGTTTGCTCATGAATAAGAAGACAGCAACAATTGCAGCAGAGAACAGAGTGGGAGATATCCCTTTTTTGTTAAAGAAACAGACAGCAATGCTATAAGGCATGTGCCTTGCAATACATATTATTTTATATCTAGAATTGCTTTGCATTGGTTAAGGCAGTGATGGCGAACTTTTTAGAGACTGAGTGCCCAAACTGCAACCCAAAACCCACTTATTTATCTCAAAGTGCCAACACAGCAACAGGGGAGGAAGGAAACACTCCCATTGGGCTTCTGGGCAGAGGGGCGGGTGAACTCTGCCCTGAGGGGATGGAGGAAGTGCTCCCATTAGGCTGCTGGGCAGAGGGGTGGGGTGAATTTTGTGCTGGGGGAGGGAGAAAGTGCTCCCATTGGTCTGCTGGGCAGGGGTGGGGCAAACTCTGTGCTGGGGTGACTGCATGGGTGCCCACAGAGAGGGCTCCAAGCACCACGTCTAGGACGCATGCCATAGGTTTGCCACCACTGGGTTAGGGAAATGTTTTTAAATGATGAAAGTTGAAGGCCCCTCTCTATCATCCAGTTTAATGGCACAATCCAACAGATAACACTGCCCACAGATCCACCTGGGTGTTTTTGTTAACCAAATGCAGAGGCTACACTGCAGGATTTTTGCAAGCACTGAAATACCCCAAAAACAAACAAACAAACAAAAAAACCACCACAAGACAGCCCTATTACTCTGCCTGAAAAGAGTGCAGCAGCTTAAGAAAGAAGAAATGGTAGGCTTTGTTGAAAAGCAAATGTGTACACTGCAACTTTGCACAAACCCAAAGGACTCCAGTTACTCGGCTTATGTTTCCTGTCCGGACACACTCGGAGACAGACTAATGGCCAGCGCAAACTTCTGCTTACAGTATTTATCTTTGGCAGCTCAACTATTTTGAGGATTCTGTATTTTTAGCCTAACAACAGCATCTTGACTTAGCTTAAACCCGAAGATTATTAATGTCATAACAACTTCTCATTTAAAATTTTGATTTGAAGTATTTTCTGTGCACACACGAGGTTAAAAATCCTTGAAAAACTGAAGCTGAGCCACATCCTTAATTCACATATGTCTTCCTCTGTATCATGGTGAGATCATCAACTGCTGAGACCGACTTTATCCAGCTGTCCCCCTCCGTGAGGAGGATGGAATTATTAGGATGGGCTGTCCCTGAAGGTTTTCTGGCTGATCTGTATGGTGCTATCGGTCAAAGCTCAGGTCACCTGTTGGTACTCAAAAGCGACTCAGGCAGTAGATATGATCACACATAAGTGCCCTTGTCACTGAGGACTGCACTTGGGGACATGAAAGGAGCCTCATTCGGGCACCCCCTGAATGGAGTTTCTCCAGCAAAAATCCTTTCAACCCAGATTAATCTCTGACACGAAATTATTATTACTGCAAAGCCTGATCCTCACCATGGTTTATGGATGAGTTGAGGGTGAAGAAGCCGGCAAGAAGACAACTAGAGGGCAGATGGAGGGAAGCTCCCACAGAATGCAATCTTGCTGCACTCAGTAAAATATCCTGAAATTACTCCTATGTGATCAAGGCAGCAAAATGAGCTTGCAATAACAACTTAATTAATGCAGCTTCTAACCAACAAGCAGAACTGTTTTAAGTTCACTGATACTGGACAGACTCTAATGCTACTATCAAACTTAGAAAATTGCATCCACTAGCAGCATATTTTAGATCTAAAGTAAAAGCATCCAATGGGACCTAGACTCCTCTTTGAGATTAATAGATCAAATTAAGATGTGCAATGCACCTTCTAGTTGAGGTTTGTTGGATCGGTTTCAATTAGTAAAGCCTGAGGTGTAGACAAGGCACTACAATGTAAAGTTACCATCTCTCTTATAGAGTTCCATCCATCTTGGCTGTTAAAGTCTGACAATAAGACAGCAGTAAAATGGGCCGTTCATATCATCAATATGCCTTCCTGTTTTTTTTATTTTAAAAAAACCATAATAAGGCCCATTCCAAAGAAAATCACAATAGGTATCTTCTTTTTCATTGGAAACAATTCTTTACCTCAGTGAAGTGAAGAGTTTCATAATCAATTTTTCTATAAGTGGAGTACAGAGGTCACAGAGTAATAGTATCACAAAGCTAGAAAGAACATCAAGTGCCATCAAGGCTTATTATGCAATATTTCCTCACTACAGATCCACAATAGCTGGTTTATTTGGGGGTATTTCTCCATAGTTCCACACATGTGAATTTTTCTCTGATAAAAAAAAAATCCTCAGATGTATCACTGCATCACCAGTAATCACATTCTATAAGATTTCAATACTTTTTCTATAATTGCCCTGTCTGATCTTGTGCAATTTCTCTCTGCTGCTGCATGTCCTTGCTGTGCTATTCTTCTACCCTTGGCCTTGTAGTGAAATGACAAATAACAAATGCTTGCTAATATTGATAAAATCACCAATTTTTCCTATATGAGTATAATCTTTCATCTCAATTTTTCCCATATAGCTTTTTCTCCAACCAAGATCTTCACAACATTCTTAATTTGAAAAACTCGATAATATACCAACAAATTCAGCATCCCTAATCCACCTTCTTTCTGGGATAAATACCAATTTTTTTGGATAGTCTTATTCTCTTTCCTCCATTACAAAATTCATTAATCAGTTTTTGAAATTCCTTAATTTCCTTCTCCTTCATTTGAATTGCTAAAGCATCAAATAAAAAATTTAATCTAGTAAAAGCATCATTTTACTAAGTGCTATTCTTTCAAACCATGACAATTTCAACTTTTGAAAATTTTTAATTTTGGCTTTAATTTCTAGTTTCAAACTATCATAGTTCAATCTTTTAAACTCTTCAAAACTTCTTGAAATATTTATCCCCAAATATTTCAATTTATCCCTAATTTGACTATTACCCATCCCTTTTATCTTCTTCTGATCTTCCTTTCTTATATTACACATCATTTCCGATTTATCCCAATTTATCCTCAAGCCTGTAATATCCTTGAAAACCTTTAAAATTGTTTTTTTAGGAGCCAATATGGGAAAAGTTGTAACCAAAAACATTATGATGAAGGGATTGATGAGTTTATGGGGAAAAGTAAAGAAGGTTCTGGCCCTGAACATCTCACCGATTATGGAACTGGAGGACATGGCAGATTTTCCAATGAAGATAGATAAAAGGGTAAAAGAGGTATTGGATAAAAATGAAGTTTTCCTGCTTAAAGACTGGTTACGGACCTGTATCGATATTGAGGGGGGGGGGGGATTTGTTTGGGCAATTGAATTTGAATTGGTTTCAGATTGTGATGGTAAATAAATGGAATGGTAAATATTTGAGAGAACCAGAATTAGATAGAGAGAAGACGGAATTTGAGGTGTTGATTTTAAAAATAAGAAAGGGAGATGGAAGTATTAAAGGTGTAGTTAGTAAATTGTACAAAATTTTGAATAAAGAGGGTGATCCACAGGAGGACTTAAAAGCAAGTTGGGAGAAGGAGCTGAATATAAAGATTGAAAATGATATATGGAGACATAAATGGAAAAAGAGGATAATGAGAACTTTATCGGTTAGAATAAAGGAACATAATTATAAAATGTTGTGGAGGTGGTATCTGACCCCAGTGAGCTTGCACCAAATTGATAATAAAAAAGATGAAATGTGTTGGAGATGCAAGGAGGAAACTGGAACATATGAGCATATGTGGTGGAGCTGTATTGTGGTTAAAGATTTTAGGAAAAATGTTGAGAAAGAGGTTGGTGAAATTATGGGTAAGGGAATTAAACTGGGGTCAGGTATCACTATGTTAACAGATGTGGAATGTTTTAATTTAAATAAGGATGAAAAAGAATTACTAGAAATAATGTATTGCTAGAAATTGGAAAAACGATATAAATTTAAAGATAGAAGAATGGTATAAAGAAATGTGGAATTTAGCGTTGAATGATAAATTAACGTGGGAGATAAATAAAAAGAAGGGAATTATTAAAGAGAATAGATTTTGGAATATTTGGCAGGCTTTTGTGGATCATTAACTTAGAGGGGAAGAAACAAAGAAACCTGTACCGGATCAAAGAAGTTTTTGGAAGGAAACTATTATGACAACCTGATTCCTCCAGGGCATTGTAAATATCACAGGGGGTATTATTTTTTCTTTTTTATTCTTATTTTGTTAGTATTGTTTTATTATGATTAATGAATCTATGAATTAAATGTTATACTACGCTTAAAGTTAAAATAAAAAGTTTTAATCACCATTTACAAGGATAGGTTAATATGGTATTAGTGCAGTAATGCAATAGATTATAGGTATTTTGGTGTTAGAATGCAAACAGAAATAATGCATATGTAATTGTAATTTTATGTATGCTTGTTATTTTATATGTTGTAATTTTGTTTGAAAGAGTTAATAAAAATTTATTATAAAAAAATCACCCTGGACCATCAGGTCCCAATAATTGCTCGCTAAACTGTTTGAAGCTCACCTGCTTCCCAACTGGTCACACAGAATGACTGTTGTGGGACTAAAATGGGTATAAACATTCTTCATCAGCATAATTTCTTATTTAAAATACTGTACCACTCTTTGTGGCCACTATGCTCAAACCACTTACTACAACATCAGACAAATGAACATACTGTTCTATATATAAAGGAAATGGCATAATGGTACAAATAACGTAAATAGCTTATAGCGATCAATGTACACTAATATTAAACAATCAACTATAATTCACACTAAGGTCCAAGTAAAAAGAAATACCAAAAATACAAGAGAGAGAGAGAGAGGCAACACAAATTAACAAATTGTGTGAAAGCTAAGCATTGACATAGCCCTAAACCTAAAGAAATAAGAATCAGACCTCACATCATGATCTCCAGCTATCTCCTGCCATTGCGTGGATGTCACTAGTATGGGACAACCAGGGTTTTGTCCCAGGGTGCAAAATTTGGAAGTGTACCTATTCCTCCATATTTCCAAGATTGGTCTGGCAACCTGTCTGCCACCATAGGAAAAGATAGTGGTACACCAAGCCTTTGGAATGAAATCCCCACCTTTTTATGGCAGACCGGTAATATGGCCAAAAGACTAGGCCACAAGGGGATTACAGGAAAGGCAGTCATAGAATCAAAGAGTTGAGTCATACCCAAATCCATCTCTATCTCCCACCACCCCCACCCCCAGTGCAGGAAATCCAGAGCTAAAGCATCTCTGATAATGCTTGAAACACTGCCGGGGGGGGGGGGGGAATAAGAATTTTAGATATTGTTACTTTGAACTAGGAAACTTCCAGGATATGCTGAGCTCAAGTGAGCAGTTTGCATATTACAAATAATATATATTTTATTATTCTAGAATGCTTTATTATTTCATATCTTCTCTAGATTAATGGTAAGGTAGTGTTTAAGCACAGAACAAGTTATACTGTCTGTCACAATATTGAAATTTGACTAGGTGCCCACACAGCTGCCCCTTCTTTTGATTTGACTTTGAGAGTTCTGTGTGAGAATTGAGACAGGTGATGTATGTTTGCCTTGAGGAAAGAACAGGGAAATAAAGCTGAACATTAAATATGCACACAAAAAACTGTGGCTTTGATATGGCCCTCAAAGCTGACTGAGGGAGTGTGACCTGGCCCCTGGCTTGGAAAAGTTGGGAACCCTGCAGTAGTGAGATGATATTTAATCTTCAGCAGCAGTCATGAATCCACTGGGTAGGGAGGGTTTTGAAAGAACCTTTTAAAAACTGAGAATCCTAAATGCCAGTTCTTTCAATTGGGACTTAATCCTGGACAACCTGGCAAAGGCTTGTAGTCTGCAGAGACAATGGCCAGTTTTCTGTTCAGAAAATGTGGAATAGAAAGGCAGATATGTAAGCCTTCTTCCTGCTCCCCCAAGCTCACTTTTGTGTACTCACTCTCACACTGGATGTAAAATCAGTTGCACAACAGCAAAATCTTTGCA
Organism: Bradypodion ventrale; assembly: GCA_035047345.1. Lineage (NCBI taxonomy): Eukaryota > Metazoa > Chordata > Lepidosauria > Squamata > Chamaeleonidae > Bradypodion > Bradypodion ventrale. Next base: position 146,004,288 of record JAWDJE010000002.1, read on the forward strand.
CAATTGCCTTTCTACTTCAAATAGGATACTGGCTGTTTTCAGCAAGACTTCCATACAGTTCTCAGTGCCCATTTTACAATACAGTACAGTGAAACCTTGGTTAACATAATTAATGAGTTCTCTGGGATGTTTCTTACAGCGAAAATTACTTTAGCCAAATTTCCCATAGGAATGCATTGAATGCAATTTTCCATAGGAATGCATTGAAAACCAAAATACATAAGAACATAAGAGCAGCCTTGCTGGAACAGGTCACAGCCCATCCAGTCCAGCATTCTGTCTCACACAGTGGCTCACCATTTGCTTCAGGGTATTCCCAAGCAGGTGCCTTCACCTTTTTAGGATTCCCTGGAAATGTCTAATCCTTTCTTAAAGCTGTTAAGACTGAAAGCTGTCACCACTTCTTCTGGCAGGGACTTCCATAGACCAGTGATCCTCTGGGTGAAAAAGTACTTTCTCTTATTTGTTTGAGAACTAGTACCCAAAAGTTTCATGGAGTGCCCCCTAGACCTAGTGTTGTGCAATAGGGAAAACAGTTTTTCCTTATCTACTTTGTCCACACTGTGCATGATTTTATAAACTTCAATCAGATCACCTCTTAGACGCCGTCGTTCAGGAGTGAAGAAGCCCAACCGTTGCAACCTCAGATGGTAAGGAAGGTGTTCCAGTCCCCTAATCATTCTGGTTGCCTTCCTCTGCACTTTTTCCAGCTCCAAAATATCCTTCTGAAGGTATGGCGACAAAAACTGTACACAGTATTCCAGATGGGGCCTCACCATAGATTTATAAAGAGGCAAAATGACACTTGCTGACTTATTTTCTATACCCTTCCTAATGATCCCTAGCATTGAGTTTGCTTCTTTCACTGATGAGGCACACTGGGTTGACACCTTCATTGAGCTGTTTACCAGGACACCAAGGTTCCTTTCCTGGTTTGTCGCAGAGAGTTCAGAACCCATCAGTTTATAAATGTAATGGGGGGGGGGGTTGCCCCAACGTACATCACTCTGCACTTACTAATGTTGAAGCTCATTTGCCACTGTTTTGCCCACTCCCCCAGTGTCAAGAGATCCCTGTGGAGCTCCTCACAATCTCTCACAGTTTTCACTACCCTGTATAATTCAGTGTCGTCAGCAAATTTGGCTACCTTGCTATTTACTCCTACTTCTAGATCATTTATGAAGAGGTTGAAAAGCAGGGGTCCTAGTACTGAACCTTGCAGGACCCCACTCTTTACTTCCCTCCACTTGGAGAAGTGTCCATTTAGTGCTACCCTCTGTTTCCTGTCCCTTAGCCAGTTGCTGATGCAGGACAAGACCTATCCCTTTATTCCATGACTTGTAAGTTTATTCAAGAACCTTTGGTGTTGGACCTTGTCAAAAGGCTTCTGAAAGCCCAGATAAACAATGTTGACTGGATCCCCCTTATCCACATGCTTGTTGACACTCTCAAAAATTCCACAAGATTAGTGAGGCATGATTTGCCCTTGCAAAAGCCATGTTGGCTCTCCTTTAGCAGCACCTTCTCTTCTATGTGCCTATTAATTCTATCTTTTAGGATGGTTTCCATCACTTTACCTGGGACACATGTCAAACTGACCGGTCGGTAATTTCCTGGATTACCCCTGGATCCTTTTTTGAAAATTGGTGTTACATTTGCCTACCTTACAGTCATCAGTCACAGAACCTGATTTGAGGGAAAGATTATATATTTTGGCTAGGAGATCAGCAATTTCATATTTAAGTTCCCAGAGAACACGTGGATGGATGCCATTAATACGTTAACTGAAACACAGTTTCACATAGGCATGCATTGAATACCAATTAATCCATTAGGGGGAACTGTAAACCAAGCCACTATTTTCTATGGATTTCATTTTGTTATGCAATTTTTATGTTAACCAAGCCATTTGCTAACTGAGGTTCCACTTTATGTCCAAACTATACAGTACAGATAGTTTCACAGTATCTCTCCCATTTATTTAAACAAATGGGCGAAGGAACTGCATAGCTCTTGCTACTCTACCCTTTCTTCTTCATTCAAATTTGTTAGTTCTTAATGATGGTCTGGTGATAACTTCTCTTAAACCAAGCTCTTTTTTTGTACCTACTAAATATTTCACAGGCTCAATAGAGAGAAGCGGACAGTTCATTATTTACTGAGCACAAGGTACCATTTCCTCCTCCCTCAAACTAATTAAGAGTGATCAAATTTTTTTTCTTTAATAACCAAGAATGTAATCTTGTGCACTCAGTTGTTGCCAGCATAGCTTACTTCTGAGCAGACATGGTCAGGTTAGACAGCTGTCAGTCCATGGAAAATTAGAATAATTGTCTCAAAATGAGACACTTTTCAAAGGAATCTGGATGTTGCTGCTTTAATATATTCATGCTATCATTCTGAAGACAGCCGTCTTTCTTTCTCCAAAATTACACACAGATAAATATCAGAAAATATAGAGCATGAAAGCACAAGCAGGAAAGTCATTCATTTTAACAAGATTGTTGTGAGTAGTACAAAAATATCTGAAATTAGACCTTCAAAGGCAACTATGATTATTAATATCATCTTAAGGAAGCGATGGGTTGCGTGGAGAAAACTGGGGAATACAGAATCTGGAATCTATTTTGAGAAATTGGGCCTGTCTGCATGTTCCTGGGGAGTTAATGGGAACTGTGGTGTCAGTGTCCATTTGGAAACAAGGAGGGGACAACAGTTGTAACAGTTGTCCCTGCTCTCCCGGAGCCCACCCCACCGGCTTCGGGATGGAGAGCAGGTGGGAGCCGTCGACGCTGCTTCCACCCCTGGGGCTTGGCCTGCCCGAGAGGCAGAAAAGGAGCCAAGGCCGACGCCACTCACCAGCGCTCCCTGCTCTCCCAGAGCTCACCCCACCGGCTTCAGAATGGAGAGCAGGTGGGAGCCGCCGATGCTGCCTCCACCCCTCGGGCTCGGCCTGCCCGAGAGGCAGAAAAGGAGCCACAGCCGACGCCACTCGCCAGCACTCCCTGCTCTCCCAGAGCCCACCCCACCAGCTTCGGGATGGAGAGCAGGTGGGAGCCACCGACGCTGCCTTTGCCCCTCGGGCTCGGTCCGCCCGAGAGGCAGAAAAGGAACCACGGCCAATGCCACTCTCCAGTGCTCCCTGCTCTCCCGGACTCCACCCCACTGACTTTGGGATGGAGAGCAGGTGGGAGCCGCCGATGCTGCCTTCACCCCTTGGGCTCAGCCCGCCCAAGGGGTGGATAAGCCCGAGAGCTCCATGGACAGATCGGAGAGGCATTGGGCTTAATTGACTGCCTTGCCACCTGGGTACTGGACCTTGCTTCAATTGGAGCGCAACTGTGACTTCATTATACTGTATTGTATTTTTATGCTTGTTTGATTTGCTTATGCACATGTGGATTCTGCGTACATAATTGGCATACTGTCCCTGATAGAACAGCAGTTATGGGAGAACACTCCTTCGAACCGCTATTTTCGAGGGGACAGAAATTGGGGAGTGGAATATTAGATATAGTTTGATTCACCGATTGCTGACCTGACAATAGAGGGCCAAAAATCACCAGATGGTTAACTCGATAGGCATGTAATGAGTAATCTCGCATCTGCAAAAGCTCTAAGCCTTAGAGTCAACCTCAGCCCCTTGTTTGCTCCCGATAACAAGGAACAATGCATGTCCCCGGTAGTTAATTAGTTAGATAAGGAACTTCCCCCGGTGAAGTCACCCCTAATTAGTAACTTGTGCAATCATGATGTGCAGACTCAGGACTTTCCTGTAGCAACGCTTGCACACAGCCAAGGTATAAAGTCTTCTGCTTTCTAATGAATAAACACTGGTCTTCGCTCCATCTTGCCTCACAGGTCTTGCTTGACCAGTCTCCTTTGGGAGCCTCCGGCCCACAACGGGCCCCGATCCAACATATGGTGACCCCGACGTGATTCTACTCGTGAGTAGCGATACCCTTGGTCCGGTTCTATGCCAGAGCCGTGTCCAAGTTCTCCCGGAGGCAGTGCAGCGGTTCAGGTCGGAAAGCCATCCAATCTGAGTGACAGCTACGCTCAGAGGCATTCCAGAGGCAGAGCGCGCTCCAAAGCTCTGAGGCATCTTGCGCATCGGAAACGCATTCCAAATGCTCAGGGTCGGCTGTGAACCCTGACGCCATCACAGAGGCCACCGAGGGCCTGTGGCCGCAGTCCACATTCCGACTCCTTCCCAGAGGTTTGTCACACTGTATCCAGTTACCTAACCCAGACGCGTCGACTCATCCCACGGAGGAAACTTCAAAGGACCGGCAGGTAATATGGGGACTTGTCTGCAGTGGCAACGTCTGACCGCTAACCAGAGAGTTCACTTAATGGAACTCAAAGCCCTGGCCAGGGTAAATTGTACACGCATTCACAGCGCCCAGTTAGCGGATTTTTTGGTGTACTTGGATGAGCACTGTCTGTTTTATCCAGAAACGGGCATGCTTAGTCTCCAACTTTGGGACAGGATAGGGACCTGCATTAAGCAAGAGCCAAGAGCCCCAGCTAAGGTGATTAGCACATGGAGTAAGTGTAGGAAGCTCATAGCAGAGGTAGACCCAATCCAGATAGAGACCAAGAACCCCCCAGCACAGTCAGAGCCATCAGCCCCAAAGGGTCTCTATCCGTCACTTCAGTTTAAGCAGGGAGGCTTAGGGAGCTTTCCCTCAGTGACAGCTGCAGACGTCACTGAAGGAATGCAAGGTATGGGAAACGCTGGCAGTTGCCAAACAGTTAAAAGTTCCCAGATAGCCAAAAGTTCCATCCAGCGCATGGTAGGAGAGGAAACCAGCAAGGGGGAGTTGTCAGAGGAAGAACTAGCTGAGCTTAGGCAGTTATGCCCAGTCCGCATAGAGGTGGACGCCCTCACAGGTCAACAGCAGACAATCCATTCACCAGTTCCGACAAATTGCTCATGGCAATATGGAAGGCAATCACTGAGACAGGACTCCAGAGTCGCTTCACAAAGCAGCCAAAAATTACACAGCAGTCAAACAGGGTGCCCAGGGAAGCGGTCAGTAGGCAGATAGACAACGAACAAGCCCAACAGGAGCTTATGATGAAGCTGGCGAAAGACAACGCCAACCTTGACTGCTGTAAAATCTTTCAGTCACTGGGCAATTGTCCCGATCTGACGCTTACTGACATGATCAGGGCTTGTGCCGACATTGGTACATATTCCTACAAAATGGGTCTGTTAGCAGCGGCAGTGCAGGGCGGTAAGAAATTCATAGGCAAGAGCAAAGGAGCATGCCACAATTGTGGCAAGATCGTTCATTTCGCTAGAGAATGCCGATCTAAGAAGAGTAATGGCCAAAACATGGGTCGTCCCAAGGCTCGGACCACCCAATGCTCCCAATGTCACAATGGCTTCCACTGGGCCAGGAACTGTCCGAATTTGGGAAACCGGAGCGCGGGCATGTCTCTTGCCCCGGTCCAAACAGAGACCAGATTTGCTCTGGGAGAGCCAGAGCTGGACTAGATTCTCAGCACATTCCACCCTGCATTCCGGAGGCGCAGGCCAGACGTAAGGGCAGTGCGGGACTAGATTTGACTTGCCAGTCAGAAGTCACATGTGACTTGCCAGGCACAGTCTATCTGGTTGATTCCCAATACATGGGACCCCTGCCTAAGGGCTATATAGGTTTAGTTTTGCCCCGCAGCATTGCAAGAATGTGAGGAATCCTTGTGATTCCAGGAGTCATTGACTCCAATTTTTCGGGTGTACTCCAGGTTCAACTTTGGACACACCTACCACAAACCATTCACAGAGGAGACACGTTAGCGCAACTGATCATGGTTCCTTGTCACCCACAAGCAGGCAGCTAGGAAAGGCTTAGGGACAGCTCAGAGTCTGGGTCAGCAGACCGCTCGAGCACAGAAGGGGCGGTACAAGGATACCAGGTCTTAGCGACAGTGGAAACCAACATAGAGTGGAAGCGGTGGCCAGTCATAAAAGTATTTTTGAATAAAAAACCTTTTGATGGGCTATTAGATACCGGAGCTGACATCAGCGTGGTCAGCCAGAGTCAGTGGCCATGCGAGTGGGCTCTCGAGCCAGTCTCCGATGTGTAGGGGGTAGGCAGTGTCCAGGAAGCATTTAGAAGCCAGGATTGGGTAGAAGTCACGATCCCCGAAGCTGACGGCACAGCGGTCATTCGGCCGCATATCTTGGATGTGCACGTCAACCTTTGGGGGCGAGACATCTTACAGCAGTACCATGCCACTCTTACCTTCGGATAATGGCTTTACCACTCAAATGGCTTACCAACATGCCAGTCTGAGTAGAGCAATGGCTGGGGGGAAAAGTAGGGGAAAAATTAGTCACCCTAAAACAGCTGGTTAAAGAACAGCTAGATGCAGGACATATAGAACAGTCCACCAGTCCCTGGTACTCACCCATAATCGTCATTAAGAAAAAGTCAGGGAAGTGGTGACTCCTTCATGATCTAAGAGAGATCAATAAATGTATTCAGCCAATGGGTCCACTTCAATGCGGCATCCCAAATCCAAACATGATCCCCGAGGGTTGGGAGATCCTGGTCGTAGACTTAAAAGACTATTTTTACACCATTCCTTTAGATGTAAGGGATCGGGAAAAGTTCGCCTTCACATTGCCAGTCGTGAACCACAGAGAGCCTACGCAACGTTACGCGTGGAAATTTTTGCCACAGGGGATGCTCAATTCGCCCACCCTGTGTCAAATTTACGTTCATGACACACTGGAAAAGTTTCGAAACCTTCATCCCACAGTCTTAGTATGTCATTTTATGGATGATATTTTGGTCTCAGCGCCACATCTCGGCAGCGAAATGTTTAAGGACCTCCAGACCACTCTGGGGGGAAGGGGATACTCATTGCCCCAGGACTCAGTCACCCTCGTAGAATTGCAACAGATTCTGGGGAATATCAATTGGGCTAGACCATATTTCAGGCTAGATACGGAACTCCTGAAGCCACTCTTCTCGCTGCTAACGCTAGGTAAGCAGCCAGCAGATCGGATACACATTCCTTGAGAGGCTCACTTGACTCTCGAAAAGGTCAACCAAGTTCTCAGCCAGAGATGGATGGACAGGATTAGTCAGGGGCCATATGCTCCTGTTCTGAACCTGTACATAGTCCGGACCGGATCCATGTTCACCGGAGCTCTAGGGGTAGACTCCGAGCGAGGGGACAATATCGTGGAATGGGTTATTTACCACACACCTCTTCCTGAAACATCATTCCTCCAGAGGAACTGGTCTCCACGGTGATTTACCGAGGAAGGTTGAGAGCTAGGGATATCTTAGGGCACGATTTAGCAAAAATTGTTGTTCCATTCACAAAGGATCAAATCCTTTGATGCAACTCGGTGACTCACTCCTGATTGCATTGGGAGGATTCACTGGATGTTTGGCATACCATTTGCCGAATGACCCCAGACTTGTCTCGCTTCAAACGCAGACAGTCAGTTTGTGTGAGTTATTGTCCCTGGTTCCGCTTCAGGGGGCCAGGACAGTATTCACAGATGGGGGTAAAACCTATGGTGTTCTGACTTGGCAGGAGGGCCAGGCTTGGTGCACACTTCTGACTCTTCCACAGAAATCCGCACAGTGGGCGGAATTGGCAGCATTGAACCTCGCCTTGCGCACCTTTGCCAAAGAACGTTTGAATATCATTACTGACAGCCAGTATGTCCGGAATTTGCTTCACAGTCTACCGGGAGCCTACATCACTCCCACGATAGACAAAAACTTGTTAGGTCTTTTTCTCACAACTCAATTTTGTTTGTGGAACCGCACTGAAGCGCTCTATATCGCCTACATTAGAAGTCACCAGGATTTACCTGGCCCGATTTCTGTGGGCAATAGTAGAGCGGATGCGGCTGCACAGGAAATTCAGCAAAGGTCAGTTCAGGGAGTCTTCACGACTCCGATTCAAAGTCATGCATTCTTTCATCAAAATACCAAAGCACTTGCACGGCAGTTCAACCTGCCACTTTCCCAACCTCAGGGCATAGTCTGTTCCTGCCCACAATGTGCAGGGGCGGTGGGGGGGCCCTCGTGGGGTGTCAACCCATGAGGGACAGAGGCCAACCAGGTGTGGCAGATGGATGTCACACACGTTCCACAGTTTGGGAGATGGCAGTTCATGCATGTTTGCATCGACACATTTTCACAGTTTGTCTGGGCTACGGCTCAGAAGGGAGACATGGCTTCCCATGTGGCGCAGCATCTCCTCTCTTGCTTCGCGACCATGGGCAAATCACGGCACGTGAAAACCGATAACAGTCCGGCTTATAGCTCCAGGCAGCTGGCCACGTTTATGGCCACCTGAGACATTAAGCATACTTTTGGCATTCCATACAATCCACAAGGGCAGGCGATTGTGGAGCGGGTGAATCGGACGCTTAAGTCCTACATTGATAAACAAACAGAAAGGGGGGAACTAGCCCTCCCCAAAAATCAGGGTCAGGCACAGCATTGTCTGAACAAGGTGTTGTTCATGTACAACCACCTCAATGTTTTTTTAGATTACACTCTGCAGGAGAAGCACTTCTGTCACATGGAAGCTCTCCCGCGCCCTATGGTGAGTTATCGAGTGCCACCAGATTCTTCTTGGAGCGGCCCGGCACCACTCATAACGTGGGGGAGAGGGTATGCTGCAATTATGTCTCCTTCAGGTGTCATCTGGATTCCAGCCCGGTGTGTCAAGCCTCATCTCGAGTCCAATGGCGTGGAGCCAGGCGTTCCCGGATCCATTGCCAGAGGTGGAGGGATTGACCCTGAAGGGGAAAACCAAGCGGAGGAGGTGACAACAGCAGATGCCAGCGCCGAAGATCACCTGAGGGATGGTCAAGTCCCTGTGCCAGGAGGTGACTGACATCATGCGGCAGCAGAATGCAGAACCAACGCCGGAGAACATCGTGGTTGCAGTTTTGTCCCAGATCACCTTCAACTCCTTGATGATCATCTTGACCCTTTCCTTGCTTTTGGGGGGAGGGGTTCAAGCCGCTTCATTGGAAGCAGAAAACCTGATGCCTGGTGGAGATCTCTCTGCCCAGCTGCACTACAACATCTGGGAAAGATTGGCAAACCTCGTCAATCAGTCCGATTTTTGCCTGAGGCAGACCACTGATTCTGCCTCTCTTCTTAGTACTTGTCTCATCCCAGTGTGTCACTCCCCAGATGCACGCATCAGGAACGGTGACTGGTTGGTGAAGCGGATTTTTGTCCCATTTCATAAGACTGCGTACTCGACATATGCGCAAGTCACAAAAGTCCTACCGGCTGATGCGGCCACACTGTACACTCCCCGAGTGGCGGTCAGCCCAAACTCAACTTGTGCTCGCATGACCGGCTGTTCCGCGGTCAAAGGGTCACATCACCGTTGCCTCGACCCCGCAACAACACTTGGACTTGTAATAACCCAGATACTATTAACTCAATGTTTGTTCATGTCACTTTGCCTTCAGGCTGGTTTTTTACATGTAACCAACACACTTGGAACTATATTCCTGCAAATGTATCCGATTCCTTCTGTTGTATCAGTCGTTTGATGCTGATGCTTCCCACTAAGGATACGGTTATCCCAAGCACCGATGTATCTGCCCACATATGGCACATTCGTGCCACCCAGTTAGACAGTTCATGTGACAGTAACATCATCGTTCTGAGCAAAGCTGAGTATGTCTCATTGGCAGTCAGCTTGTTTGGCGTGCCACACTTAGCCGTAGGCAACACTCGCAGGATTGGTCAATTGGCTTGTGCTTTGGCAAAAGCCATTAACCATACCTCCTCGGCGATAGTGCTGCTCAATCAGGAGCAGACGGAGCTTCGCCATGCCATATTGGATAATCAAGCAGCTATCGATTACCTCCTGCTCATGCACCATTTGGGTTGTGAGACAGTCCATGGCATGTGTTGCTTTAACCTTACAGATAACTCTCGCAAGGTACAGAGCCGGATCACAGACCTCCATACCCTGGTTAAGAATATCAAGGAAGATGCCATGTGGGGGTGGTGGGACTCATTGTGGTCGTGGTTTCCATGGGAATGGCTACAAACAACACTCAAGGTGATTGTGGGTGTTGCAATCTCGGGGATAGTGATCTGCTGTTTCGCGCAATGTATTCCCTCACTGATGTCAATGTGCCCCCCATGGAGGAAACCCCAGGATGTCCTCACTCCACGTCACTTAATGCCACTCTTGCGCCGAGCCGTCTGTCAGGTCCAATTAAACAAATAAAGGGGGAGTGTGGATTCCGCGTACATAATTGGCATACTGTCCCTGACAGAACAGCAGTTATGGGAGAACACTCCTTCGAGCCGCTAGTTTCGAGGGGACAGAAATTGGGGAGTAGAATATTAGATATAGTTTGATTCACCGATTGCTGATCTGACAGGCAGCTAGGACAATAGAGGGCCAAAGATCGCCAGATGGTTAACTCGATAGGCATGTAATGAGTAATCTCGCATCCGCAGAAGCTCTAAGCCTTAGAATCAACTTCGGCCACTTGTTTGCTCCCGATAACAAGGAACAATGCATGTCCCTGGTAGTTAATTAGTTAGATAAGGAACTTCCCCCAGTGAAGTCACCCCTAATTAGTAACTTGTGTAATCATGATGTGCAGACTCAGGACTTTCCTGTAGCAACCCTTTACGGAGCCAAGGTATAAAGTCTTCTGCTTTCTAATGAATAAACACTGGTCTTCGCTCCATCTTGCCTCACGTGTCTTGCTTGACCAGTCTCCTCCGGGACTCTCCGGCCCACAACGGGCCCCAACCAACATGCACATTTTTGTATTATTGCATATCCAGTTTGTATTTTGATGATGTATATTGATTGTATTGCTTATATTTTGTTGCATTGTATTTTTGTATTGTTACTTGTTAGGAACCACTCTGAGTTCCCCATTGGGCTGAGATTGAGTGGTATATAAATTACATTGATTGATTGATTGAACTTATGCCTTGAAAAAGATACCTCCAAGGCCAAGCCTAGCCAGTTGTAAAATGACTTTGCCTATTTGGATGGGAGAGACAGTGCTCTTGTGCTTTTGAACATTTAAATGAACTCGAAACCTGTTTGGTGGCTTATCTGAAAGGGTCTAGAAAGGGACATACAGTATAACGTATAAAAATGGGTTCAGGAGTTACTGTAATACCTTAGCTTGACTTTGAAAAATGCTGTGTTGAGTTGCAATGCTTTGTCTCAGAACCATGCTGACTTCTATATTGGTCTTCGAGTATTAAGTAAAATAGCATAGCATTCTTGTTTTTGGTGTGTCCTTTTGATTGTCTCAGATTTTTCTTAATTGTATATCTGTTCTGATATACAATTATATTATATAATAACTGTTTTTGTCTTTTTATTCTCTTTAATGCAGTCTTCTGGAATTACTAGTTTTGGCCAGGAGTGGATTATCCCTCAAGTTCGCTTTTTCTAGGATTCACATTAAAATCTATAAAGCTTGTACAATTTAACTTTAAAAATCCAAACCTATGTAGGTGACTCAGTAGAGGAGCTGAAATTCTGAAACTGTTACCAATCATTCAAGGGCCATGTATTCTGTGTATAAAGGGTGTCCCAAAAGTTGTCATACATATAGGGTTGCCATAATTCTCTCCCACCAAACTAGGACAGCCACGTGACATCATTGCATTCTTCAAACTGCACATGCGTTGGATGGGGCTATCAGGGAGACCGTGGCTCTAAGACCCCATGGAATCCCTGTCCAGGGCAGACATCCTTCATCAGTTTAAAATAAACTGTAGTCAAGAGGCTTTTTCCCATGTGATTCTTCTTGCAAAAGACTATTCTTGATGGTTCTATTTTAATTTATTTATTTTTTTGAATAAAATTTCTTGGGCCACTCTTGAAACCACCCTTCCTCCCTCTGAGGTCACCCCACCCTCCCCTTCACACACACCCCACTGAAATAGACTCACCCTCAAATCCTACACAAGGATCCCTTGCAGTGGGGGGCTCCAAAAGTTGTTACTACCACACTGTGGGTGTGGTATGGTGGGCATGGCCAGGGGGAAAGAACCTGCATTGCACCCGAATTAGGGCCAGCCAGAATTTCTGCTACCAGTTCTGGCAAACTGGAGTGAATCTGCTGATGCCCACCACTGATCCCAAACTGGGACAGCCACGTGATGTCATTGCATTCTTCAAACTGTGCGTGTGTTGGACGGGGATTTCAGGGAGACCGTGGCTCTAAGATTCCATGGAATCCTTGTCCAGGGCAGACAGCCTTCATCAGTTTAAAATAAACTGTAGTCAAGAGGCTTTTTCCCGTGTGCCATTCCCAGAATGCAGTCCATGGCATCTCTGTTTCCCTCCAGAAGGAGAAAAGCAGGAGACAGGAAGGGACTTATTTTGGACGTGGACCTTTGCAATGGAGGACTCTTCACTTTCTGTCCACCCTGTTCCCTTCCTCTCTAGGAATACCGACCCTATGCAATTAATCCTTTGTGATCACATGAAAAAGGAATCCTCCATCCCAGTGTATGGTGGAGTTTCGGCTTCTTAGATATGGGTATTTCTTGTTCGCTCCTGGCTTCTGAGGAAAAGGACTGAGGACAACTTCTTGTCCCCCAAACTTCAAGATGAACCAAGGGATTTTTGAAAAGAGTTATTTCACCGCCTCTGTGACTTTCTTTCAATTATCTCGCTTGCAAGTGTCTCCCCTCCCCGATGGGCTTCTCAGGGTGCTGTTTTGCCTTCGCCGCTTTTAAGCAGGATAATTGAAAGAAAGGCAGGGAGGCAGTGAATTAACTCTTTGCAAAAATCCTTTGGTGAGGGGTGATCTTGCTTCCTTTGTTCAAATTTAAAAATCCAGGATTTTTACATGTTTTTTCTTGAACCAGCCGGGACAGCTTGAATCTGGGAAAATCCTGGAAAACCAGGACATACGGCAACCCTACATACATAGCCAAAATTGCATAACAAGCGATATCTTGGAACTTATTCAGCATGAGGTGAAGAATATTTTGTAAATATTTTGTAAAATTTTTGGATGAATATTTTGTACATAAAAGTACATTTAACTACAATTTCCCATTTTCCCTATGTGTGGTGACTTTTGGGACACCCTGTATATAATAATCTGAAGAGCCACATACACTGAAGACAAACACAATTTAAGTATTTTGTACCGTTCCAAATTGGAGCTTGTCTAAAAACTAGCTTCCCATAGATAATTTCTGTGCACTAGTAAAGGTAAAGGTCGCCCTTGCCCGAAACTCAGTTATATCCGACTCTAGGGTTCGGTGCTCATCTCTGCTTACAGCCAAAGAGCCAGCGCTGGCATTGCAAACATTTATGTAAACATGTAGCAGGCATGACTAGACACCAGAGTGCATGGAATGCTGTTTAATTTCCCACCAAAGTGGTACCTATTTATCTACTTGCAATTTCTTGCTTTTCAACTGCTAGGTTTGCAGGAGCTGGGACAGAGTCGGGAGCTCCCTCTATCATGCAGTACTTGGGTCATGAACTGCTGACCTGCTGACCTTCCAGTCATCAAGTTCAGCACCTTAGCCATTAACCCACTGCAGATATAGTGTAGAGTCTATATCTCTACAGTAGTAAAGGTAAAGGTTTCCCTTGCTTGAAAGCAGTGCTCATCTCTGTTTCAAAGCTGAAGAGCTAGCGCTGTCTGCTTCTGCAAATGTTTCCGTGGTCATGTGGCAGGCATGACTAGTCACTGGAGCACACAGAACACTGTTACCTTCCCACCAAAGTGGTCCCTATTTATCTACTTGCAATTTCTTGCTTTTGAACTGCTAGGTTGGCAGGAGCTGGGACAAAGATGGGAGCTCATTCTGTCTTGCAGTACTTGGAAATCGAACTGCTGACCTTCCGCCTCCCAGTCAGCATCTTAGCCACATGAGCCACTGCAGTGGCTCAAGTGCACTACACTATATACCATATATACTTGAGTATAAGTTGAGTTGTTTAGCCCTTTAAAAAGAGCCCCAAAAGGGGGACTTGGCTGATACTCGGGTCAATGATCACCAGGGTCCCAAGAACACACTGGATTGAGATGTGCCAACAATTTAATTAATTTTACCATATTTTCATGTATTTTGATTATGGAAACTCACTAGCAGCTGCTGCATTTCCCACCCTCAGCTTATGCTCAGGTCAATCTATTTCCCTGGTTTTTCAGGTCAAAATTAAGTACCTAGGCTTATATTCGGGTCGGCTTTTTCTTGAGTATATGCGGTAAGCAAAAAGTGATGGTACAGAAAATCTTCTAAAATGTCCACTGTGCTCCTGAAGGCTAAACCAGATCTTGGTAAGACTTCCAGAACTGCTCCAGTGATGCTACTTGTCTGAGGACAGTCTAGTCAAGAAGGAAAGGCTTGTCACCAAAGTTTTGACCAGCAGCTGATTAATGGGTCACAGGAGCGGTGAGCTCAGTTTCTGCAAGCATCCTCAAAGGCTTTATATTAAGATGGGCAAATAAGTCATAGCAACTGTAAATTAACCAAATTACTTTAATTAAAGAGCTGTTGCACTCTTCGCCTGGGTATTATAGCAATTAAATATTTTCCCCCTTTACCAAAAGACCCTTCACACAGTTGTCATTCTCATCCTGACAGGAATCCTACCTGGTAGGCCAAAATCCATTTTTTAAATGCTGCGTTAACAGAAAGAGATTTCTTCATATGAGAAGAAGATGGAGAAGGTGATTGTGCTAATTAGCCCCCTTTTGGCTCAGAGAAAAGAAATAATTGTTTGATGTTTCTAAAAATAAAATTATCCTCACTATGAAGTGAAATGAAGGTCCCAATTCAATATTTATAACAAATCCCACACCAACACCTTTAATAGGCCTTTTTCCAAATGTGCTTTCATGGATTATATCTACTTTCTCAGACACAGGGAAAACAATAGTAAGGCCACAGGTTTTTATATATATATGATGAACCTTTTAGAGACCAAATTCCCATACAGAGAGGCGAGATGAACTCTGTGCTGGGGGAGGGAGGAAGCACTCCCATTGGGCTGCTGGGCAGAGGAGCGGGGCAAACTCCATGTGGGGTGATGATGCACTTGCCCATAGAGAGGGCTGTGAGTGCCCCCTCTGGCACGCATGCCATAGATTAACCACCACTGATATACAGTAAAACCCCTACTTACGTAAAAAGTATGTTCCGTAGGCTTTTAGGTAAATCGGTTTTTTACTTAACTCGAAGCAAACCCATAGGGAAAATGAATTTTTACATAACTCAAAGCAAACCCATAGGAAAAATGAAGTTTTTACTTAACTCAAAGCAAACCCATAGGAAAATGATATTTATATAAATCGAAGCAACCCCATAGGAAAAATGAATTTTTTATGTAACTCAAAGCAAACCCATAGGAAATTGTGTTATGTAAATTGGTACATTTATGTAAATCGGGACATAGTTTTAGTGCAAAAATCATTATGTAAGTTGAATTTTATGTAACTCGAGGCATATGTAAGTCGGGGTTTTACTGTATACAGTGCACATGGTTGGGGCTATAGCAAAATGAAATATAATAGAAGCTAGTGGCATCATTAACACAGGTAATTTACTTTCAAAGTGATGATAACATTATTAACAAAGAAATGTTAAAAGTTCTGATTCATAAATATCTGGGCATTAGGTAACTAGCTAACGCAAATTACACAGTAATGCACAGTAGTTAGCCTTCAAAGTGTTGAAGGAATTGCTTTTACTCTTTAAAAAGATTTCCAGATTGAAAGAAAACAAATTCTTAGCTTTAACTGGATTGCAAGGAAGTGGAATCAACTTATCCAAATACAAGGTATGGTTGTCATAAAAGCCTCTAGATACAAGTGGAAATTTACAGATATAAGCCATTTTAGTTGTTTCTTGTTCAGGTTTCTCTTTGAAATTCTTTTTTTATCAAATAGTCCTTTTTGTAGGAATTGGGCCGTGAGGAGGCCCTTAGGATCCCGGAGGAGACTGGTCAAAGGAGCGACACGAGGCAAGATGGAGTGAAGACCAGTAGTTTATTGAGGGAAAACCATCAGTATATATTATGCAGAAGGCTGTGCAT
This sequence comes from Bradypodion ventrale, assembly GCA_035047345.1. Classification (NCBI taxonomy): domain Eukaryota; kingdom Metazoa; phylum Chordata; class Lepidosauria; order Squamata; family Chamaeleonidae; genus Bradypodion; species Bradypodion ventrale. The sequence goes on from JAWDJE010000002.1 coordinate 146,020,356, forward strand.
GGTAGGAATGGTCATCTGACAGAAAATCACATCACCTATTTGCTCAGGTTAATTGGGAAACTCTCTTGGGGAAGTTAATTAACTGGGGCAACATTGACAGGGGCAACACCATTGTGTTGGGATTAGTAGCTGGGTCAACATGGCCCTATTTGTGCCGGAGATTACTATGTCTCGGAGATGATTGAATCACTCTGATAGATAACTGGGATCAGCGAAATGCTATCTTGGTAGAATCGCTGGTCAGGTCATGTTAATTGGGTGAATCAAACCCTATAGCCCTATAATTTATTCACCCCCCTTGATATGGCTGCCCACAGAGGCCACCGCTAGGAGCCTTCTCACTCAAGAGGCCTCTACCCGGCCATCCCATGCCCAACCGGGCACGGGGAAACCATATCTCCCCTTACTTATTTATATTAAGAGCCTGACCAGCGGCTCTGCGTTAGAGAGGTGCTAGCTGATGAGCGGGAATGACGCTTCGGGGTTCCCTCCATGGGGGACATCTCGATAGCAGCGAGGGAATACATTGCACGAAACAACACACTGTTGTACCCAGTATTACCACCCCCACAATCACTTTGAGTGTCGTCTGGAGCCAACCCCATGGGAACCACAACCACAGGGAGCCCTGCCGCCCCCATGAAGAATCCTCCTTGATGTCCCTAGCTGGGGTGTGGAGGTCGGTGAGCTGGCTCTGTATCTTGTGGGTATAGTCTGCGAGATTTAAGCAGCACATGCCATGGACACACTTGCAGCCCAAATGATGTGACCACAGGGGATAATCGATAGCTGCTTGATTATCCAGTATGGCATGGCGAAGCTCTGTCTGCTCCTGGCTGAGCAGCGCTATTGCTGAGGAGGTATAATTCTCCGAGCGTTGCCTATGGCTAAGCCTGACACGCTGAATATACTGACCACAGCCTGGTTTTTCAGAATTGTGGGTCTGAATTCAGACTGCTTTCTGTAGCAAGGCAAGATAATGAGATGTGTCATTGATCTCTTACTGTGACCTGGGGAGATTCTAAGCTATCTCTGCAGCTTCTGGCATTGTGCAATTGTCTTTCTAGCACCTATGGGGAGGTGTGAAACTAACTGGGGATTACCAGCTACCGGGTACTCAATCTTTCCAAGCAATGGGCCGATGCAAAACATGGGCCGGTCTGACTTCCTTTGGTGGAAGCTGGCCGTTATTAACAATATGCAGAAATTCAAGTGTCCCTTGCAAATCCCAACTGGAGCATTGTACAAGGCATGAATAAATAATAGCAACTACAGATAATAAAAAGACATTCAGCAGCTTTTCCGGAGATGAAGCTTCCCTTCTTGGTGGGGTTTCCTGTGTAACTTGAGTTTGGAAGAGTCTTGTTTTGGGGAAAAGCATGATCCTCAGAAGTAGCACTGAGTATGCAAAAATGTTTATAGGAATGTCTTTGGAGATGTACGTCATAAAGGCAGATGGACAGCTGATGACATCCAAGACAGTGACTGGTGCTGCTTTTTGCAATCATCCGGGTCTGATTCTGGCCTCTGGGACCTGCATGGGGAAGAGACTTGTTTGGGAGATAAAAATTCTGAAAGAGTTAGTTGGTTTTTGCACTTATAGGATAGCAATTGCTGTGCAACTATGTGGGACGTTGTTCCCCCCCTTTCTGTTTGTTTGTCAATGCAGGACTTAAGCGTCCGATAGACCCGTTCCACAATCGCTTGCCCCTGCAGATTGTAAGGAACGCCAAAAGTGAGCTTAATATCCCAGGTGGCCCTGAAGGTGGCCAGCTGCCTGGAGCTATAAGCTGGGGCGTCATCGGACTTCGGGTGCCGAGGTTAGCCCTTGGCCGTGGGAAAGGAGATGCTGCTCCACATGGGGAGCCGTTACTCCCTTCTGTGCTGTTACCCAAACAAACTGTGGGAAGGTATTAATGCAAACGTCCATGTACTGCCATTTGCCAAAATGTGGGGATGTGTGACGTCCATTTGCCACACCTGGATGGCCTCTGTCCCTCGTGGGTTGACCCCCCCACGAGCCCCCCCCCCCCGGTGCCCCTGCACAATGCTGGCAAGAGCGAACTCTGCCTTGGGCTTAAGAAAGTGGCAGGTTGAACTGCCTTGCGAGTGCTTGGCATTCTGAAGAAGGAATGCATGACTCTGAATAGGAGTTGCGAGGAACAAACTTAGCAAATTGTTGTCTATCGCGGGAGTGATGTATGCTCCTGGTAGACTGTGAGGCAAATTCTTAGGGGACTGGCTGTCAGCAATTATGTTGGAGCGTTCTTTGGCAAAGGTGCGCAAAGCGAGGTGCACGGCTGCCAGCTCTGCCCGCTTGCGGAAGAGTCAGGAGCGCGCACCAAGCTTGGTCCTCTTGCCAGGGAAGAACCTAATATGTTCGACCCCCATAAGTGAAAACTGTCCTAGCCCCCCCCAAAGGGGAACCAGTGACATTCATCCACACAAGGTGACTGTCTGCTAGAAGTGAGACGAGTCTGGGGTCTTATGGCAAACCTTGGCGCATGAAGCGCCAGGCTTCCCTTGGGTAAATTTCTCAAGAAGGCCCCCCTGCGCACATCCATTCATGGTGTGCGTGCACACTTTCACTGGAGCGATTTTGGTGCTCCTGTGAGAAGGGTGCCAGATGCTGGCTTAGCCTTTTGCCTGTGCTTAGACTAGCAGCAAAGAGGGAAGGGGTGGCCTAAAAATGCCTGTATCCGATTGAGGGTGTGACCTGACTGCACTCTTAAAATGGTCCTAGGCTGTCCTGACTAATGGGTGGCACTCTGCATATGCTCGGGAGCTCAGGGACTAATCCTTCCTCTGTGCCCTGGAGTTTGCAGAATGTGTCTGCTCACTAGAGAGGGTGCTGTGGGCCAGGTGCCATACTTAAAATGACCGACTAAGACTTATTAAAGACAAGCCAACTATGATGTGCCAGCTGTAAGGAAATAATACACAAAAAATGAAAAGACACACAAGTTAAACGTTTCCAGCAGGGAGTTCCACTGGCGAAAGGAGGGAAGGAGGAAAGACAAGTCAGAAGTTAGCACAATGAGAATGCAACAACTCTTATCATAACGAAATCAGATTAGGTCAGGTAACCAAGGCAACTGGCTGGGATCCTCCTGTTAAGAAAATCCCTCTCAGTAATTACTCTTGGAGCCTGTGAAAGGAAACAATTTTAAGACTTAGAAGGAAACAAATTGGTTAGTTTTGTTCCTGTAAAAAGGTAAGCATTTTCTGAACATACAGAGCGCAAGAATGTTTGCGTGCCTTTTCCTGTGAAAGGGGTACAATGAGCGAGTTACTTTGCACAGAATACCAGAACAGTGTCTTCCTTGAGAGAATGAAGGAGAGTTAGAACGATTCTCAACCTGCGGCCAGATGTGGGCGAGTGGGCCAGATGTGGCCCATGTTGCTCTGCCACTCCCCCCGCCGAGGCAAGAAGGGCTGTGTGGCGAAGGAAGGGCAGGATGACTGTCCGGACCCCAGAGCTGCCTGAGGCCCCGGAATTTGGCCCCTGACTTTAAAAGGTTGAGAACCGAGGTTACAAGATGATAACACAGTACACACATGGAGACAATGCAATTCTCTCACTCCTGGTGAGATACGTTACTCCAAGACGTTAAGAGACATTCAAAAAACCTTAAAACACAGAGATGGAGTTTTGAGGAACACAGACGTAGGGAGGGGCCCCATAGCTTATGATACAGTGAGGAAAACTCATAGAAGTGATTTTCTGTTTTCAGATCGCGCTTCTGAAAAGAAAAAATCTGTTTTCCTGATTGCAAAACCGGTTTCCAAGAGAGGCTTAATCCTTTGACAAAGAGAAAAGTCTCAAGGGAAGGAGGCCTATTGTAGGTTAGGATTCCCCCCCTCCCCTCTCCTGCCCAAGCTGCTAAGCAGGCAAGGCAAAGGGTTTTGCTCATCATGCTTCCTCAAGCTTTAAATAGCTCCTGCCCATGAACAGAGTGCAAACTGTTTTAACACATATTTCACAGTGACATTACCACGCAGTTACACACAAGGAACACTTTTTCAGTCAGACAAGGCTTTTGCAATCATACACTCAGTGGTGCACCACACATACGCACATCTATTTACGCATTCGCACATTCCTCCCCTGATCTGCAGTGTTCTATACTACACATGAGGAGATGGCTTATACACAGCTGGCTATTTACAACCATCTGGGTGCTTTTACTTAGGGGCAAGTTTCTCTGGGCTACTCCCAAGGTGAGACAAGTAGGTTCTGCCTGTGCCTTGGGGGAACTCGGGGTACTAATGCTGGGATGGTTCTTCTGGCATGGCCAGGGCGATGGCTGCCTCCTTTCTAGCCTGGGCCAGATGCATGCCAGGGTGGCCATTTGGCATTAAGACAACCTTTTGAAGATCTGCCCGGTCTAGATTGGCATTCTCTTCTAAGGTGTCTCACTTTTCCACACTGGAAGCAGGCGCCTTGGGGTTTTGGCACTGCTCTGCGCCTGAGTGTGGTAATGGGTCTGCTTTGGAGCCCTGCGTGGCCAGGGGCCATGCAGATTTCCGTGAGCAGTGGGCGCTGAGCATCCCTGCCTGAACATGTGTCTGCCTTCAGATAGGCTGAGCACAGCAGTTGGGCGCTAGCTAATTGTGCCACTGGCAATTTCCCCGTGAATGGATCTTCCTCACCCATGCGCTGAATGGAGTTCTTTCCTTCTTTTAACTGTCCGAGAAGCGCCAAGGCCTCTCATGCCATGAATTCCTTCAGTGACGTCTGCAGCTGTCACTGAGGGAATGCTCCCTGCACTGCCCTGCTTAAGCTGAAATGACGAATAGAGACTTCTTGGGGCTGATGGTTCTGACTGCGCTGGGGTTTTCTGGGTCTCTATCCGGACTGGGTCTACCTCTGCTGAGAGTTTCCTACATTTGCTCCATGTGCGGGTTATGCCCTCTGGAGCTTTCGGGGGTTGCTGAATGCAGTCTCCTATCTGATCCCAGAGCTCAAGGGTTAACGTACCTACTTCTGGGTAAAGTAGGCAGTGTTCCCCGAGATACGCCAAAAGTCTCGCTAGCTCCCTGCTGTGAAAACGCAACTTAAATATCCTGGCCAGGATCTTGAACCCTTCCTCATGAGTTCTTTGGCTAGCGGACGGACTTGGTCTGTGAGAACAAGTCACCATATAACCTGCAGTGGGGTCTCCGGAAGGTTCCTTCTCGGGACGAGTCGACGCGTCTTGTCAGGCAATAGGTTCGGGCGTCTAGTGTCTGGGGTAGACCTCGGAGCGTGGACCTTCTGCCACGGGCCCTTCTAACGGCCTCTGCGCTGTCAGGGGCTCACAGCCTGCCCTGAGCGGAACGCGTTTCCCTCTGTGGCAACCTTCCTCGAAAGCGGGAGCAGGCTGTAGGAATGCCTCTCTGGAATGCCTCGCCGCAGGCCACTTCTCCGATCGGCTGGCTGCCGGTCAGAGTGCCGCGCTGTCCTCCGGGGTGACGGGTCGCGGTTCGAGCGTAGAACCGGACCGCGTGGTTCGCTACTCACGAGTAGACCTCTCCGGGGTCCCTTACTCACGAGTAGAATCACGTCACGGGTCACCAGATGTAGGAATTGGGCCGTGAGGAGGCCCTTAGGATCCCGGAGGAGACTGGTCAAAGGAGCGACACGAGGCAAGATGGAGTGAAGACCAGTAGTTTATTGAGGGAAAACCATCAGTATATATTATGCAGAAGGCTGTGCATGGTAGGAATGGTCATCTGACAGAAAATCACATCACCTATTTGCTCAGGTTAATTGGGAAACTCTCTTGGGGAAGTTAATTAACTGGGGCAACATTGACAGGGGCAACACCATTGTGTTGGGATTAGTAGCTGGGTCAACATGGCCCTATTTGTGCCGGAGATTACTATGTCTCGGAGATGATTGAATCACTCTGATAGATAACTGGGATCAGCGAAATGCTATCTTGGTAGAATCGCTGGTCAGGTCATGTTAATTGGGTGAATCAAACCCTATAGCCCTATAATTTATTCACCCCCCTTGATATGGCTGCCCACAGAGGCCACCGCTAGGAGCCTTCTCAATCAAGAGGCCTCTACCCGGCCATCCCATGCCCAACCGGGCACGGGGAAACCATACCTTTTAATGACAATTACCAAGTGTTTTGAGAGGCTGAAATATTGATTCTGTGTTGTTATTTCTGCCAGAGAAGCTGTGGGTGCATAGCTGGTCTATAGGTTTGTAAGGTAAAGGTCACCCTTGCTCGAAAGCCAGTCGTAGCCGACTCTAGGGTTCAGTTCTGTTTCAAAGCTGAAGAGCCAGTGCTGTCTGCTTCTGCAGACATTTCCATGGTCATGTGGCAGGCATGACTAGATGTCTGGAGCACATGGAACGCTGGTTACCTTCCCACTGAAGTGGTCCCTATTTATCTAATTGCAATTTCTTGCTTTCAAACTGCTAGGTTGGCAGGAGCTGAGACAGAAACTCATTCCGTCTGGCAGTATTCAGGTATCGAACTGCTGACCTGCCACCTTCCAGTCAGTGTCTTAGCCACCCGAGCCACTGCAGTCCCTTGCTATAGGTTTGTAGCACGGCCTTATTTGTTTCTGTCTCTGTCTTATATGGCTTCTCATAGGTCGGTCCTGGTTCACAGTAAAGGTGTGTCTATAAACAAGCAGAGGTCTACCATTCAAATCCTGAAGAAGGCAGTGGTATTGTCAGATTTGGCTGCAACTCTTTGATGTTATGTGTCTGTGGTCCCATCTGGGAACTATAGGTCAGGGGTCCCAAACCTTTTTTGCATCATGGACTGCTTTCATGCTAAACAATTTTTCCATTGACTGGTAAGTGGGGCTGGTGGGATTGGATGGTGCAAGCATACAGGTGGCGGGTACAGCCCTGCCGTAGTTAAGCAATGTGAAGGAGGGGCATCTGCTGTGTCTGAAGCCCGTGCTCTCCCTCCTTTCGCCTACCCGGCAGATCCAGTGGAGTGCATTGAGGGCAGATGGCTGCCATTGGGGCTCCCAACGCATCCACCCCCATAACCCAGTACTGATTGGTGACCCCTGCTATAGGTGATAACCAATGATGCTCTGTCATTATCTCTTTGTGGTCTGTTTTGTAATAGCTTGTTAATGGGTATCAGTCTTGTTTTCCCCACTTCATTTATAGAAGAAACTGAACTCTGGGTAAGCACTATACTCCCCGAAACTTCTTACCATTCAGTCAGGCAGTGCATGTACATGGCAATTTTATTTACTTTTGTATTGTAATTTACAGCATCGACTGAGTTCTGGGTCTCACTCTTGTGAATTTGACTAAACTCAAGTACATCTCAGGGCTTGGTTCTTAACAAATGATTTTAGGGGGTGTTCAGGGTACAAGCTGCAAACATATAAATATAAGCAGTAATCAGTGGCTTTTCAATACATGGATTGGAGGAAGCATTGTTCCAGGTCAGCTGTGAATACGTTTGCATGCTGCATTGCCATATGCTTGCAAGGAGCCATGCCATTGATCTGAAGAGTATTCTAAGAAGTGAAAATTAGTACCAATCCCTTCTAAAGTAGAGACTTTTCCCCCCATCATAGTAGGGGAGCAGCTATTCACTTAAGTAGTGTATTTTGTGGCTAAGAAGTAGGACATAACAACCTCCCTAAATAGTTGGAAGTTACTTTGGATCAGAAGCTTACTTATAAGAAACTAGTATATTTTAGCCCGGCCTTGCTGGGCAGTTTGTGTGTGTGTGTGTGTGTGTGTGTGTGTGTGTGTGTGTGTGTGTGTGTGTGTGTGTGTGTGTGTGCGTGTGTGTGTGTGTTTTTATGGTTAGGGGTGGTTTGGGTGGTGGTGTTTTGAGTTTGTGGTTTTTGATTTTATTTGATTTATCTTATTTATTTACTTATTATTTTGATTTTTAAAATATTTTTGACTGTTTTTTACTCTTCCGGCCTCTAGGTGGGGCTGTGATTAAGAGTACTGCGATTTTCTTTCTTTGTTCAGTTCTGTTCCGGAGGCATGTAGGGAGGACGTGTTTGGTGAGTGCTCTTGGTTGTTTATTCTGTTTTTATTTTGTTATGATTTTGGGGTGTTGGGCTGGGGGGGGGGTTAAGTAGAGAGTTTCTATTTAACCCCCCCCCCCCAAGTGTTTCTGCTTGTTCTTTTGTTTTTATTTTGGGTTTGAGATGTGTTTAATTGTTTTGATTATTTCTCGTTATTTATTTTTTCTGATTTCTTCTGTATTTATTTGTTTAATTTGTGATATTATTGTTAGTTGAGTTAGGTATTTTTTGTGTTGTAGATAGGTGTTTTTAGTCAGTTTTTATTGTTTTTCGGTAGCCTTTGGTATTTCAGGTATTTTTTGTTGAGTTTGTGGTTTTTTGTTGTGTTGTTTACTTGGTTTATTTTAATTATTTGTTTATTTATATGTGTTTTATTATTTTTGATGCTTGGTGTTTTGGTTAACTGTTTAATTTTGTTGTGGTTGTGTTTTGTGGGGTGAAGAACAGCCTGTCTGCCATTTCTTCTTTTCCCCATTGCTGTTTCGAAATTAGGTTTCTATGCAGCAATGGGGAAAAGGAAGAGCCGGCAGTCAACTCGCTCTTTGTCCAGTAAGGTTCGTTAGGTCGGTTGGGTGAGAAGGAGGCAGAGAAGAGCTATCTTCTTCACGATGATTCTCTCCTCTCAGCCTTCTTTTTCCCTGGCTTACCTAATGGGAGATCGGCAGGCAATGATCCATAAGAGGTGGTGCTCTTCCTTGCGGATTGCTGGCTGCTTCTTTTCTATTACCTCCACTGCTATTTTGTGTTAGTTCTCGAAATAGTGGTGTGGGTAGTAGAAAGGCAGCATCCAGTCATTCGCCAGGGAGTGTGCTTCCCCTGACAAATTACTGTCTGCTGCTTGTTTTTTTTCCATCCCGGCTCAACTTACCTTGAGGCTGGCGGTGGTCTTGCCATGTCTTCGGCGGGGTAGCGTGGAGGAGAGGGAGTCCCTCTTCTCCCTGTTGCTCTGGGAAAGAAGGCTGGCAGTTGTCTCACTGTGGTTTTTTGCGGTTTTTGTTAGCGAGGCCATGAGGCGCTGCATCTACCTGTGGCGGCCTTGCACTCCCATTGCGTGTGCCGTTTTTTGATTTTATTTGTCACGCGCCGGCTTTTTCAGCATTCTGTGCACTCACACCCTGTTGTGTTCTGTACTGTACCTTTTACAATGTATCCATTCACGTGTATCCAATGTAACCATGCTTGTGTAACAATATAACCAACAGCTGCTTAACTGTAGCCCTTACAATAGGACGTGAGCTAATGACCACCTGGTGGCAATAGCGAGCGTTCAAGCTCTCCTGGCCCAGACTCACCAGCAAACAACAGCGCGGGAAGATTCCCGCCATCACCTACACCTGGACAAGAAGGGCGTGACCGTCCGTGACGTCACGCGGGCAGTAACCAATAGACTGTCGAGGAGCCACATTCAAAATGTATAGCCACTGTATATATTGAGCCACCTATCCGCCATTACCTCATGTTCCCCCGGATCATCATGCAATAAACCTGTGTTAAGCCAACCCTTCGGCTGTTTCATTGTCTCTGGTCCCATATACTAAATTGGCGACGAAGGTGGGATATGGCTGCCCACGGGACCAAGACATGCGCCGGTTTCGAAATCAGGAGACCGGCAGACTGGGACATCTTCCCAGCCCTGGTGGAATCCGAAGTCACGGATGAGGCGAAGAAAAGGGCCATCTTCACCAGGATGCTGGGGCCAGACACCAAGAGGGTCTTGGTGGACCTGATCGCGCCGAGGAGGGCGAGTGAATTCAAGGTGAAAGAGCTCATGCACATGCTGCGTGAGTACTTCCGGCCCTCGACGGCGATGTTCCCCGCTCGGAGCGCATTTTGGAGGCGAGTCCAAGCGCCCGGGGAGACGGTCGCCGACTTCGCAGCGGCCCTGCGACTGGCGGCTGGTCCATGCAAATGGGAGAATGCAGAGATCACACTAAGAGACTGCGTGCTGTGCGGCCTGAGCGATGCCGAAACTCAGCGCACATTGATGAACCGCGAGCCACCCCCCACATTGCAGGAGGTCCTGAAGGAGGCACAAGCCGCGGAAGCTACGAAGGCCGGGGTCCAGGAGCTCCAGGACTGGCGGCCAAAGACGGGCAAGGCAGAAACTTCGGTGCACGTTTCGGTGCACGCGGCCCGGCGAGTTTCGAAGTCGTCCGCGGAGAGCAGCGACGACGAGGACGTCCGGAAGGTCCGGAAAGAAGGCCGGCGTTGCGACGGCTGCGGAGCGAACCACGACCGCGCCAAATGTCCCTTCAGGAAGGCCGAGTGTCACAACTGCGGCCGCCACGGGCACATCGCCAAGGTCTGCAGGAAACGGCGCGAGGCCCGGAAGAGCTCGAGAGACCGCGCGACGAGACCCAAGGACGGCACCCAGGCCACGAGGAAGCGAGACGGCGTGGGCCGCATCGCCGACGACAGCGAGGACGACGCACCGGTGTTCAGCGTGTCCGCAGGACACCCCCGTTACTTTGTTGAGGTACTAGTACAAGGGGCCCCCATTAGGATGGAAATTGACTCGGGTTCCTCATATTCCATCATTCCCCAGAAGGAGTTTCTGAAAATTGCCCCCCACGTGCGGCCCAAACTCAAAGCTTTGAGGTCCACGCTTCGGGACGTGCAAGGGAACTGCATTCCGGTGTTGGGGGTTGGGAATTTTCAGGTACAATTTAAGAAACACGCCGCGACTCTCCCCCTAGTTGTTCTCAAAGGGGGGAATTGCAGCCTCCTCGGGACTCAATGGTTCCAGCCCCTGGGTTTGTTCATTGGGGGGGTGCACGCCGTTGCCGTTGGGACTGACCCGATTCAGGAGGTGTGCGACGCGCACCCCGAAGTCTTCAAAAAGGGACTTGGGAAATTTAAGGGACCCCCAGTAGCCTTCGACCTAGACCCTGAGGTCCGCCCAATAAGACTCAAACCACGCCGGGTGCCATTCGCGCTCAAGGACAAAATAGAGGCGGAACTGGACAAATTGGTGGGCCAGGGGATTCTTGTTCCTGTTGATTCTGCGGAGTGGGAGACTCCAATTGTAACAGCACTAAAGGCCAACGGGGAGGTGCGCATATGCGCTGATTACAAGTGCACCATCAACAAGGCCATTCGCCCTAATGCGTATCCGGTGCCGGTAGTCAGCCATTTGCTGGCCAGGTTACATGGGGGAAAGTGTTTCGCTAAGCTCGACTTAGCACAAGCCTACCAGCAGCTCTCGGTGACCCCAGCTGCCGCTGCTGCACAAACTATAGTCATCCATAAGGGGGCGTTCCAGGTGACGCGCCTTCAATTCGGCGTAAACTCGGCGCCTGGAATTTTCCAGTCACTCGTGGAACGCCTCCTGAAGGGGCTCGAGGGGGTGTTGCCTTATTTTGATGACGTATTGATAACGGGGGGGGGGGAGTCAGGCCGAATTGGCAAAGAGGTTGGGCAAGGTCCTGGCGATATTCGAAAAGGCGGGGTTGAGACTGCGAAAAGACAAATGCGTCTTCTTCGCGACCGAGGTCGAATTCCTAGGGTTCCGTGTCACGTCTGAGGGAATAAGGCCATCCAAGTCTAAGGTAGCCGCCATCAAGCAAGCCCCTCGCCCCACCTCCAAGCCCGAGTTGCAGTCGTTCCTAGGGCTGCTGAACTTTTACCACTCCTTCCTTCCCCGGAAAGCAGCCGTGGCCGAACCGTTGCACAGATTGCTTAAAAAGGACGAGGCATGGAAGTGGGGCGACGAGCAAGAGAGAGCATTTACTGAGCTAAAGCAGCTTCTTGCGTCTGATGCCATCCTCACCCATTTCAACCCCAAGCGCCCAGTGGTCCTGATATGTGACGCATCCCCGGTGGGGGTGGGGGCGGTGCTGTGCCATGTGCTGGAAAACGGGAGGGAGGCCCCGATAGCGTTCTACTCCAGGTCCCTGTCCCAAGCGGAGAGAAAGTACACCCAGACTGACAGGGAAGCATTAGCGATAATTGCGGGAACAAAAAAGTTCCACGACTTCCTGTACGGCCGCCCCTTCACAATCGTAACCGATCACAAGCCCCTGCTAGGCATTTTTACCGCAGATAAGCCCACGCCACAGATCCTGTCCCCAAGGATGCTTAGGTGGGCCATTTTTCTCAACGCGTATCAGCACGCGTTAGTGTACAGGCCCGGGAGGGAGATCAGCCATGCGGACGCTCTATCGAGGTCCCCCCTTCCCCAGGGTAACAGCCACGTGGGCGGGGAGGAGCCAGACCACCAGGTACTAATGATAGAGGTCCTCGACTCGCCCGCAATACTGCCCGCCGACATCGCCAAGGCGACCGGCAAGGACAACGTTTTAGCAAGGGTTAGCTCCTGGGTGCAGAAAGGGTGGCCAGCGTCCTCCCCGGCAGCAGAGTTCGACCCATTTTTTCGAAAGAAGTTAGAGTTGTCACTTGAGAGGGGGTGCCTTCTGTGGGGCCAGCGAGTAGTGATCCCGACGTCCTTGCGACCGCGGGTACTCAAACTCCTGCACGTCAGTCACCCTGGAATTGTGCGCTCCAAAGCCCTGGCACGGAGCTATTTCTGGTGGCCCCAGCTAGACGCCGACATCGAGCACATGGTCGGCACTTGTGAGCCTTGCCAAAGCTCCAGACCAGAAGAAGCACGCCTGCCTCACAGGGAGTGGGGCGCGGCGAAGGGGCCGTGGTCCCGGGTTCATGTAGACTTTGCTAGCCCATTCCGTGGGACGCTGTTTCTCCTTGTGGTGGATGCCTTCTCCAAGTGGTTGGAGGTCATCCCGGTCACAAGCACGTCCACGGCCACGACCATAAAGCACTTGCGGAGGGTTTTTTCCACGTTCGGTTTACCCGACACCCTCGTAAGCGACAACGCAAGTTGTTTCACGTCCTCTGAGTTCAGGGCATTCACAGAAATCAACGCCATTCGGCACATCACCTCCGCTCCTTTTCACCCTGCCACAAACGGCCAAGTAGAGCGCCTTGTGCGCACCACCAAGGATGCGCTGCGGCGCATGGGGCCCGGGGACATAAACCATCAAGTGTGCCAGTTTCTGCTAGGTTACAGAGTGACGCCCCTAGCGTCAGGATACTCCCCCGCGGAGCTGCTGATGCGCAGGAAGCTGACCACCATACTAACTAGGCTAGACCCCACAAGAGTAGAGGACAAGGGGAAGAACATTGGGGTAGAGGACACAAAGAGTTTCGACGTGGGTGCCCCCGTGTATTGCAGGAATTATGCCAGCGCGGGTCCGGCCTGGGTACCGGGCGTCATCCTAGAGTGGACCGGCCCCGTCTCGTACCGCGTCGAGACCGGCACAGGTCTACTCTGGAGGCGGCACGCAGACCAGCTCCGGCGCAGGATCCCCGGCGAGCAGGGCACGGACCGCGGGAAACAAGATTCAGCGTTAGGGTTCTCCCCCACCCGTTCAGCCCAAGGGGGAGGAAAGGGGGGCCATGGGTCCCCACCAAGGGGGGAGGAAAGGGAATCTGTCCTCGCAGACATCCTGCGGGATCGGTCAGCAGAGAGAAGGGAAGCCGATCTCATAGATATCCCGCGGGATCTCCCCACTAATACGGATACCCCAACAGATTTAGATTTTGATTTTCAGAACCGGGGAAGTTTTGCGGAGTGGTCCCCCACCCGTCCAAGCGAGAAGAGGGGTTTTTCGTTAGCCCCAAGTGTCTCCGGACTGCCCACAATGGAGTTTTTCCCTTCCCCCAAAACCGCCAAACCACGGCAATCCTCTAACAAGTCTCCCTCTCCCGTTTCAGGACAAGGGACCAGGGAACGAGGAAGCAGTAGCCCCCCTGGGGCAGGTCAGCCCACATCGCGGCCCAAACGCGTTTGCAATAAGCCATCTTGGCTGAGGGACTTCGTCCCATCCTAGGGGGGAGGGATGTTGTGTTCTGTACTGTACCTTTTACAATGTATCCATTCACGTGTATCCAATGTAACCATGCTTGTGTAACAATATAACCAACAGCTGCTTAACTGTAGCCCTTACAATAGGACGCGAGCTAATGACCACCTGGTGGCAATAGCGAGCGTTCAAGCTCTCCTGGCCCAGACTCACCAGCAAACAACAGCGCGGGAAGATTCCCGCCATCACCTACACCTGGACAAGAAGGGCGTGACCGTCCGTGACGTCACGCGGGCAGTAACCAATAGACTGTCGAGGAGCCACATTCAAAATGTATAGCCACTGTATATATTGAGCCACCTATCCGCCATTACCTCATGTTCCCCCGGATCATCATGCAATAAACCTGTGTTAAGCCAACCCTTCGGCTGTTTCATTGTCTCTGGTCCCATATACTAAACACCCTTCAGCCTGATTGGCTGAAGTGGTCATGGCGCGGAGGATGCTGGGACGTGAAGTTTTGTTCCTTTTGTTTGTGTTTGTGTGCTGGCTTTTTTTCTGCAGCTCATTTTCTATTGGGCGCACCGGTTTTCCCAACATTCTCTTTGCTCTCGCCTGTCAGCCTGATTGGCTGAGGGGTGGTGCGGCATGGAGGACATTGGGGCTTGAAGTTGTTTTGTTTGCGTTTGTGGGGCAGTTGCCCCACTGGCGACTGCCGGACCCTTGCAGCAATAGTTGGGCCAGGTAAAGGCAAGTGCGGGCAGCTCGGTAGGGGATAGTAGGGACGGGGGGAACAGGAGGCAAATGCCGACACCCAGAGTAAGCAATAAAATGAGGGAATGTAAACACAAAATGATTTAATGAAGCGTTCAGAATTACCACGGCACGAAGAAGCTAGCGGTGATAAAGGCAGACAAAGGCTTGAATAGCCAAGTAGTACATCTAAAAAGCACATCTAAAAAGCAGTAGGTCAATCATGTCATGAATGGACAATCACATACCAAGCAAATATAGTACAGAAATAACGTCTCAAAGTACAGTAATAATCACGAATGATGATATATAACAATTATGTTCAGGACTGTGATTCAAAGCAAATAGACATACAATGTGATATAGGAGCATCAATTAGGCTAGTACTAACAAATAGTATTAACACGGGTATGAATGAAACACAGGTCCATCATATAAGAACACTAGTCCATCATATGAAAGAATATTAGCATAGGAAAAAGTCCCACATCTAGGAAATAGTAGATGAAAAAGTGCCAAAGTATCCTGGAGAACGCAAATCCTGAAACTAGTAGAACGGTGCAGAATAGGGGATTCAATATCCTTCCGGACAAACGGATATTTTGTGTCTTTGTCAAGAATCGGTACAATATGCAAGCACGCTCTAAAGCAACCTCTCGTTGAAAATTCTTATCGGGTCAGAGCTCTTTTCAGCGAGAGGTTGCTGTACTTTAAGACATTATTTCTGTACTGTATTTGCTTGGCATATGATTGTCCTTTCATGACATGATTGACCTACTGCTTTTTAGATGTGCTTTTTAGACGTACTACTCGGCTATTCAAGCCTTTGTCTGCTTTTATCACCGCTAGCTTCTTCGTGCCGCGGTAATTCTGAACGCTTCATTAAATCATTTTGTGCTTACATTCCCTCATTTTATTGCTTACTCTGGGTGTCGGCATTTGCCTCCTGTTCCCCCCCTTTGTATCACACCCTTGCCGTCTCTCCTTGCTGATAGTAGGGACGGGTGCGGGAGCCTTTGTCACATTCCAACGGGTGCAGGAGCCTTTGTCACATTCCAACGGTTAACGTCCCTCCTTATAGGTAAAGATATTTACCTAACTTATTGCAAAATATCAAAGCAAGAACTAACTTTATACCCAAATATGCAGGTACATCTTGGGGTGCAGATGCACAAACATTATGTACAGCAACCTTGGCATTAGCATGCTCAGCTGCTGAATATTGTGCACCTGTTTGGCTTAACAGCACACAAACCAACAAGGTTGATGGATAGTTAAACAATGTTGATGTACCGATGAGGGTTTAATTTTGACCAACAACAAAATTAAGGAGTTGACTTCATTTTGGCAGTTTAAAGTTTGATCTGGACATCAAAGAAGAAGAGAAAGTTCCCCAAAGATAAATGCCTTGGAAATTAGACTTCTAATAAATTAACCCCATGTTTACATTCCAAACATCAATTTAAAAAAGCTCAACAACACTTGCTAGGTAAGGAAAATCTGCGCAATGATAAGTAGATATTGTTCACCACTTGAGACAGCACTATTTCAAAACATATGAATCATCTAGTTTGATCAAAGTTGTAACCATTCATACACGAATCATCTCATTTGATCAAAGTTGTAATCATTGCACTCTCTTCTATTTCCATAGCAGTTATTTTAGTTCCTTCTTTCCTAAGGAACTTTTATAAGTACTTTTTCAGTTTTTCTTTGCAGCTATTTCTAGACAACTCTGAAATAGTCACATGTAAAGATGTTACTATGAAAAGCAGGAGTGTATCTTTGCTTCCCATTGTCTGCCAGCATCTTTTGGGTTCTACCCCCTCCAGCATCAACTGTAGCAAAATATTAATAAGAAATGAACTAGAAGACAGAATCATGTCTTGCAGATTGTTCCTTGCGGGGGAAGAGAGACGCAGCTGTTCTTAGTATTGCCTACAAACAAGTGTGGGAGATTTGCTTACACCGACACTAGCCCTTGCTCAAGACTATTGTCAGCGAACCGTGGACATCTCCCTCCCAGCATTGTTTGTTTTTATGCCTAAGAATAACACAAGCATACACATATAGCAAGTGTCAATTGGTAGCATTCTTGGAAGAGAAAGTGAAAGAACTGGAGAAGCAAGTGGCCACACTTAAGAGAAGATGAAGAATACATACACAGAACTCTTGAGCTGCAGCAGTCAAGGGAGGCACTAGAGCAGGCATTCTTAACCTACAGCCCATGGACCAGACCCGGGCCCCAAAGCTATGTCATACACACACACCCCAATGCCCTCGTTCCCGCCTTCCGCCGCCACTGCCTCTGTCACCTGGAAGCACCGAAAACTGGCGACAACACTCATTTTTGCACGAGAAATTCCCGAAAGTGCATGAAAACCCACCAAATGAATGCAAGGAGTATGGGAAACAAGCAAGAAGGATTGGAACTCTTAGTTCAAGAGGGAAAATATAACAGAAACTTGGTGGGCTGAATCCCACAACTGAAACACAGAAATTTAAGGCTATAAACTTTTCAGAAAGAACCAAAAGGGCAGAAAGGGAGGTGGAGTTGCAGCATATGTTAAAAACACATATCCCTGCATAGAAATACAAAAGGGTGAGATTACATGTCCCATAGAAAGTGTCTGGATTAATAAAATGGGGGGGGGGGGACAAAAAGAACATGGTAGTTGGAGTCTACTATCGACCGACTGATCAAGGTGTTGTGTATGTAACAGTATTACTTTAAGAATGTATGAATGTAACCTTAAAATGATTATAATGTAACCCAGCTGTTAAAGGAACGCGAGCTAGCTACCCATAGAGGGCAGCTGCGAGCGTTCAGGTCACATGGTTCAAATTCCCCCAATCACTGGCAGCCGTGGGAACCTTCCCGCGCAAGGATCACCTGGAAGAAGATGGGCGTGACTCAGAATGACGTCACGCAGGTAGCAGCCAATGAGCTACCGTGCAACCCCTTTCAAATGTATTACTGCAGTATAAAATGAGCTGTACCTCCGCCATTACCACATGTTCATCCTGACCATCATGAAATAAACCTGTGTTTTAGCCCTCACTGTGTCTACTTCTTTGTCTTCTGTGCAAGACACTAAATTGGCGACGAAGGTGGGATCCATGGCGTGTCCCAAGATCAAACCTCACTAGTTTGATATCAGCGATCCAGAACAATGGGAGCTGTATGAGTGCCAGTTTCGGCACGCAATGGATGCTGCAGGCATCGACGACGAGGGGAAGATGCGCTCGCACTTCCTAGCCCAGGTGGGGCCGGCCATGCTGCGCATCCTGATGAACCTGGTGGCTCCCTGGAAGGTCAACATGGTGCCCATCGACCGCATCCTGGTGCTACTGAGGGAGCATTTCCAGCCACCCGTTTCCATTTTTCCAGCCCGTGTCGCGTTCCACAGGCGGGACCAGCACCCGGGAGAATCCGTATCTGCCTACGTGGCAGCCCTCAGGCTGGCGGCCGTCAATTGCCAATGGAGGACCTGGACACGGCCCTCCGAGACCGCATGCTGTGTGGCCTGAGGGACGAGGAGGTCCAGAGTAAGTTGATGACCCGCGACCATCGCCTCATGTTCAATGAGGTGCTGTGGGAGGCCCAAGCGGCCCAGTGCCCCACACCTGCTTTACCAGCCAGGTTTTTAGTTCTTTCCTAAAGGGCAGCAACTACATCTGGAGTGGGAGCTCAATTGGCAGGAGTTTCCATAGGGCAGGAGCAGACACAGAGAAGGCCCTCCTTCTGGTGCTAGAGAGGCAGCCTCTCTAGCAGATGGTACAATACGAGAGCCTCTCCGGTCCACTCTGGTGGGACGGACAGATGTTCTCGGGGTGACGCGGTCTCTTAAATATCCTAGCCCACTACCATGTAGGGCTTTTAAGGTCATTG
Source organism: Bradypodion ventrale (assembly GCA_035047345.1). Lineage (NCBI taxonomy): Eukaryota > Metazoa > Chordata > Lepidosauria > Squamata > Chamaeleonidae > Bradypodion > Bradypodion ventrale. Next base: position 146,038,839 of record JAWDJE010000002.1, read on the forward strand.
CCAGCACCTTGAATTGCACCTGGAGGCACACCAGTAACCAGTGCAACTGTCAGATGCAGGGGCTGACATATTTTTGGCCAACCTGTGGCGGGGCATTTCAATTGTCCTTTAAGGCAGGTGGGTGAGAGGAGCCAAGCAGTGAAGTAGCCCTCTCTAGTAAGGTGCAAGGTCAGAGTGGTAGCAGTGAATCCCTCAGGGCGTCATTGGATGAGGTGAAACCTCGGTGCCTGGCATGATCCAGGTGAATTAGCTGGGCATGCAGTACACACCATGAACAAGCTCTGTGGTACGTCCAACATCTGTTCCCGGGAATAGAGTTGGAAATACTTGTGGAGATGTCTCTCCAAATTAGTTGGCCTGAGCAGAAACTGGCAAGACACAGCACTGCACATAGGCAAGGGATTTGACCATCTGGATTAGAGAAGGGGCAGAGAGTCTCCGGCCCTGGTGTCAGGAATTGCACTACCAAGCTCCTTTGAAGATCAGGGGTTTACATTTATATAAATGTGGCCCATGTTCAATCCCAAAATTACCGTGTCTGGCCCCTTTATTTGATGGGTTAGGGGGTAAATATCATTTACCTCTTGAAACATATAGTTTTAAGTACAGGAAACAACCAGACTTCTGTCTCAGTAGCTCTGCCCTTTAAATCTCACTTCAAAAACCTATCTCTGACCTTGAATATTTTAGAAATCATAACACAGTTTTAAAGGAAATTAGTCATTCTGTTTCCAAATCAAATCCATTTAATGTGAAAAGCTGCCTGAAAATTATAGCCGCACACAGGAAACTTGGAGGCAGTTGTTACCGTAGCAACAGGAACCTTATGAAACTTTTCAGCACCATTGCTTTTGATAGTAGACACAAAATGGTAAAAATAACAAAAGGAAAACTGGTTCTCTCCTGGAGAACTGAGAACAAAATGAGATGGAAAAGTCAGAGCTGCTGAGGGGTGGTCGCTGTTGCCTGGATAGGTAAGCTTAGATGATCTGTCATAATGAGTTTGTTTCCAAATGCCATGACAGTGGTACCCTGGCACAAAACAAAACTCCCTTAATATGAATTGAACATTTCATTGGATGTGGTGGCTGTCTAGCCATAGGTCTACTGTGTGCACACAACCAATTAAAATTCTTTGTGCAGAGCCAATGAATCTGAGTACTCGTTAAGAATGGAGAGGAAATGGGTGGCCAAGTATTAAAGACACCAGACAAAATACACTCAAACATTACCTTCTTCCAGCACTGGTAGCCCTGAGATTTCTCTCTCCACATGGAACCCCAAGGAAAGAGAGCAATTCTCAGAGATGTCAGCCACTGCCTTGGTTATTGCTGGAGCACACTAAAATGTTTTCTTTGAGTATTTTATGGCAAAGTATGTTCCAGGTTTGGACATATTTTAAAGTTTCAATCAATAATAACATGCCACATATCTTGAACATATCTCTAGAGCTCCAAGACTAGCAGACAGAATTTAACAACAAAATCTAAAAATATCTAATGAAAATGCAGCAATGATACACTACACAATAACAACAGAATGTAGTACAGTAGGTAAATCTCATCCCATTGAACATTAAGGTCAATATCCTCTGTAAAATTAGTAGTGTGCAGGCAGTATCATTATTTGGTGATGTATCAGTTGTGTGACTAATTGTGCAATCAGTTTTCTGACCAGCCACTATAAGAGATACCCAGCAAATAGAGCACACACACACACACACACACACACACACACACACACACACACACACACACACACACACACACACACACACACACACACACACACACACAAGTTGTGAAATCCCCATTGGATACTGGCTAAAAATCCAAAGAAGATGAAACGCTAGGGGTACATGTGGTATCCGCGTACACAATTGGCATACTGTCCCTGACAGAACCACGGTTTGGGAGAACGCTCCTTTGAGCCATGGTTCCAAGGGGACAGAAATTGGGGGAGCGGAATATTAGATAGGGTTTAATTCACCCACAGCTGACCTGACAAGCAGCTCGGCAATAGGAAGCTGAATGACTAACTCGCTAGTCATGTAATAGGTAATCGCACATCTGCGGATCACTCTAAGCCCTAAAACCAATATCAGCCACATGTTTACCCCAAGATAGTTTGGAACAATAGAGTTCCCCTGTCAGTGTTTGATTTAGTTAATTAACTTCCCTGAAGAGTTTCCCCATTAACTCGTGTGTACGTGGTATTTGGAGTCTGTCAGATCACAGTCTTTTACACGCAGCCTGCACATGATAAATACCCATGATTTTTCCTCATTAAACTACTGGTCTTCGCTCCATCTTGCCTCGTGTCTCATTGCTTGACCAGTCTCCTCCGGGACCCAACGGCCGCTTCACGGCCCCGATCCAACAGGTACAGATGTCTGGAAAATTAAAAGTTCTCTACTTAGTGTCTAAGTGAGAACAAAAATGGCACTGGCAAGATTTCTTGTCAGAGAAGGACTTCTAATCCAACTTCATTGGATTAGTACAGAGCTTTTCTCTATACAGTCAAGAAAATCTACCACTTGGAAAATATTTTTTTACAATACAGCTGTCAAAATTCTGCAGCCAGCATGTCCAGTGGCCTACATGAAAATGGCAGGAAAAGGATTGTCGAGTCCAACTCCTTATCAATGCAACCTTAAATATGTTGTTGGACTACAACCTCTGCCATCCTTCACCACTAGCTTTGTAGTTGTTAAAGAGCATCTGAAGTTTTCAACATGTTCCCCACCCTAGAGCTAGAGTACTGAAGTACATAACGAGAGTTCTAGTGGGGGAGAGGGTGGGGGAAGAGAATCCACATTTTTGTGTGAGTTTCCTGTTAGCAGAACCACGTGTGGCTAACAAACTGAGAACCCTCTTAAAACATTTTCAGCATTTCAAAACTGCATGTGTACCAGAAACAGCAACAGTTGGCTTCCAAAGTCCCTTTTCCAAGGCCGCTGCCTGGTACTTTAATAACTGCTGGACCTGGAAAACATCTTCTGCATGTTGTGATAAGTTTTTGACTAAGGATCAAAAAGAAGGCTGTGGAGGAAATGTGCTTTCTGTCAGACACCCCAAATATGGAAATTATGTTTCAGAGAAAAGCGTATCAAATGTGTAAAATGTTTTTGCCGGAGTGTGTGTGTGTGTGTGTGTGTGTGTGTGTGTGTGTGTGTGTGTGTGTGTGTGTGTGTGTGTGTGTGTGTGTGTGTGTGTGTTTGGAAGGGGGGAACCAAGATCATGGCACCTGGCCCCATCACTCTCTGGCAAATAGAAGAGGAAGAAAATGAAGTAGACTTTACTTTCCTGGGATCCAAAATCACTGCAGATAGGGACTGCAGCCATGAAATAAAAAGACGCTTACTTCTTGGGAGGCAAGCTATGACAAACCTAGGCAGCATAATAAAAAGTAAATACATCACCCTGCCAACAAAAGTCCACATAGTCAAAGCAATGGTATTCCCAGTAGTAATGTATGGCTGTGAGAGCTGGACCATAAGGAAGGCTGAGTGCAGAACAGACACCTTTGAAATGGGATGCTGGAGGAGACTCTTTAGAGTCTCCTGGACTGCAAGGAGATCAAATCAGTCAATCTTGAAAGAAATCAACCCTGACTGCTCATTGAAGGGACAAATACTGAAAAGCTGAAGTTCAAGTACTTTAGCCACCAAATGAGAACAGAGGACACACTTGAGAAGGCCTTGATGCTAGGAAAGATCAAAGGCAAAATGAGAAGGGGACGGCAGAGGATGAGGTGGTTGGATGGCATCATTGATGCAATGGGCATAAACCTGGTTGAGCTGCAGAGAATGGTACAGGACAGAGGAGCCTGACATGTGGTGGTCCATGGGGTTGGAAAGGGTTGGACTCAACTGTGCGACTGAACAACAACAACAAAATATTTGAGTACAAGAGTACTGAACTGGATTATAAGTACAGTGGAACTTCGCTTAACAAATGGCTCACTTAACACAAAAATCACATAACAAAAGGAAAGCCATAGAAAATAGTGGCTCGGTTAACAAAAAAAAAGAGAGATTAATTGGTTTTCAATGCATTCCTATGGGAAACCGCATTTCAGTTAACAAATTTTGGCTTTCAATGCATTCCTATGGGAAATCACATTCAATGCATTCCTATGGGAAATTCGCTTTACAAATTTTTCGTAGTACAAAAGGTCCCGAGATCGCATTAAATTTGTTAACCAAGGTTCCACTGTATCTATATTCCAAGAGTGAACACAGTGTTTCAATCTAACTGGGAGGTTAGATTAAATTTTTATAATATCCAGTAATTTTAACAAGTTCTGACTGGGGGTGGGGGCTGCTGGTGGACCATAACATGTGGTGTGAATGTGGAGAGATACAGAATCCATCTCATATACTGGTCTGCCAATTACTGCCAGAAACATGCACCGATGAGGACTTAAGTTTGGGCAACAACAAAGCAAAGAAAGTGGTTTCATTTTGGCAGTCCAGGGTTTGATTGGGACACAAAAGAAGAAGAATGGGAAGAGCACCATTAGATTTCCAAATCATATGATTCCTCCTATGGCTTGCTACCTCAATTAGATTTCAACACTTAAGCCCCGTCTATGTCCCCAGCAAATGTGGTAACACACTGGAATATGGGTTTAATTTTTTGTTATATAATAAAGTAACCTGAGTATCCTCAGCAAAAGTCACTATCTCTTAGCTAAACCAACCTCATAGGACTGTGACAGGGATCAAGCTGGATAATCTTCCTGACTTCTTTGAATATTGAGTACTACAAATGCAATGAAATAAACCTATGTATTATTTTTGAGGGCTTCTTCTTGTATCACTTACCATAGCTAAAATTCACTTTTTAAAAATGCATAGAATTGTCCCCAATGTTGGAAAAAAGGTAATTAAGTTATATGCCCGAAACTACTTCAGGAAAGAAAAAAGTTGATTTGTCTGATGATATTTTGAATTATGAGAGTTCCCTGAAAATTAAAAGTATCAACAAAACAAAACCACTTCCTTATGTCTCCAAAGCAGATGCACAGGAACCAATATTTTCATTCATTTCTGCCCATTTGATTTTTTTTTTTAAAAAAAGGCTCTTCATATTATTATTTTTTAGCCATCTTCAAGGTTAACTTTCCAAATATTTTTGATTGGTCTATCATCATAAAATCATAATTAGAGCATCCAAAGTACAGCACATTTTACAGTTCTAATTCCAAATTTTAATTGTTTTACACCACCCAGAGTGGGAGATATCCCAGATGGACAGTGTTTTAAAATGTAATTAATAAATAAATAATTTAATAACATGGGCTTTAAAGCATTCTAAGTGGAAAAGAAAGAGATTACATTCAATACATTGTTTTATTTACCCTAAACTAAGGGATGTTATGATTTAGGAAAAGGAAATCTAGAATTAGAGCATCCCCAACAGCCTCTGCCTGAAGACCTCCAATGCGGTCCCATCTGGCAGCTAACATCACTGCCAAACTACAATATACAATTGTACAGATGAAGATATTCTGGAAAGCAGGTAGTGGAGACAAAAACGGACTGTAGGAATTAAAAGCTGTGGCAAATGGCAAGCCCCTTACTCCTGCATGTAGAATAATCTGGACAGAATTTGAGCATACTGTTCATCAAATTTCACAAGTTTTTATTCCTGCTTTTTATCCCAGCCTCTGTGGTTCCCAGGTGTGTGCAGCAAAGTCTAACAGAGCTCCCATTCTAATACATCCTGATTTTGTTTCTACAGTGATAGCTGAGCCATGTATTAAATTGGTTTATAGGAGATTGTATCAGAAGAGGGAACAGATAATGCTCTCTGCTATAGTTTAACCTCACAAGCACAAAATAGTGAGTACATAATTACCATAATCTGGCAAACATAAGGTAACAATTACTTGATGTTTCTTCTCACAATCACTGTCAAACTTCATGTAGTTTGTGTAGAGCTGCATATATGACTACTTCTGCTAAGGTAAAGGTAAAGGTTTCCCTTGTTCGAAAGCCAGTCGTATCCGACTCTAGGGTGCAGTGTTCATCTCTGTTTCTAAGCCGAAGAGCCAGCGCTGTCTGCTTCTGCAGACATTTCTGTGGTCATGTGGCAGGCATGACTAGACACCGGAGCGCACGGAACGCTGTTACCTTCCCACCAAAGTGGTCCCTATTTATCTACTTGCAATTTCTTGCTTTCGAACTGCTAGGTTGGCAGGAGCTGGGACAAAGACGAGAGCTCATTCCGTCCTGCAGTACTCGGGAATCAAACTGCTGATCTTCCACTTCCCAGTCAGTGTCTTAGCTACTTGAGTCATACTTCTGCTACACTGACTAAAATACAGTGGCAACTTGCAAAGTAGAGTACATGCATTGAGTCTGTGTGGAGTTGGTGAGTCAACTCTTTCATGGTTCCACTAATTCAAAAGCCTACCCTAATTGTGACTTACTACTTCACTTCAACCATTGTGTTATTAAATATCAATGCTGCCTCCATCAGAATGTGGCTGTAGGACTGCTGGGCTGTCAGCAAGTGAGCTGATACAAAACTGACAGGCTTTCCTTACTACCATAGGCAGAGGATACCTCTATGAAAATGAGAAGAGAGAAGGAAATTATCATGAACTCTAGAAACTTGCTAAAGCAGTTTCATTATATTTTCCCCAGAGTAGCTGAAATAACCACATCTATTTGGTCCCATCACAATCACATCCAGCTGGATAAATATGGACAAAGGTAAAGGTCACCCTTGCTCGAAAGCCAGTCATATCTGACTCTAGGATGCAGTGCTCATCTCCATTAATAGGCAAAGAGCCAGCGCTGTCTGCATCTGCAGACATTTCTGCGGTCATGTGGCAGGCATGTCTAGATAACCAGAGTGCACAGAACACTGTTTACCTTTCCCACTGAAGTGGTATCTATTTATCTACTTGCAATTTCTTGCTTTTGAACTGCTAGGTTGGCAGGAGCTGGGACAGAGATGGACTCCACTCCATCATGCATACCTGTCAAGTACTGTATTGGCCGGGATTTCCCGTATTTTTGCGCTCGTTCCTCCCCTTTCCCGCTACATCCCATATTTTGAATGGTGGGGAAAGAGGTTACAAATGAGTTCTGCACATGCGCAAATGGGTTCTGCGTGCCCGTGCATGCGCAGAGATTTCCCATATTTTTGGAAGCCGCACTTGACGGGTATGCATCATGTAGCACTCGGGTCTTGAACTGCTGACCTGCTGACTTTCTGGTCGTTAAGTTCAGTGTCTTAATCACTAAGCCACCACATTCCTTTAAAAAGTCTGTTTAAAGCAATGCAGAAAAACTGAAAGATTTCTGCAATATTCTATCCTGGGGAGGCATCCTTTCTCTTTAATTTCACACATTCCCCAGGCAGTTGCAGGCACCTGTTCTGCTCTTTCACTTTAAACCAGCCATCATTCCTTAGTGTCATTATGCCAGGCCTTAGCCTAAAAGAACAACCATCCACAAAACCTCTAATAAGTATATGAAAATACCACTTTCTCCCAAGCTGGTATCAAATGTGTACAATTCTACCCATGTATCTGTGGGGGATACATTTTGAGACCTTCCACAAGTACCTGAAACCATGGATAACAATAAACCCTATATTTAACACAAATACCTAAGAAATGGAGGAAGGAGTTTGGATTACCTATGCTGGTTTACCTGAGAGCTACTAAAGTGCAGTAGCTCAAGTTGCTAAGATGCTGACTGGGAAGCGGAAGGTCAGCAGTTCGATTCCCGAGTACTGCAGGACGGAAATGAGCTCCCGTCTTCGTCCCAGCTCCTGCCAACCTAGCAGTTCGAAAGCAAGAAATTGCAAGTAGATAAATAGGGACCACTTCGGTGGGAAAGTAACAGCATTCCGTGCGCTCCGGTGTCTAGTCATGCCTGCCACATGACCACGGAAATGTCTGCAGAAGCAGACAACGCTGGCTCTTCGGCTTAGAAACAGAGATGAGCACTGCACCCTAGAGTCGGATACGACTGGCTTTCGAGCAAGGGAAACCTTACTAAAGTGTCTGCCTCAATTCCTTGTAAACATTGCAGACAGTGACCTCTAGTGGCCAGCTCTGGTCATGCATTATAGGTTGCCCTTGCTTGAAAGCCAGTTGTACCCGACTCTAGGGTTCAGTGCTCATCTCTGTTTATAGCCAAAGAGCCAGCGCTGTCTGCATGTGCAGACATCGCCGTGGACATGTGGCAGGCATGACTAAACACCAGAGTGCACAGAATGCTGTTTACATTCCCAACAAAGTGGTCCCTATTTACCTACTTGCAATTTCTTGCTTTCAGACTGCTAGGTTTGCAGGAGCTGGGACAGAGACAGGAGCTCAATCCATCTTGCAGTACTCAGGTCTGGAACTGCTGACCTGGCAATCTTCCAGTCATTAAGTTCAACATCCTAACCACTAAGCCACCGCAGTCCCTCAATGCACTATAGAAATACATATATTATTACACTGCTCCATGTGTGCGTTCTTACGATGTGCTGTTGTGAACAGGATAGTAAAGGTAAAGGTCGCCCTTGCTCGAAAGCCAGTCGCGCTTATAACTGCTCAAGAATGGCACTAACATTGAAGCTTCCTGTTATGTACTGAATAGAATGTGACAAGTACTCTTTAACTGACGGGCTTTAACACGACTCGCAGCCAATCGAGTCACTCCCCTCCAATGCAGGAACTCCGGCCCGAGGTATGGCCACCCCTCGCCCAAAGCGAACATGCGGAAAGCCTCAATAGCTAAAGGACTTCGTCCTCACCTAGGGGGGAGGGATGTTATGTACTGAATAGAATGTGACAAGTACTCTTTAACTGATTGTATCAGGCAATTGTTTCCATTGTAACTAATCAGAGACACATTGTAGCAGGCTGTTAAGGACAATACTGCTCGTGCCAGTAGCAGCATCCAGCTCACATGATACAGATTCCCCTGAATACCTGAAGGGCGGGAAACCTTCCCGCCACACCGGACCTGGAGAAGATGGGCGTGACGATCCATGACGTCACGCGGACAGTAACCAATGAACTATCACCCGGGTTATTCAAAATGTACAGTGTGCTACAAATAGAGCTGTTGGTCCGCCATTACCTCATGTTCACTCTGACTACCATGCAATAAAGTTGTGTTTTAGCCCTTACTGCGGCTCCTTCTTTGTCTTCCGTGCAAGACACCAAACTTCCTAACCCCACTCCAACAATTATAATGTCTACAATGAGTATGAAACCATTCCTCTTTTCAGCTGTGCTGCACATGCTCTAAAATGATGAGACCACATTCTTTTTGGATTAGCTTCACACAGATTCATGATACAGTGTATCGGGATGTTGAGAAATGACTTTTATGCAGAAGGAGACAACTTAGTTTCCTCAGGCTTGATTTGAGTGCTCTTGCAGAACAAGGGGGGGACAAACTTAAGCAGATAGTTGTCAAACAGAAGTATGTGTTTGTTTATTCGTTGCTAAATTTCCTGGTGGCGAGTGTTGTGTATGCAAGTTAATCATCGGTCACCGCACGCAACTCAGCTGCCAGCCATAGCGCAGCTGAGGAAGCTCAGCCCATGCGATCCCAATCACCCAATCAGCAACTAGCGCGGGAAACCTCTCCGCTATAGGTGATCCTTAGAAAGGTATGCAATAAACCTTAGTCAGGTCAGGCGAACCTTAGGAAGGTACCCAGTATGTCCCTAATGATGTCACTGCTACCACAACCAATGAGTGCCTTTGGGGGGAAATTCAAATGCAGTGCATGATATATAAGGAGCTGCATCTCCTCTATTTGGTTATGTACAGATTGACCATGCTGCAATAAAGAAGTGTTTGGCCTGGCTGCTGGCTCCGTGTGCAATCAATCTGCCTACATCAAAGTGAGGTTCAGATTCACAACACAGTTAATAGTAATCTAGAACACTTTTCCCCCTGTTGAATTTTGTAAAACTGGGCTAAAGGATGCTAATCAAAATAAAACACAGCTCCTGAAAGGAAAGGGGGAGCACTATAAAATAAAAGTAGAACATAGGTTTTATATTTGAGTCTACCAGCATGTTATTTTACATGCACTGGGAGAAAAATGAGACACATGACAACAACAAGCAACTAAACTATAAAGACTGGAAGAATAATTCAGATGCCAGGACTTCCCACACCAATACCAAGTGAACCATATTAAAGAAAAGAACGTGATGTCGAACAATCCACATGTAAACGTAATTCAAAACTATAGATATTTTCTTCTCACTGACAAACAGAGAATGATGCTGCTGGAATTGTAACTATGGAAACAAGAGATCAGTAGCATTCACATCTCTCTAAAAGAAAGAAAGCAAACAAACAAACAAACAAGAAAAATCAAAATGTGAACTAGGGAACAAAAATCTGTGGAAGTCCTAAAACACCTTGGTTGGAACAGAGACTGCTCCGTTTTCTCACCTTGGTTGTAGGGAAGCAATTCAACTAAACTTCAATTGGTGGTTCAGGCTACTAAGACCTGATTCAGTTCCCCAGCTGTGTTTTCCCCAGAGAAAGCAGTGAGGGAGGAAAGTTCTTTTTAGGCACCACCTCCAGGAGTACTGAGGTTTCATAATTCAACAATTATGTGATCAAAATTTTTTTTTGGGGGGGGGGGGGAAATTGACCCCCCTCCCTCCTATTTAATCCAACCATAATTTTAGCTTTGACCCCCTCCCCCTTTAAAATTACGTAATCCAGAGCTTTTGTATCGAAATTCTAAATTTTAGAGCTTTTCACTATTGGAGCCTAATGCCCAACAGCTCCAAATGGATTATGTAATCTTTGACCTGATCGCGCGCCCCCCACGTAATTTTTCCATAATTCAGATGGCAGACCCCCTTCCCCCCCTTCAAGGATCACGTAATTGTTGAATGGCCCCAGAGCTCAGAATTCAGCCCCAGACTGAAGTGGTATGATCCCCAATAAAAATTTTGATTTTAAAAAAAATGTATATTTCACTACATACCATTGGGAAACTTATCTTTAAAATGTGTCTTTCACAAATTCAAATAGGAAGTTAGGTCTGGTTGCCTTTTTTCATAGCCAGTTTTGACCTGGGGATTAGCACAATTGGCTGCATGATTCATTTAGTTGGGCATGTGACTGCAGTGCCAGGTTTTGGACTACAATTGCCAGAAACCTAAGTCAATTCCTCAAAGCACCAATCAGCCATTGTACTGACTTAGGCTTCTTGGAATTGAAGCCCAACTGTGCAGTGTGCGCCTCAAGTTGGGAACCACTGGTCTACAGTTTCTTTAGTTATGTCTAAACAGGGTTGCTAGCAGGTCCAGTAAGCCATCTAGTGCGATCATCACATCTAAATGACACATGGATTTCAGGTGACCCTATTTGATCCATGCCAGTCAATTTGTCAGTATTGTAAAATGGCTTAAGAAGACAGCCACTTCAGGTTACGGGCAAACTAAATACTTCCTCAGCTCAGGGTATGGGGTAGAGGAAGTGGGGGGAAATTAAATGTAGTAAATGCATCTCGTTTTATATTTTCTGGATACAGCACAAAACAATTCACAATGGGACAACACCACTAAGTTTCATTCACAGGCTGCACAAAGCTGAACATTTCCTCTTCCTGATTTTTTTTAATGTAGATAAAGGCCTCTGTCAGTAGTCAGAATGGATTTCCATGTTCCTAGGCAACAGTCGGATTTTTGTCTTTCTGCACATTGCTGTACCTTTAGGGTGATGGTGCACACGAGGGAGAAAGAAGGAAAGAAGGAGATGGCACTGCTCAGTTGCTTAAGCAATTCTTGCCCGACTCCTACGCTGGGCTGGACTAGTGCAACAAAGGCTGGAAGCTAAGTAGGCTTACTTGTGTTGCCTAGGAAACTGAACAACACCTGCTCTCTACCATGCTGTGCACTGCAGTATGGTGTGGGAAGAGAACAATTACTGCACAATTGCAGGAGCAATGCAGGAAGCCTTGCCCAGCTAGCAGAGAATACAGACAGATTATTGTTGCCATAAAATGACACAAAAGAAGTCAAATAAAATATATGGTAAGTTTGGGGAGGAGTGTCAGGAAGCATTCTGCCTTTTCTCCTGATTTTCTTTATTTTTCTGCTTTTGGAAAGCCATGTTTAAACTCAACATGAGTAGCAGAGGTTCAGTATAGTTTACAGAAACTCAGTGCTGCCTGGGTGAATAACTCAGTGGTTTAGGTCTGGGCTGGGATTCCGATTTCCCCCCTGTGCCTCCTGAGAGAAGAGCCAGCCTGTGTGGTTTTGGGCCAACTGCATAGTTCCAGACAACCCCACAAGAAAGGAGTGACAAATTGAGTACTATATGGGTACTGCTCCAGCCTGGGTGCGCATGCTCAGCAAAAACTCCTTTGCGCATGCGCAGAACCCCTTTGCACATGCACAGAACATGTTTGTGCATGTGCAGATGGGTTGTGCACACGTGCGCAGTAACCCCTTTCCCCGCCGTTCTAAATACGGAACAGCGTCGGGAAAGGGGAGGAGCGCGTGCCAAAATACGGGATTTCCTGGCCAATCCAGGATACTTGACAGGTCTGATTTGAAACCTAGAGAACCCTGGAAATGGTCACCATAAGACTGAATTAACTTAATAGTGCGCATGCATTTGAAATGAAAAGCATATTATAGTCAGATTTTCCTGGAAAGGATTCATGTTTTAATGGAATGATTGATTAGCAGATGACAACTGTAATATTACATGGGGAAAAAATTAATTTGTAGCCAGGAAAGAGTGAAATGACAGTCTTCTTTTGGAACAACTAATTGTCAGCAACTCATTTCCCAAAGAGCAGCCAACTCACTGTATGGGTCACTCAAGAATCTTCTTGTTGTACACAGTGCCAGTGGATCAACACTGGGCAGTTGTGCCTCTTCTTGTGTTAGAATATTCTAGTTCTAGGCTCAGCCAGTCTAGAAATTTGAAACTTAATTTTCAAAAACAAGCATTCACAGTGATAGCTTCAAGGCCCTTGTCATTGTTGATGACATTACATGTATTTACAATTTTAAACATATTTCTCTTATTTCCTATTTTTAAAAAGTAATAGTTACTTTTAGCTATTTTAAAAATTCTCTGAATGCAAAATGCTTCAGAGCTGATACAAAACACACACTGCTTCCATCCACTGCATTGTCACGTTGACACTCCAAACAGACCCCCCAAACAGTGGCACATAGCCCAGCATTTGCCAATAGCTTGAAATGTGCAGCAATCCTCTTTTTGTTATTCAATGAAACCGCACTCCCCATTAATAGAAAGGCACAGCTGCAATGCCAAAGGAGTGACATTATCATAAGTTATGATTGTTTCAAGTGTGACGCAGTTATATGTTTAAGGTTGAAAGGGGGCATTCACTGCAAATAAATTCTAATTTCTGATGGGTTGCTTCCAGCTTGTTCTGTGACACATCAGTTTAGTGATAACATAAACTAACGGCGGCATGGGAACCATATGCCCATTATGGAGCCCTTGACAACTGAACAGATCCTCTACCAATCACAAGATTATACCTCAAACCAGATGCCATTTAGCAATTTGACTACAAGTGCTGACAATATGACTTAAAACATTCCCCCAGCCCCACCAATATCAGAAAACAGAAATGACTGAGGAGAGAGCTATTAAGGACAGGAGATTTTGAAAATCATTAATTCATAAGGTTGCCATAAATCAGGGGTGACTTGACAGCATGTAGCACCCTCTATTGTAAACCTATTTGTTTTCTAGTTATGTAGATCTAGGTTGCAGTTGGTGGCTGCCAAGCCCCGGGGGGGGGGGAGCTTGTCCAATTGCCATTAAAGTAAAGGTAAGCGTTTCCCTTGCTCAAAAGCCAGTCATATCCAACTCTAGGGTTCAGTGCTCATCTCTGTTTCAAAGCCGAAGAGCCAGTGTTGTCTGCTTCTGCAGACATTTCCATGGTCATGTGGCAGGCATGACTAGACACCGGAACGCACAGAACACTGTTATGCACACATTATTTTTGCAAAAAGGATTTTGGTTCATAATCGGAAGGACACTGGTGGTAACCACTTTGACCACCTGTTGTAATTGCAGAAGTCAGACATGACTTGTATTCATCTTTTGTTATCATGATATATTGAGTAAAGATAAAGGTTTCCCTTGCTCGAAAGCCAGTCGTATCTGTCTCTAGGATTCAGTGCTCATCTCTGTTTCAAAGCCGATGAACCAGCGCTGTCTTCTTCTGCAGATGTTTCTGTGATCATGTGGCAGGCATGATTAGACACCGGAGCGCACGGAGCGCTGCTACCTTCCCACCAAAGTGGTCCCTATTTATCTACTTGCATTACAATTGTAATACAGCTTTTTCCTGTCTTAAAATGTATATACAATTTTGGCACACACAGTATATTTTTCTACACAATAAATCATACATAAATTGAGAAAGAGAAGTGGCATGAGACTTGCTTAGTCAGGAGAGTCTAGGGGAGAGTTTACTTTTCTAATGATCCAAAAAAAGTTGCCATACTATTACAGTCATCTTGTAAAGCAAACGGAAGTTAACCTCAAATACTTGAATTGCAGTTGCTCTAAACTTCCTGATATCATACCAGACTTAATTCATAATATCTCATAATGTAATTGGAAAATACAGAAGCAAGTTTGCTTTGTTAGGCTGCAAATTACCTTGACTTCTTTACTATAACCAGTAAATTTTGGTGGCTACACAGTGATACACACACACACACCGAAACTACAGTGGTACCTTGCATAGCGAACGTTTCGCATAGCGGAAAATTCGTATAACAAAATGTTTGTTATGCAAGGGCAATACCCCGCATAATGGAAAAAAATTGTTCATTATGCAGGGTTTTCAGTAGCCAGGGTATACCCGGTCAATGGGAACCCCGGATGAAGAACATTTTTGTTCAGTATCCGGGGCATCTCCCATTAGCTTCGCATAACAAAAAAAATGCATAGCAAAGCAACTCGCAGAACGGAGTTTTTTCGTTATGTGGGGTTCTACTGTATTTTGAATTGCTGCCAGAGGAATCCATTTCAAGCAGGGCCACATTTTTCTGTTGGGAATTATTTATAGTGTTGATGTTTGCATTAATTATAGCATGTAATGGTAGATGTGGGATGAAAGAGCAACTCTAGGTAGAAAAGTGATTTTTCAGTTTAAATATGTTTGTTAAAAGACAGCTTAAAACAGGAATGAGGGTGGTAATTCACTGCTGAGAAGGACAAAAAAGGAACCATTTTTAGCTGTTAATTTCAAATGTGTTCATTTCAACTTTAGACCACCTCTGGGTAGGAAAAACTCTAAGGAAGTCAGAGTGGCTTTAAACAAACTCCATTTGCAATATTAACACAAAGAAACTTTTCAAATGAATGTTGAGCACAATTCTGAAGAACATTTCCAGCCATTGGGACTTTTCACATCTCAATTTTTGTTTTTTCATTAATATAAACTTTATCACATGTGCTTATCATTTTGGATTTTAATTATTACGTTCCTGCTGAGTTTTTGGGAAAGTGCACGTAGGAGGAATTTTTCTGTCAGGAAGTTAATACAATTTTGTTTTAGAAGCTGAAACTTGGGGTGGCTTCGTCTTACAGAACCTTCCTTGCCACCAGACGATTGCCTACCGAGCAGCTATAATATTGCAACACTATATTGGCAAGCATTCTAGATTTTTATCAGTCAAGCAAGATCCTGGAGAAGTTATTGATGTGGACCACAGCTTCCTCAATTGGCTAGGCACCAGATCCATCGGGGGTAGTAGCACAGAGATTCTAAAAAGTGTAGAAGTTTCATTCTCTAAGCTCCTAATATTGTTGGGACATTTCTTTGCTTTCTTGCACATTTATGCAGGATAGGGGTGAATTCTGCCCTCCTCTCCACCCAAGAAGAAGGAAGCGTGAGCCAATGAGTGTCAATAGGTTTACTTTGGTTCCGACAATCATGAAGAAGCTTGTACATATTTATTTAAAGTGCTCACAAAATACAAATGAAGATATTGTTTAATACCTGCTGATGACCAATCACAAAACAAAGCAAACTAATTTGCAAGTTATGGGAGATGACAGTTAGAAATACAGTAATACCTCATACAAAGTCTGCTTCGTACAACATCGAATTCATACAACATCGCCTAGTTTCTTGAAAAAAGTTGCCTCATACAAAGTCGCTGCGACTTTGTATGAGGTATTGGAGTTTTTCCCAGGTTGCATTGTGCCTGGGCAGTATAAAAGGCAGGACACATGTGTGCATTGCTCTTGTGGGTTTTGCATGAGGCAAAGAGTGTTTAGGAGTGGTTTTGAGCGTGATTTTTAGAAGCATTCCTGGGATTTTTGCAGCATTCTTCAGGTTCTTGGACAATCAGGGTTGTTTGACATGTTTTTGTAATGTATTTATCATTTAGACAATGATTTCTTAAAGTTCTGTCAGTTTCCTGTCTGTTTCCTTGACTTTGCCCTGAAGTCTGTGCTGTTACAGTACAATGTATCTCTATGGAAATGACGTTGTACGAGGCATCGCGGCAAGGATTTGGACATTGTATGAGGCATCGCGGCTAGGATTTTGCATGCCTCATACAAAGTCCAAATTCGTATAAAGTCCAAACTTGTGGAACCAAGTTTGGACGTTGTATGAGGTATCACTGTACAGTACACCTTTCTTACAAACACTCTGTAGCATCTAGCTCTAACAGTTCTACAAGTAAGCTACTCTAGGAAAACTGGAAAGTATTCAACAAGTTTGCCAGTAAACTGAGAAAGAGGAGAGGAATTTGTCCATCACTTGTTTTCAGTGGCTTGGTGGAAATGGTCTTCTGTTGCTCATGCTGTAATTAGACTTTTTTAAAAGGGAAGTTGGAAGCAGATAAGCAATGTTATATTATAAGGTGAAATGAGGACCACCTGTTTGTTTAGTGTCCTTTCTCTCTTCTTCTCCAAACTATTGGTGGCTGCTGGCTTGGATCACTACTGGATAACTGTAGATTCTTTCCTTGTTTGACCAGCATCACAGCTGGTCGAATATTTCTGAATTTGGAAAAAAATCATATGAAAACATAGAACAGGGTTCTCAACCTATGGCCTATGGCTGGATCTGGCCCATGGTGCCAAATAATCTGACCCCCCACCCCTGCTCGAGCCACTGCTGCTGCCAGAATCGGCCATGGACTCATTTACGGCCATTGTAAACATGTTTACAACAGCCACAAACTCATTTACGCGGTCGATTCTGTGGGCGGTGATAGCTGGACCACCAGTCCGGCCCACCAACCATTTGAAGGAGTGTGACCCGGTCCCCAACTTGAAAAGATTGAGAACCCCTGACTTAGAGTATCAGACACAAAAAGATATTGTACAATGTGGAAAGTTCCTTTTGTTGTAGTTATATAGTGCTTCTTCCACAGTCAGCTGTATTGAACTGTTGAATCATGTAATTTACTGAAGTTCGTGAGGAGAAGGAGGAGGCGGGGAAAGGGATGGATAGAAGGAAGGAAGGAAAGCAAGCCAGTGAGCAGGACTAGTGGTACTGGATGCATTAGTCAGGAGGCAAAGAACTGCAAGGCAAATTAAAATTTTTTAAAAATAACTGAATATCACATCAGTGTTATGCTTTAACAGGGGGGAAAATCCACTTCTCCTGCCTGCTGCTGAATATTTTGCTAAATTAACACTGATGTTATTATTCATTGACTTGTGTAGTGTTGTGTGCACAACACTTCCTGCTTTCTATCTTGACATTGCAGGGGCTCTCCCTACAGGCACAGTTATTCTATTTTCACCCCTACACCCTTTTTCTATTTTTTATCATTGGACCTGAAGACGAGATCTAGAATAGATTAAAGATTAGATTAAAGTTTGCTCCCTGCATTGCTACATTTTTGTGTCGCTCTAGGTTAAATTAGATCAGGCGTTCTCAACCTTTTTAACCGGTCACGCTCCCTCAGACAGCTTCGAAGGCCACATCCAGCCCACGGACCACAGGTTGAGAATCCCTGAATTAGATGCTACACTGTAGTTGCAGAAACAATTACAAATGCACACCCAGGAGGGGAAGGTTGAGATGATATAACGTGTGAAAGGGCTACATAGCACACCACCACTACCCAATTAGATATTGGGGGGATGACTACAGCAACACCCAAACAGAGCTATTGTTTGCATATACACAAAGAGCTGGGTGATGATAAACTGACTTCATCATCCTAGAATTCATCTTACTTGGGGAGCATCTGCAGCACACAAATGTCATTACTAGATTCCACTTTTAACAGCCATACCTCTACCCAATGAAATCCAAGGTTCTGTAGTTTCTCAAGAAAGGTAGGTCCATACCTGTCAAGTTTTGGACATGAAAATAAGGGAAATTTTGGGCCACACCCCTCTCCCCACCAGACCACGCCCCCTCCTCCCCAAAATCCAGGCACATCCAAGAACCTAGAAGAGGAGGAGCCACCAGAACCAGGGAGGAGTATTAGGCTTTTTTTCCCCTGGGTGGAGGAAGAACCACTCCCTAGGCACTCCCCCAATCCCCTTAGCACCACTGCTGTCCCTCATGGGGAATAAGGCTACAGGCTAGGCTTACTGTAATAAATCTATTTTAAATCTCTTTGCACATTCTCTGCTGCAACAGCATTTCATATTATAGTGATTTTTCATGGAACTGTTTTTTACACTTTAATCACTTAATTGTCTACTGTCTTAGCCTTGTGTACTTCAATTTCATTTTTAAAAACTCTGTGTTTAAGGCAGGACTATTGAAATATCCTCTTTATGTTGTATGCAAACATACTTGAAGCCAATTGGCTCATTGTCTCTTCCCTTTAACACCTTCTTTCCCAGGAGAGAGAAGAGACAATGAGATAATAGGCTTCAAGTATATTTGCATACAACATAAAGAGGATATTTTCAAAGAGTTAATTGCATAGGGTCGGTATTCCTAGAGTGGAAGGGAACTGGGTGGACAGAAAGTCCTCCATTGCTAAAGTCCTCCTCCAAAATAAGTCCCTTCCTATCTCCTGCTTTTCTCCTTCCGGAAGGAAATGGAGGCACCATGGACTACATTGCCGTTCCGGGCCCCTCTTTAGAACTTTCTTCCAAGAGATCCTTGTGTAGGGTTTGAGGGTGAGTCTATTTCAGTGGGGTGTGTGTGAAGGGGAGGGTGGGGTGACCTCAGGGGGAGGAAGGGTGGTTTCAAGAATAGCCCAGGCCATTTTATTTAAAAAAAATAAAAATAGAACCATCAAGAATAGTCTTTTGCAAGAAGAATCACACAGGGGAAAAACTTATTGATTACAGTTTATTTTAAACTGACTAAGGCTGTCTGCCCTGGATAGGGATTCCGCGGGGTCTTAAAACCCCAGTCTCCCTGATAGCCCCATTTGATGCATGTGCAGTTTGAAGAATGCAATGAAGTCACATGGCTGTCCCGGTTTGGAGGGAGAGAATTATGGCAACACTAAATAGATACCACATCAGTGGGAAGGTAAACAGTGTTCTGTGTCGAGTTATGCCTGTCACATGACCATGGAAAAGTCTGCAGGCAAAGACAGCACTGGTTGTTTGGCTGTAAACAGAGATTAGCACCAAAACCTATAGCCAGATACGAGTGGCTTTCAAGCAAGGGCGACCTTTACCTTTATCTTTACCTTTTTATAACTAGCTTAAGAGTTGAGATAACTGGAAGGTAATCTGTGCTCTCCCCACAGAAGAAACACACAAAATATTAAATTAGTGCATTGCCTGTCAACCTCTTAGACACACACCATTTTGATCATATGTTTGATCCCCAGAAGATGCTCAAATGTTAAAAATATTTCCTGCTATCCATGAATGTCTCTATTCCTTAATATGTTTTTGATTTTAGCACCAAAATACTCGAATAACCCAATTTATCATCTCTGCTTGAGGAAATAATTAGGAAAATCTCTAAATAGTTTTTTCCCAATATTGTTTTTAATAGCCTAAGGTAACATGAGTATCTATAGCAGACAGAATGTTATTAATGCCTACTGAGGGAATCACAAACAGAATCTTGAAGGATTTATGTATTGTGTATTAATGTTATTCATTCATTCTAAAAGTCATCCATTATTTATACAGCATTTCATTATTTATACATGATAAAATGGCATAACTTTATTTTAAAACATAGAACCCAATGTGCTGCTTGAAACTCTGTGCAACTAAGAGGCCTGTTTAACATTTGCTTAGTGGTTAAGACTCTGAACTTGGTGACTGGAAGGTCAGCAGGTCAGCAGTTTGAGACCCGAGTGTTGTGTGACAGAGTGCATTCCTGCCTATGTCCCAGCTTGTGCCAATCTAACAGTTCGAAAGCAAGAAATTGCAAATAGATGTATAGGTACCACTTTGATGGGAAGGTAAACAGCATTCCATGCACTCCGGTGTCTAGTCATGCCTGCCACAGGACCATGGAAACATCTGTAAAGTGCTGCTTCTTTAGCTATAAATGGAAATTAGCACCAAACTCTAGAGTTGGATGCGACTGGTGTTCAAGCAAGAGCGACCTTTACCCTTAGCATTTTAGGGCTATTTGGCAATCTTCCATCATCATTCAATTCAATTTTCTTTAAATCTAGTACAATTCATAAAACATAAACATTTCCACACCTTTTCAGATCTACTAATTTTGTCTTTATAAAGATGTTACTAAGGAAAGATCATGTCAACATGGAAGGAAAAAAATCAAGTGTCTCTAGTTACAGTGTTTTTGCTGTTTAATCTATGAACCATTTGTCTAACATATTTCAATCCACACTCTTGCAGTGCAGGAACAAGTATGGTATTCCTGATCAGCACTGTAGTGTTGAAACTGTGAGGTAGAGTAGCAGACAAATTCTTACCTATTGTAGCCTAAACTTCAATCTTGAAACCAGGCTTGCCAGCTAGAAGACCCTGGAGTAGTTGCCTCTGGAAAGATGACTAGCAACCCCTGGCTATGTTCTGCACAAATAATGTTGAAAGAGGTGTAAATGCCCATTTATCTTGACTGCCTGGAACTACAATTACACATGTTTCTCATTGAAACCATTGCTAGCAGTTTATTTTTGGGTCAATGTACAGCCATGACAGAAGGCTTTCAGCCTCAGCTGAAAGATCTCAGCCCCCTGCATGCCTGATTATGTGAAATGCAACCATTCTTCCAATTGCTCAGCTACCAACACTTTCCTTAGTGCATATTTTAAAAATACATTAGGTACAGGTAAAGGTCACCATTACTCGAAAGCCAGTCGTATCCGACTCTAGGGTTCAGTGCTCATCTCTGTTTATAGCCAAAGAGCCAGCACTGTCTGCATCTGCAGACGTTTCCGTGGACACGTGGCAGGCATGACTAGACACCGGAGTGCACGGAACACTGCAAAGGGGTCCCTATTTATCTACTTGCAATTTCTTGCTTTTGAACTGCTTAGTTGGCAGGAGCTGGGACAGAGATGGGAGCTCACTCCGTCACGCAGTACTCGGGTATCAAACTCCGACTTTCAAGGCTTCAAATTCAGTGTCTTAACCACTTCAGCCACTGCAGTCCTGATTATAAATAAATAAATACATTAATAAATACATTAATAATAATAATAATAATAATAATAATAATAATAATAATAATAATAATAATAATAATAATAATGGAAAATAAAAAATGAAGAGAGCATCAAATCTACTGCTTGTAAATGTAGGCAATCTCAGCTGCTGACACTGACTACAAACATGCTCTCCAAATTTTTGGATGCTTCCCTCCCCCTTCTGTACATTTGTTAAAAGCCAAGGACTAAACATGTGGGACTTTCTTTTTCTTTATTCGTGTCAGAAGCACCAAAGCATATAATAACATACAAAACTAAAATTAACATATCTAAAACAAACAGGAGTTAGTTGACATCTGCCCAATATCGGACCACATTGATAGCATTTCCTCTTGCCAACATATGGTCCTCCTCAGTGTTCTTCCCCATATTCACACAGGCTGTTGTCTACAGGGAAACCCCACTTTCTCAGATTAGCCCTTGATCTTCCTACCCCTGCACACAGTTTATTTAGAGCTTTCCACACAGTCCATGGTTGTTCTTGGCCAGGCGGCAGTGGTGGGATTCAGCAGAACCGGTAGCAGAAATTCTGGCTGGCCCCGCCCATCCAAGTTTTGAAATAAAGTAGTCCTAATTCAGGTGTAATGTAGGGCTTTCCCCCTGGCCATGCCCACCATACAACGCCTACAGAGTAGGTAGCAAAAAAATTTGAATCCCACCACTGCCAGACAGTAGAGAGTCATGTGGTTCTACCCAGTTCTCTGGTAGCTCCTTGCTCACCTTCCATAATTCTAAAGCAGTCTGTGGGGGCTGGTTGTTTGGAGGGGTGGACATTATGAAAAAGCTAGAAAAGCCGTGTTGGCCCGGGTGGCAGATGATGGTCCCCGCCACCGTAGCAGCTGAGGACGCTTTGCCACCCCACCCCTGGAGTTCCACCATTCTGGGGGCAGAGCGCTGCATCTCTTCCCCCTTGGCTGTTTCTACGCCGGAAGATAAAGGGCCACTGGGGCTCTGAGGCAGCTGAAGATGCTGTCAAGGACGTTGAGCCCCGGGCTCCATTGTGTACATTGAGCCTGAGCTCCATCGTATACGTTGAGCCCTGGGCTCCGTCAGGTACGTCGAGCCCAGGTGCCGTCAGGGGCGCTGGGCTCTGATAAGAACTTTCTGTTATTTATTTATCATTTTTTCATTGATATTCAAGGACTCTATTGTGTAAACTGTGTTGTGTTGCTCTAGTGGATTGTACTGTGTGAGATGCTACTGTGTTACTGCATTATTGAAATGTTACTTTGTTGCTGAGATTTAATTATGTTGCTGTGTATTATTATATTTTGAACCTTATTTTTTGTAAACGGGTTTGGGTCATCCTAGGGTGAGGAAGGCGGCATATAAATAAAATTTCAATTCAGTCAATTCAATCCTCTCTCTCTCTCTCCCCACTCCCCTAGCTTAACTTAACTCCCCTCCTAGCTTAAAAAGAGTTGTCAAGATCAAGTGAGGAATAGGAGAGTCATGAATTCTCTTAGTGAAGGAAAGATCAGAGTTCAGAACACATTATTTATTTTTAACTAATTAGCATATGGGTGTTACGTGCCATAAAGTCAAAACCAACTTATAGCAACCCTAGTAGGTCTTTCAAGGTGAGATATTCTGGAGTGACTTTACCACATTCCACTTCCTGAGTTTCAAAGACCAAACGGTGGTTTTAACCTAGGGTTGTTTTTTGTGTGTGTCCTAGGATAGGATGACACACTGAAATTATCAGTCTGAGTCTTATACCCCACATGACTGAGCAGTTTTGGGACAGGAAGCCACCCCATATCTCAATACGACTCTGTTTAGTCTATTCCTCTCTCTCAGTCTTCGCTCCCCTGCAAAGGAAAAGTGGATTTTATTATTTATTTTTTTCATTTATTGGTACCTGTAAGTCTCATTTCACTGCATCAGTTTGTCATGAAGGTGAAACAGCACGGATTGCAAAGGGAAAAAATATCTTCTGTTTCCTTTTCTATGCCTCCCTCCACTTCTGCTTCAGTTTCTCCTTTCATCTCCTCTTGTCTCCCTCTCTGTGGGGATTGAAAGGAAGCTGGATTTTATTTTATATTTTTCTTTTGTCAGTAAGTGACATATCAATGCATTGGCTCCCTGCCAAAGCAAAATAGCACAGGATTGGAAAGAAAAAAGGAAGAGAGGAAGGAAGGAACACACACACCCCTTTTCTGCCTCCTCTCTTGTCGCTCCCTCTGTAGGGGCCAGGAGAAAGCTGGATTTATGTATTTATTTCATTTGTTAGTAAAAGACATATTAATATGTTGGCTTGTCAGAAAAGTGAAATAACACTGCATTTTTAAAGAAACCAGTGCTTCTTTGGTTCAGTTCCAATGGTTACACGTGCAGGAAATCAAACTAAAATGGAGCAATTGTACCTGTGTTTTAAAAAGCAGCCTTTGCCAAGGACCCAAAAAGGTGCAGGTAGATTTGGATAAAGGTTTATAATTGCCAGTAAATCATATGGTGTCCAGGTAAAGATAAAGAAAAGGTCACTCTTGCTCAAAAGCCAGTTGTATCCAACTCTAGGGTTCAGTGCTCATCTCTGTTTATAGCCAAAGAGCCAGCACTGTCTGCGTTTGCAGATGTTTCCGTGGACATGTGGCAGGCATGCCTAGACACCAAAGTGCACGGAACACTGTTTACCTTCCCACTTAAGTGGTACCTATTTATCTACTTGCAATTTCTTGCTTTTGAACTGCTAGATTGGCAGGAGCTGGGACAGAGACGGGTGCTCATTCCATCATTCAGTACTCGGGTTTTGAACTGCTGACCTTCCGCCTCCCAGCCTGCATCTTAACCACTTGAGCCACTGTAGTCCCTTATGGTGTCTAGAAGATGGAGCAAACCAGCAAATGCCAAAATTGTCAAAATATGAGATAAAAGCACCATTCAATTATACACTTGGTCTCTCTATTCACTACATCACACTGAGTATTCATATTTTTATTTTTTTAACCCAGCAAAGGCAAAATGCCAATTAGCAATGTGACTTGACTGAATTAGGGGCTGCAGTGGTTCAGTGGTTAAGAAGCTTGACTTGTTAGCTGGATGCCTGACAAGTCAGCAGTTTAAGACCCAGGTACTGTATGATGGATTGAGTGCCCGTCTCTGTCCCAGCTCTTGGGAATATAAAAAGGAGCCTCATTTGGCTGCTCCCTTGGTGGAGTTGTTCCTCCCACAAAAATCCTTTCAACCCAGAATAATTTCTGACACAAAATTATTAGTTAACTGAATTAAGTTCTAGGTAGATTAACACTTGTCTCCAGCTTTAATAACTTTAATTGTTTTAGTGAATCTGTTCTGCTGAGCAGAACAGCATCAAAGACAAGGGAAAATATATCAGTCTTTATTAAAAGGGAGCTGATCTTGGCGGCAGCATCAACACAAATGTTCAAAATTCCTTCACTGGAGTATGAAACTGCCACTGCCACATGGAAGAATGAAGAGACAGCAAAAGTGTGTGTGTTCGAAAGAGAGAGAGAGAGAAGGAGAGAAAAGGAGGGGGGAGAGAATGAAGAACAGCTTCTGTTTTTGTAAAGGTAAAGGTTTCCCTTGCTCAAAAGCCTGTCATATCTGACTCTAGGGTTCAGTGCTCATCTCTGTTTCATAGCCGAAGAGCCAGCGCTGTCTGCTTCTGCAGACATTTCCATGGTCATGTGGCAGACATGACGAGACACTGGAGTGTACGGAACACTGTTTACCATCCCACCGAAGGGGTCCCTATTTATCTACTCACAATTTCTTGCTTTTGAACTGCTAGGTTGTCAGGAGCTGAAACAGAGACAGAAACTCATTCCATCCTGCAGTACTCGGGAATCAAATTGCTGACCTCCCGGCTTCCAATCAGCGTCTTACTGTTTTTGTAGATATGGCAAAAAAAGAAAGAGAGGAGGAAAGAGAGCTAAGTTGCAGGAAGTGGGGTCACAGTGCAGCGAAGATCAGTTTAAGATCATCAAAGAGCATGCTTGAGATCAAGAATCAAGCATGTACAAAGTGATTTACATTCTAGCAGCATCACCCATCAAGGCAAGTAGAATTTCATTATGGATTTACTGTTTGCCATAAGCATGAAAAGGAAATAAGAATATTTTAGAATCCATTTGAAGCAGCACCAGAAAAAGTAACTTTTTCAGATGGATCTAACTTATTTGCAAACCATAGACATTTACAAAGAGAATAATTTGTTAGATTTCTTTTCCGGTTTACCTAATACACTTTGTTGCAGGCATGTTCACAGTTTTTGGCACCACATCAATCTGTGAACAATTTCGCCCAAAGATGAAAAATGTAAAATCCAGATGTAGATCAAGACTTACTGACAAACATTTCCATGTCATTTTAAGGGTGTCTATCATGACCTTGACTTGGACATTACAGTAATACCCCAGTTAATGTGTGCACCACACAGCATTAAAACTGGATAATTGTTGTGTTCTAATGGCTTTATCTTCCACATGGACTACAATGTATCTGAACCAATGTAACCTTGCCTATAGCAACAATGTAACCTTCACCGGTATCATATGAACCCTGTAATAGGACGCGAGCTAATGACCACCAGCTGGCAGCAGCGAGCGTCCAAGCTCTTTTGGTCCAAACTCATCAAAGGCAACAGCGCGGGAAGTTTTCCCGCCACCACCTACACCTGGACAAGAAGGGCGTGACCAGCACTGACGTCACGCGGACAGTAGCCAATGGGCTACCATGCAACCACGTTCAAATGTATTACTACTGTATATAAAGAGCTATCGATCCGCCATTACCTCATGTTCCCTCTGTCCACGATGCAATAAACCTGAGTTAACCCAGCCCGAGGCTGTGTCCTGTGTCTTGGTTTTCATACACCAAATTGGCGACGAAGGTGGGATAATGGATCCCCAAGGAACAGCCAGGGCACAGAGCGGGTTCAACATCACCAAACCGCAAGACTGGGAGCTGTTTGAGATGGACTTCCAGGCGGCACTGGTGGAACTCAAAGTCAAAGAAGACGACGAGGAGAGGAAGAGGGCCATCCTCACCAGAATGCTTGGGTTAGAAACCAAGCGGACGCTGGTGGGCATCATCGCTCCGAAGAAGGTGAGCGAATTTAAGGCAGACGACATCATGAAGCTGCTGCGAGAGCGTTTCCGACCCTCGAGGGCAATGTTTCCCGCTCGGAGCGCGTTTTGGAGGCGAGTCCAAGCGCCGGATGAGTCGGTTGAGGCATTCGTGACCGCCATGAGGATAGCTGCCGGCCCCTGTAGATGGGACAACCTAGAGATGGCCCTCAGGGACGGCGTGCTGTGTGGCCTGAAGGACAAGGAGGTGCAGCGCAGCTTGATGAACAAGGAGCCGCCACCCACGCTGGCGGAGGTCGTAGAGGCCGCGGAAGCCGCGGAGTCCACGAATGCTGGAGTGGACGAGATGCACCAGTGGCGTGAGTGGCGTCCTAGAGCCGGCAAGGCGGAAAATTCGGTGCACGGGAAGTCCGGACAGTCGGTGCACGCAACTCGACGGGCCTCAAAGTCGTCTACGGAAGGCAGCGACGGCGAGGAGGTCCAGAAGGTCCGAAAAGGTGGGCGCCGCTGCGATGGTTGCGGAGCGGCCCATGAGCGCGCGAGGTGCCCATTCAGAAAGGCCGAGTGTTACACCTGCGGCCGTCGGGGGCACATCGCCAGGGCATGCAGAAAACGGAAGGAGGGCCGGAGGCAGTCACAAGACCGTTCGACCAGACCGGACCGTCCAGCGAGGTCCAAAGATGGCGCCCAGACCACGAGGAAGCAGGACGGCGTGGGCCGCGTCTCGGACGACAGCGAGGACGACGCCCCAGTGTTCAGCGTGTCCGCGGGACAGTCCCATTACTTCGTTGAGGTACTAGTACAAGGGGCCCCTATTACGATGGAAATTGACTCGGGGTCCTCCTATTCTATAATTCCCCAGAAAGAGTTCTTGAAAATCGACCCCCACGTGCGGCCCAAACTTAAAACGTTGAGGTCCACGCTACGAGATGTACAGGGAAACAGCATTCCGGTGTTGGGGGTCGGAAAGTTTCGGGTCAGCTTTAAGAGACATTCTGCGGAACTGCCCCTAGTTGTCCTTAAGGGGGGGAGTTGTAGCCTCCTAGGGACGCAGTGGTTTCAACCCTTAGGCTTGTTCATAGGGGGAGTGCATACAGTGGGAGCGGACCCAATACAAGCGGTTTGCGATGCGCATCCCGCCGTCTTTGAAAAAGGACTTGGAAAGTTCAAGGGACCCCCTGTAGCCTTCGACCTAGACCCGGAGGTCCGCCCGATAAGACTCAAACCGCGCAGGGTGCCGTTCGCACTCAAGGACAAAATAGAGGCGGAACTGGACAAACTGGTGGGCCAGGGGATTCTTATTCCTGTTGATTCCGCGGAGTGGGAAACTCCAATTGTAACAGCTCTGAAGGCCAACGGGGAGGTGCGCATTTGCGCTGATTATAAGTGTACAATTAACAAGGCGATCCGCCCTAATGCATACCCGGTGCCGGTGGTCAGCCACCTTTTGGCTAGGCTGAATGGGGGAAAGTGTTTCGCTAAACTCGATTTGGCACAAGCCTATCAGCAACTCCCCGTAACTCCCGCCACGGCCGCGGCACAAACGATAGTTACACACAAAGGGGCGTTCCAGGTGTCGCGCTTACAGTTCGGCGTGAACTCGGCACCCGGCCTTTTTCAGTCGCTTGTGGAACGCCTCCTGAAGGGGCTGGAGGGGGTGTTGCCTTATTTTGATGACGTGTTGATAACAGGGGGGAGTGAGGCCGAACTGGCAAAGAGATTGGATAAAGTACTAACTGTTTTCGAGAAAGCGGGGCTGAGACTGAGGAAGGACAAATGTGTTTTCTTCGAAACTGAGGTCGAGTTTTTAGGGTTCCGGATCACACCCGAGGGAATTAAGCCGTCTAAATCCAAAGTAGCAGCCATAAAGAAGGCCCCTCGCCCCACATCCAAAACCGAGTTACAGTCATTCCTGGGGCTCCTCAATTTTTACCATACATTCCTCCCACGGAAGGCGTCCGTGGCCGAACCGCTTCATCGGTTACTTAAAAAGGAGGAGACATGGATGTGGGGTGACGAGCACGAGAGGGCGTTCAAAGAACTAAAGCAACTCTTAACATCTGAGGCAATCCTGACGCATTTCGACCCCAAACGGCCAGTGGTCTTAGTCTGTGATGCATCCCCGGTGGGGGTGGGGGCGGTGCTGTGCCACGTGTTGGATGACGGAAGGGAGGCCCCGGTAGCGTTTTATTCAAGGTCCCTGTCCCAAGCGGAGCGCAATTACGCACAAACCGACAGGGAGGCATTAGCAATAGTAGCCGGAACCAAAAAATTTCACGATTTTTTGTATGGCCGCCCGTTCAAAATCGTGACTGATCACAAGCCCCTGTCAGGGATTTTCACGGCAAGCAAGCCCACGCCGCAGATCCTGTCCCCGAGGATGCTGCGATGGGCTATTTTTCTCAACGCATACCAACACGAGTTGGAGTACCGGCCCGGAAAGGAGATCAGCCATGCTGATGCACTTTCGAGATCTCCTTTGCCCTTGTCGGACGACCAAAAGGCGAGAGTAGAAAGAGACCGCCAGGTGTTGCTAATTGAGGTCTTAGACGCACCCCCAATAGTTCCAGCTGACATTGCTAGGGCGACAGGCAAGGACAGGACGCTGGAGAAAGTTAGTTCATGGGTACAGAAGGGGTGGCCGGCATCGTCCCCAGGCACGGAATTCGACCCATTTTTTCGGAAAAAACTAGAGTTGTCCCTAGAAAGGGGGTGCCTGTTGTGGGGCCAACGGGTGGTGGTCCCTACGTCCCTGCGTCCGAGGGTGCTCGAACTGCTGCACGTCAGCCACCCGGGCATCGTTCGTTCAAAGGCGCTGGCCCGGAGTTATTTTTGGTGGCCACAGCTAGACACAGACATTGAGCACATGGTCGGCACTTGTGAGGCATGCCAGGGATCCCGACCAGAGGTGGCCCGTCTCCCGCATAGGGAATGGGACACAGCAAGGGGGCCATGGTCCAGAGTGCACGTAGATTTCGCTGGCCCATTCCGGGGAACCATGTTTCTCCTGGTGGTGGATGCGTTCTCCAAGTGGCTGGAGGTTATCCCAGTAAAGAGCACGTCCTCCGCCACTACGATTAGTCAACTGAGGAGAGTCTTTTCCACGTTCGGTTTACCCGACACTTTAGTCAGCGATAACGCTAGTTGTTTCACCTCCGCGGAGTTCGGGGCATTTATGGAGGCAAACGCCATTCGGCATGTCACATCCGCGCCGTTTCACCCGGCCACGAATGGCCAAGTGGAACGGCTGGTGCGTACAACAAAGGATGCGCTGCGGCGCATGGGCCCGGGGGACCTAAATCACCAAGTATGTCAGTTCTTATTAGCGTATAGGGTGACCCCCTTGGCGTCAGGTTACTCGCCGGCAGAGCTCTTGATGCGGCGAAAACTGACCACGATCCTGTCCAGGCTAGACCCCACGAGAGTCGAGGATAAAGGAAAAAACATAGGGTTGGCAGTCTCGAAAGGTTTCGCCGCCGGCGACCCTGTTCACTGCAGGAACTACGCCAGCGCAGGGCCAGCCTGGGTACCAGGGACGGTTGTAGAACAAACGGGGCCAGTGTCATACCGGGTCGAGACTAACACCGGCCTCCTCTGGAGGAGGCACGCAGATCAACTGAGGCACCGAGTGAGTGGGCCAGTCAGTGGGGCGCAGCAACAAGATTCAGCGTTAGGGTTCTCCCCCACCCGTGTAGCCCAAGGGGGAGACAGCAGCGGACGACAGTCCCAGGCAAGGGGGGAAGACAGAAGCAGCGGCCCCGACTCATACCCTTTTGATACGCCAGTCCTATCAGAGGCCGGGGAAGGGGGAGAGGAGTTCGCGACCGCTGTCCCCGAAGGTACTTTTGATTTTGATTTGGCGAGCCGGGGGGGTTTTCAGGAGTGTTCCCCCACCCATCCAAGCGAGAAGAGGGGTTTTTCGTTAGCCCCCAGTGCCTCCGGTTCTTCCCTAAGAAAGAGCACACCTCCAAACAACGCCGCGGAGCCGCGGCAAGTCACTAACGAGTCTCCCTCTCCAATTACAGGACAGGAAACCAGGGAACAAAGAAAAGGTAGCAAACCCGGGGAAAGGCAGCCTGCATCGAGACCCCAGCGTGTTCGAAATAAGCCATCTTGGCTGAGAGACTTTGTCTCCTAGGGGGGGGGGAGTGTGTATAAGTTTGGGCTCGAGACTTTGTCTCATCCTAGGGGGGAGGGGTGTTGTGTTCTAATGGCTTTATCTTCCACATGGACTACAATGTATCTGAACCAATGTAACCTTGCCTATAGCAACAATGTAACCTTCACCGGTATCATATGAACCCTGTAATAGGACGCGAGCTAATGACCACCAGCTGGCAGCAGCGAGCGTCCAAGCTCTTTTGGTCCAAACTCATCAAAGGCAACAGCGCGGGAAGTTTTCCCGCCACCACCTACACCTGGACAAGAAGGGCGTGACCAGCACTGACGTCACGCGGACAGTAGCCAATGGGCTACCATGCAACCACGTTCAAATGTATTACTACTGTATATAAAGAGCTATCGATCCGCCATTACCTCATGTTCCCTCTGTCCACGATGCAATAAACCTGAGTTAACCCAGCCCGAGGCTGTGTCCTGTGTCTTGGTTTTCATACACCAAAATAATGTTGGGGGATTTGAGGAAAACTTTTGCTCCACCCGTTAAGATAACGTTGTGCGATGCAAAGGTTTTCCTCAAATTCCCCAACGTTGATCTCTGCCCCAAAGCCCGCAGAGCTGAAGACCAGTTTTGATGTCCACAGATTGATACGCAGTAGGCAGCATTCAGGGGGCCAAACACATCTTTATTGCAAGGTATGCAATCTGAACATGAGGTAATGGTGGAGATGCAGCTCCTTATATATGCTTACAGTACATTTGAATTTCGCTACAGGGGTGCCTATTGGTTGCGGTATCAGTGAATACTGAATACCTTACAGGGTTTACCTGTGGTGGGAATGTTTCCCGCGCTGCTCAGTGATTGGGTGATCTGAACCATGTGGGCTGAGCTCTGCAGCTGCCTCTAGTGGCAGCTGAATCGCTAGCAAGAACAGCTGAGTTACTGTTGTGTTCCAATGGTTCTACCTTCCACATGGATTACAATGTATCTGAACCAATGTAACCTTGCCTATAGTAACAATGTAACCTTTAGCTGTATCTCATGAACCCTGTAATAGGACGCGAGCTAATGACCACCAGCTGGCAGCAGCGAGCGTCCAAGCTCTCTTGGTCCAAACTCATCAAAGGCAACAGCGCGGGAAGTTTTCCCGCCACCACCTACACCTGGACAAGAAGGGCGTGACCACCAATGACGTCACGCAGATAGTAGCCAATGGGCTATCATGGAACCACGTTCAAATGTATTACTACTGTATATAAAGAGCTATCGATCCGCCATTACCTCATGTTCCCTCTGACCACCATGCAATAAACCTGAGTTAACCCAGCCCGAGGCTGTGTCCTGTGTCTTGGTTTTCATACACCAAAGTTACATTGTAATCATTAGGACTCATTCACAGTTCATTCGGATACAAGGTTACATTTCTTAAAGGCACAAGTTCCATACACAACATCCCTCCCCCCTAGGATGGGACGAAGTCCCTCAACCATCGTGGTGGCCCGCACAGCTGCTTGGTTGGGCTCGGAGGAACGGGGTGTTCCGGGTTCCGCAGACTCTCGTCCTGCATGGGGTAAAACGAGCAGTGTTAGTGGTGTCTTGGGAGCACTGGCCCGAATCAGTAGAGGAACTCAGGAGGGAATACTGCATATCAAAACCTAGGAGGGGAGGAGGCTGACTTGAGGGGAGTCCCCGCCTGTTACTCTGAGAAGGGAGCGACTCGACTGTACGTTGCCTCATCTGCATGGGAGTAGAGGTGGACTCGAAGACTAGAGGACGGGGGGTTGCTGGGGAGAAATCAAAACCCCGCTGCTCGCTTGGATGAGTGGGGGAACACTCTAAAAACTCCCCCCGATCCTGTAACTCATAATTTAAACTATCGAGGTCTGGGCTCTCAAATTCTTCCCAGTCTCGCTGATAAGGATGGATGAAACCGAAATCAGGATCTCTTGGTGAGCTAACTGCCATATCTCCCCCTTGGGATGAGCGGGTGGGGGAGAACCCTAACGTTGAATCACCCTGGTCCTTGACCCCCTGGGTGTTCGTGACCCAACACCTGAGCTGGTCAGCATGTCGCCGCCACAGTAGCCTCATGCTAGTTTCTACCTGGTAGGAAACTGGCCCAGTCTGATCGGTCACCACCCCTGGGACACACATTGGGCCGGCGGCCACATAATTCCTACAATATACTGAGTCCCCAACTGAAAAAACCTTGCTGTGCGCAATGTCAATGTTCCTCCCCTTATCCTCCACCCTGGTCGGATTCAACCGGTCAAAAAGTGAGACCGGTCTCCTGCGCATTAGGAATTCGGCAGGTGAGAGCCCGGACGCCAGGGAAGTTATTCTGTAGCACAGAAGAAATTGACACAATTGTAGCTCTAGGTCCCCACAGCCCATTCGCCGAAGTGCCTCTTTAGTAGTTCGCACTTGGCGCTCAACCTGACCGTTCGTTGCAGGGTGAAAAGGGGCAGATGTAATGTGTTGAATTGCGTTCCTCTCCAGGAATGCCTGGAATTCAACGGAGGTAAAATTACTAGTGTTGTCAGAGACAAGCACATTGGGTAACCCAAAACAACTAAACAGCCTCCACAATTGTTTAATGGTCATGGCAGAGGAGGTATTGGGCATTGGAATGACCTCCAACCACTTTGAAAAGGAGTCGACAACTAACAGAAATAGCGAGCCCCGGAAAGGACCCGTGAAATCGATGTGTAATCGAGACCACAGTCTGCGGGCTGTGTCCCATTCTCTGTGAGGAAGTCGGGACTCTTCTGGTCGAGAACTCTGGCAACTTTCGCAAGTGCCCACCATGTGCTGAATGTCCGCATCTATCTGGGGCCACCAGAAGTAGCTCCTGGCCAAAGCCTTTGAGCGCACGATTCCCGGGTGGCTAATGTATAGCAATTTGAGCACCTTTCAGCACAATGCTTCGGGGATTACCACCCACTGGTCCCAAAGGAGGCAACCCCTCTCTATTGAAAATTCGACCCGCTTCCGGAAATAAGCTTTGAACTCAGCTGGGGGAGTTGCGGGCCACCCCTTCTTTACCCACGAAAGAACTAGGGACAGGACCTTGTCCTTCACCGTAGACTTGGCGAGGTCTGTGGGCACTATTCGGGGTGAGTCGAGGGACTCGATCAGCAACACCTGGTGATCCTGCTCAACCTCGCACTCGGGTTCCCCCAACTCAGGTAGAGGAGACTGGGAAAGTGCATCAATGTGGCTAATCTCCTTGCCCGGGCGGTGGACCAGTGTGAACTGGTAGGCATTTAGAAATATAGCCCACTGAAGCATTCTAGGGGACAGAATCTGGGGTGTGGGCTTGCAGGTGGTGAAGATACCCAGCAGTGGCTTGTGGTCAGCCACAATAGTGAACTCCCAACCATACAGGTAGTCGTGGAATTTTTTGGTTCCAGCGACTATCGCAAGAGCCTCTCTGTCCGTTTGCGCATAGTTGCGCTCTGCCTTTGAAAGGGACCTTGAGTAAAAGGCAACCAGGGCTTCCCACCCGTTTTCTAACACATGGCACAACACTGCCCCCATCCCCACTGGTGAAGCATCGCAAACCAACACCATGGGCTTCCGGGGGTCGAAATGGGTTAAGATTGCCTCAGAAGACAACAGCTGTTTGAGTTCCTTGAAAGCCTTTTCCTGGCTGTCCCCCCACCGCCAAACCGCGTCTTTCTTTAAAAGACGATGCAGAGGCTTCGCTACAGATGCTTTCCTTGGCAAGAAGGAATGATAGAAATTCAGGAGCCCTAAGAATGACTGCAGTTCTGGTTTCGCGGTGGGGTGAGGGGCGTTTTGAACAGCCGCAACCTTTCAATCAGAGGGCTTAACTCCTTCCGGGGTTATCTTGAACCCTAGGAACTCTACCTCCCTCGCCAGGAACGCACATTTATCCCATCTCAATCTTAACCCCACTTTCTCGAATACTGTTAGGATTTTGTCCAATCTCTTTGCTAGTTCTGACTCACTCCCTGCAGTGATCAAAATGTCATCAAAATAAGCACACCGGGGAGACCCTTTAGGAGGTGTTCCACGAGAAATTGGAATATTCCTGGGGCTGAATTTATGCCAAACTGAAGGCGCTTCACCTTAAAAGCCCCTTTGTGTGTTACTATCATCTGTGCAGCTGCTGTAGCAGGAGTTACTGTGAGCTGCTGATAGGCCTGAGCTAAGTCTAGCTTTGCGAAACATTTACCCCCATGTAAAGTGGCTAGTAAATGGCTAACTACCGGCACCAGGTATGCATTAGAGCGAATAGCCTTGTTAATCGTGCAATTGTAATCCGTGCAAATTGTAATCTCCCGTTAGACTTTAAGGCAGTAACAATCGGTGTCTCCCACTCCGCGGAGTCCACCGGAACCAAAATCCCCTGAGCCACCAGTTTGTCCAGTTCCACCTCAATCTTGTCTTTGAGGGCAAAGGGCTTGAGCCAGATGGGTCGAATTGCTGGATCCAGGTTAAACAAGACTGGGGGCCCCCTATACCTCCCGAGCCCCTTCTCGAAGACCGCTGGGTGCGCATCGCACATGTCCCACACTGGCTCAGTCTCTACGGTGTTGATGCCAGACAGTTCAATACCCAAGGGAGCAAACCACTGGCTCCCCAGGAGGCAGCTGGAACCCCATTTAAGGACCACTAGGGGCAACTTCTCTGTGAAGTGCTTGAACTTGACTTTGAAATCCCCCACCCCCAAAACAGGAATCAGGTTGCCCTGCACGTCTCGCAAGGACGTCTTGAGGGCCTTGGGTTTTGGGCGAGAATTGGGGGAATGCTGAGGAAAACTTTCTGGGTCACGATGGAGTAGGATGAACCCAAATCCACCTCCATCCTAACTGGGACCCCCTGTTAGGACCCCCTGTACCTCAACAAAAAAACGCTGGTGTGCAACAGACACATGGCCCACGGTTGGCTCCTCTGCAGAAACCTTTCCGATGGCGCTTCCTTTCCATTGCGGGCACTCGGCTGGCTCCTGGTCCTCTCTCTGCCGATGCCTGCAAAGCTTGGCAATGTGGCCTCAACGTCCGTGGTGGTGGCACTCCACCTTCAGGAATGGGCACTTTCTCCAGTTATGGGATGCTCCACAGCCTTGTCACTTGCTTGTTTCTTGGGCGCCTTCCTCAGGACCTTCTGGACATTGTCGTTGTCACTGGAGCTGCCCCCAGAGGATGCAGAGGCCTCCGGGGAGAAAGATGAGCTGGATGCGTGGCGGAGTGAGCACCGGGTGGCCTGCACGGCGTACCCAGGCCCCCCAGGTGTGGCTGGCTTCACCCTTAATGCCTTCACCCCAGACCTCGCTACTTCAGCCACCTGAGCCTCCCTCAGGATGGAATTGAATGTGAGGTGCTCGTGGACCATCAGCTTCCACTGGACCTCCTCATCTCGCAAACCGCACAGCAGGTGGTCCCTCAGGGCTTCTTCCAAGTTGTCCCACCGACAAGGGGCAGTGGCTAATCTGAGGGCGGTGGCGTATTCTGCCACGGACTCACCCGGATACTGGTCCCGCCTGTGGAAGGCAACTCTGGCCAGGTAAATGAACACTTTCGGCTGAAAGTGATTCTGTAATGCCAACAGGATCTCATTGAGCGGGATCGCGTCAATTTTCCGCGGCATCATCATGTGCATCACCAGCTCTAGTGTGGGGAGGCCGATCTGGGCTAGGAGGCAGGAGCACATCTGTTCCTCATCCTCGATGCGCTCGGCGGCCATCACATGTTTGAATTGGCACTCGTACAGAGCCCACTGCTCTGGTTTCTTGATGTCGAACGGAGGTAGCTTGATGCTGTGGGGAGCCATTAATCCCATCCTCATTGCCAATTTGATGTTCACAGATTGATATGCAGTAGGCAGCATTCAGGGGGCCAAACACATCTTTATTGCAAGGTATGCAATCTGAGCATGAGGTAATGGTGGAGACGCAGCTCCTTATATATGCTTACCGTACATTTGAATTTCACCACAGGGGCGCCTATTGGTTGCGGTATCAGTGACATCATTGGGACGTACTGAATACCTTACAGGGTTTACCTGTGATGGGAATGTTTCCTGCGCTGCTCAGTGATTGGGTGATGTGAACCATGTGGGCTGAGCTCTGCAGCTGCCTCTAGTGGCAGCTGAATTGCTAGCAAGAACAGCTGAGTTACATTGTAATCATTAGGACTCATTCACAGTTCATTCAGATACAAGGTTACATTTCTTAAAGGCACAAGTTCCATACATAACACCAACCCTATGGGCTTTGGGGCAGAGATCTCCAGAGGCCCCCTTGTCTTCTTGCCCTGGCACCTTCTCCAAATTGTGCTTCCCTTACTCTTAGTACAGATCTCTGTGAAACAGCAGCTGTTTGGGAATGCCAGCCTTGTCCCAGCTGCTGCACTTGCTGAAGTATAATCATTCCTTTTCATCACTGTGGGTTGCCATAGCCTTTTGCTACCTTACTGAAATGAAAGGAGTGCTAAGTGAAAAGCAGGGAGTAATTCTAGCAGTAAACCTTTGATTCCTGTGAACTTGGGAATGGAGCCTAAATAAAA
This sequence comes from Bradypodion ventrale, assembly GCA_035047345.1. Lineage (NCBI taxonomy): Eukaryota > Metazoa > Chordata > Lepidosauria > Squamata > Chamaeleonidae > Bradypodion > Bradypodion ventrale. The sequence continues at coordinate 146,076,130 of JAWDJE010000002.1, forward strand.
GAGAAAGATAACATCTCAGCAAGTACCAGCTGAGGTTCTATTATCTCTAGCACTTCATTATTGATAAGGTCGCAAAACTAATCAATTAATAAACACACTACTACTGCAGTGGCTCAAGTCGCTAAGTTAATAAACACACTACTACTGCAGTGGCTCAAGTCGCTAAGACGCTGACTGGGAAGCGGAAGGTCAGCAGTTCGATTCCCGAGTACTGCAGGACGGAAATGAGCTCCCGTCTTCATCCCAGCTCCTGCCAACCTAGCAGTTCGAAAGCAAGAAATTGCAAGTAGATAAATAGGGACCACTTCGGTGGGAAGGTAACAGCGTTCCGTGCGCTCCGGTGTCTAGTCATGCCTGCCACATGACCACGGAAACGTCTGCAGAAGCAGACAGCGCTGGCTCTTCGGCTTAGAAACAGAGATGAGCACTGAACCCTAGAGTCGGATACGACTGGCTTTCGAGCAAGGGAAACCTTTACCTTTACCTACTACTATTACTACTACTCTAGCACTACATATGTGAGCCAAGAGTATACTAAATCCAAGGCAGCTCAATGCTGAGGCTACATGAACAAACACAAATCCTAAATTATCTTTCCCATACTATTCTGACTATCCATAGAATAAGCATTATAATATTATTGTTACAAGCATGGCTTATCAAGTAAAACTGAAGATGGTAATCAGGTAACAGAAAACATGTATAAAGCAGCCTTAAATGCATGGGCTTTCTGTTTGGTAGCAGTCCTGTGGCCATTCACTGTTGTATTCAGTGGAAATGACCTGGGGAAATCTTTCTGTCCTATACACCATTTTAGAAGCCAATCTGTTCCAAAACCAAAATAAATGAACTCCTCGTTCTACCAGAGCTAAGAACTTTTATGAGAATGCCATACTGCCAAAGCAAACAAGCAAGCAAAGTTTATGAGCTGATAATGAGGGATGAGAGGATAATTTCCATTCTCTTCCTTTATTGTTCTGTTAGCTGCTTTTGCTCTTGATTCTGTTTTCTCCAAATTCTCAATTAATTGTAAGAATCTCCCAAATTAAGTCCAAAATTACAGCATGACCTAGTTCTTCTCAATCTATGGCCCGCAGGCAAGATCTGGCCCAAGGCACCAAATCAACTATCCCGCACCTGTTGTAATGGGCTGGCAACGAGACGCATGAGGTGGCTGTGTGCTGAAGTCCAGCCTTGACAAAAGTCGGGAGCAAGTATTTATTTCCTGCCTAGGGGCGAAGACACGTATGTAAGATAATCGCGTCACCTCTGTACAGAAGGCTTGCGTACGTGGCATTTTCCGGTGGCTCAACTACAATGCCAGCTCTGGAAGTTACCCCATGGTTAATGGAAACCCGGACTTATTGCCTTGGGCTGGCAAAATTCATTGTTCCTGCTCTAATCACGGAGCCTATGTGGATTAACCGCGGGCATCTAGCTTTGTCCCTTGTTTGCCCCTGTCTGCCTGCCTAACTCTATTTGCCCCCAGCCTGAACCATGGTTTATGCCTAACCTGCCCACTTAGCTCCCAATTTCCTCTCCAGCAGAGCTCGGCCCCAACTAATCTGCGGACTCACATGCGGGTCTGTGGACACCGGGCGCACCCCTCGGGAAAGGTTTAATATTTAATTAATGCGTGCAAGAAAGTTTCAGTGCTCTGTTGTTATAGGATGCACAGGAATGCTAACTGTCTTCTGTCCTAGAGAATCCACTACTTCTGAGTGGAAGTAATCTAAACATGGGTTATCTTTTTGATTGTAACTCCCAGGATCTTCAAGCCAGTGGGAGCAGAGTCCTGCAATCTCCACCTCCCCCCCAAAACAACAACAACAACAACCACAATAACAACAACAAATCTAAGCCCTGGATACTGATTTTGGCTAACCTTGAAGTAAGGAAACAATGATTGCGAATAATTCCCTAAGCAATCAAAATCAAGGAACAATGAAGACTTCAAGAAGAACAAGGTATACTTTCTGCATAAACACTTCTAAAATAAAAATAAAATATGTTAACAACAAAACCTTTTGTTCACAGAATAATGTCCTAATTACATGGTTCCTGATTTAGGCATGAATGAAAGCCTGTCAACTTTTACAGCAAAACTATCAGTTGAACTCAGGATACCCATGCAATCAACATTCTTACAGTGAATGCTTTTGTTTCTCCCTGTTTCTATCCTGTTTCCCTCCATTCTAGCGGATGAAGTGGATTTATAATCCATTAAAATTTGCATTAGGAAATAACAGTCTTTAAGGCAGGGGTTGTCAAACTACGGCCCACAACACCATTTCATGTGGCCCGCTGCTGCCCTTGCCGCTACCAGAAGTGGAAGTGGGCACATTTATGACAGCAGTAAAATGCACCTGTGCATGCATAAACATGCATTCACCTGCTGTAAATGCTGCTGTAAATGCACCCACGGCTGTCGTAAACGCATTTACGACAGCCGTGGACACATTTTATGGCAGCATTAAAGCAGGAGGAACCATGTGATCAGCCCACTCAGCTGTCGGGGGGGCGTGGTCAGGCCCAGGTCATGAAAAGTTTTGGAACCCCTACTTTAAGGCATGGCTATGTTATTGTGTTTTTTTATTATGCCTGCACAGTCCAAAGATATATTTTTTAAAACACCAACTTCATATGCCACTGAAGAATATTGGCTGCAGTTATTACATAGGGTGTTTACTGAGAGATCTGCATTTCTTTGTTTTGCAAAACAGACAGTTGGTCTGTATGACAGTATGTTGATGTGGTTTCATATTTCAAGCATTTGGTTTGGGTTTTATACATAAGTAATAATAGACAAACTGAGAATTAATTATGCGTGTTACTCCAAACTTCTTCACTGTATCCTAATTTGAAACAACACCATCCTACTTTCTTCACTCCCAATGTGTACATTGATCTTGTCAGAAGTAAATGTTTAGAGCATTTTCTGTGGAAGATTGCTAATGAGATTTTAAAAATTTTAATTGCTTATTTCAAACCAAAACAAATAAAGCAGTGGATGAGGAAGAAAAAAGGGAGAGAGAAAAAGAAAAGAAAGTAGAGGTAATGTGCTGTTGGAGTTTTATTTACAATTTTGCATACTACCTGTCGTATTTCCTGTAGTTTGAATGACTAGGATTTTTCTGGAAATGAGTGATGGTCTATTTATCCAGTACAAACCAATTGTTCCTTCTCACCTCTGAATTCAAAGAGGGTCCTGTACGGGCACATCTTACTTCTGCTTCCAGGAATGGCATGGGTGGCATGGGCCAGATGAATTGGTGTTGGGGCCGGATCTGGCCCATGGGCCATAGTTTGGGTACCCCAAACTATAAGTGTTATATGCACACTTATAAACAGAAGTTCACTGGATGGGATGTGGAAGGGGAATGATAATGCTGAAGGAATGGAAAGCACCAATTTGTTGTGCATACACAATATTCTGTGCATAGTTTTGAAATTAAAAGATCCTGAACTACAGAGAACTCCTTATGCAGTATCTTCACTTTAGAAGTAAAATCAGATCATTCCTGATTCGAAGAGCTGGAAGGAAATGGCATGAGAACTTTTGAAAAGCTGTTCTGACTGAAAACCATCCTGCTTCATTCCACCCAGCCTCACCTGCTACCATTCATTCTATTCTTTTTCATTCTACTGAATAAAAATTTCAAAATGTTCATATAATATGAGACCCCCTGAAATTGTGCTTCTTAATACATTTTCTTATTGAAGAACCAACCTAAGGAGTGCGTGCATGGTATGAATAGGGAGGGAGGGAGGGAGGAAGGAGTCTTGTGCCAAGTTCAAGAATAACAGATCTATTTCAGCACAAGTTTTATTCGGTTCCAATCTGCTTGTTCACATGCCTCTCAAGAAGTGGATCATAATCTACTTTTTGCTTCTATTTTCTTCTTCTTTAAGTGCTGTATCCAATTCCAAATATAGGCTAGCCTCATGGCGATCAACCATGAAAATTGCCCTGATAATATAATGCAGTAGTCTTCCATTTGCCTTCCGCATTGCAGGGTGACACCATTACTATTGATCCAATTCCGCGAGTCTCTTTCTGGTCTTGAGCCCTTTTGGCACACAAAGTCCTCATCAGCCCCAGGCTGCCCCCATCAAGTGGGATTGAAGTGGGATTTAGTCCATTTGACGGCCATCCCCATTCCCTGTGGACTTTGCCACCCAAAGCCGTTAGTCCTTAGGGTTGTCAGGTTAGTTAACCATTGCCTGATGATCAGCATTGAGTTGCTGGCAGTATGGTCTACTCTGGCCAGGCTGTGCTTCTGTTTTGTAATGCTCAAACAGCCTAATATGGGTAGTTTAGTGAGAAAACAGTTTTAATGAGAATAGTTTAATGAGAATACAGAATCCAATACATTGCATTTTTTAATATGTTACCTTGAGAACAAAAGTAGAGTCTGAGAACTCCTTGGGAATTACTAGATCAAGTAAGCACTAGTGGGGGGGGGGAGCTCAAAGAGTTTGTTCTCTGATCATTTAGGAGTGCAAAATATAGATTGAAAGTCTAAAAAAGGAGCATTTCTGAGCTGTGCATATAATAACCCTTAGGCAGCAAGAGAGATGTTACGATGAACGGAAAGAACGGTAGATAGAGGTTGCAGAAGAATGAACTGCCACAAAGAAGTGTATTGTCTCCAAAACTTTATAATATATACAAAAATGATCAACCAGTTTGTGACAAAATTGTTCATCCATACCAGTGATGGCAAACCTTTTAGAGACCGAGTGCCCAAACAGAGGGGCAGGGGGGACTCTGTGCTGGGGGGGAGGGAGGAAGCAGTCCCATTGGGCTGCTGGGCAGAGAGGTGGGGTGAACTCTGTGCTGGGGTGACAGCACACTTGCCAACAGCGAGGGCTTGGAGTGCCCCATCTAGCACGCATGCCATAGGTTCTCCACCACTGATAGATAGATAGATAGATAGATAGATAGATAGATAGATAGATAGATAGATAGATAGATAGATCTTTATTGTCATTGTTCTGCACAGAACAACGAGATTGGGGGGGGGCACTTATCAACCCAACAAAACATAAACAAAATACCACTATACAAAATTATCAACGTACTCCCACCCCACATATACACATTTAACCCCTAAAAAGCTCTAAAACTCTAAAAACTCTAAAAACTCTAAAAATCTAAAAACTCTAAAACTCTAAAAACTATATACAGAAGCTCCCTCATAGACTGCATTGCACTGCATTCAAAGCCAGAACCGCTTTTGGGTAGAAACTATTTCTCAAACGGCTGGTCCTGGTTTTTATGAATCTATACCTTCTTCTAGAAGGCAGAAGCTGAAAGAGATCATTTCCGGGGTGTGTACTATCTTGTGCAATCTCTACAGCTTTCTTATAACACCTGGTGGCATAGATTTGATCTAGAGTGGGAAGAGTACGCCCGATTATCCCCTCTGCAGTCTTTATGACCCTGGACAGCATTGTTCTTTCCCTAGCTGTACAACTCCCAAACCATACACACAGACCATAGGTTAACACACTCTCTATGGTACAGTGGTAGAATGCCAACAGCAGGTCCTTTGAAAGATTGTTCTTCCTGAGGATTCTCAAGAAGTATAACCTCTGCTGTGCTCTCTTCATCAGATCTTTGGTGTTTGCTCCCCATGTTAGATCATCCCTCAGCTCCATTCCCAGAAATTGAAACACCAAGACCTGTTCCACACAATTCCCTTCAATAATAAGTGGCTGGATGTTCAATTTGCATTTTCTAAAGTCCACAATGATCTCTTTTGTCTTTTTTACATTGAGGAATAAATTGTTTTCCCTACACCACTCCGTCAGCATCTCAACCTCCTTCCTGTAAGCCGACTCCCCCTCCCCAACAGTAATCAGACCAACCACCGTTGTGTCATCTGCAAACTTGATAATCTTATTGCTGGGGTAACTGGGAACACAATCATATGTGTAAAGCGTATACAGAAGCGGGCTCAGCACACACCCCTGTGGTGTCCCCGTACTTATACTGAGATCCACAGACACATGAGAGCCCATCCTGACCCGTTGGGAAAGATCTGATAGAAAATCTAGTATCCACCTGCATAAGCATGGCGGAAGCCCCAGATCTAATAATTGCTAATGAAACAATGTGTATAGTGACAGAATACCTCAATCCTACACTAGTTGAGGAAATATATCCTCTTGTTGGTCTATAGCTCTACCTAAGATAAAAAGAGCAGTGGCAGTAGACACTGAGCGAATTAAGCAAAAGAATGACCCTTGACATCCAAACCCGTCAAGCGCGGCTCTGGAAAATACGGGAACTGCTCGAGCCTGGGCGCGCATGCACAGCAAAACTCCTTTGCGCATGCAGGGAACCCCTTTGTGCATGTGCAGAACCCCTTTGCGCATGGGCACCATTGCCTCTGATGGGCGTGCATGTGCTTTAACCTCTTTCCCCGCTGTGCAAAACACAGGACGGCGGCAGGAAAGGGGAGGAACGAGCGCTGAAATACGGGAAATCCCAGCCAATACGGGATACTTGACAGGTATGTTGACATCCCATGAACAGATATGGGCCTCAAGTCCATCAACTCAGATGCAAGAACAGCTTTGTGGCAAGAAAAACATCCTTGAGGGTACACAAGAGGAAAGTCAATTTAGAAGATGGAGGAAAGAGCTCACTGAATAAGGAATAACATTAAAGAAGGATATGGCTGAGGAACTCAACCTCCCCTACATCACTTGGAGGACCCTGAATAGGCTGGGGGTAAGAGTGCCTAAATATAAGGCCAACATGCTCAAGTGGGTGCTGCTGGCAGACAACAACACACACTGTGAGGATATGGAGAGATGCAGAATTGGGCTCATTTGCTGCTCTGCTGATTACTACCAGAAACATGTATAGATGAGGATTTAATTTTGGCCAATGACAAAGCCAAGAAGGTGGCCTCATTCTGGCAATTTAAAGTTTGATCTGGACATAAAAGAAGAAACAGAAGCAAGAGAGAAAGAGAGTTAGACTTCCTTGCTATGAGCTTTGCTCTGAAATGTGTGATTATTATGTTTAAAATTACAGAATGCATCAAAGTCTTTCTATAGCTACATCAGAGTTTTGTAAGTAAAGAACTGAAATGAGCTCCACTTCTTGGAGGTTTGCTGCAGTCTTGCCACTTACTTTGCAAAGCCTTTCTTGGGAGAATTAAATGTAAAGAGCTCAGGAGGGAAGATAGTAAAATCAATCAGTGCCTTTCTAATGGGAATAAGAAGCAGACATTTTCAGATGGCCAAGGTAAAGGTTTCCCTTGTTTGAAAGCCAGTCGTATCTGACTCTAGGGTTCAATGTTCATCTCTGCTTCAAAGCCGAAGAGCTAGCGCTGTCTGCTTCTGCAGACATTTCCGTGGTCATGTGGCAGGCATGACTAGACACCGGAGAAATGTAATTGCTAATTGCCAGGTGAGGCCATCCACACATGCTCAGAGGCCCTCTTGAAGTCCCAATATTCCGCAAGTGGCCCAAGCGAAGATTGCTTTCTTGGGGGGGGGAGTGAGAAAACCAGGTCCTTTGGCTCTGTGTCCAAACTTGAGTGCATGCAGGGAGTGGGGGAGGGGCGCACGCTCTGCACCACCAGCCTCTCCCTCCCCCCTCCCCCCCACTCCCAGCAGCAGGAGCCTGGGATGCAAAGGGGCAGGGGGGAGATGGGGAGGAGGAAATAAAACCCCAGCCACAGGCATGACTAGACACCAGAGTGCATGGAACGCTGTTTACCTTCCCACCGAACTTGGCCCCTATTTATCTACTTGCCATTTCTTGCTTTCGAACTGCTAGGTTTGCAGGAGGTGGGACAAAGACGGGAGCTCATTCCGTCCTGCAGTATTCGGTCGAACTGCTGCAGTCGACAAGATGCCACAAGATAGAAAAAGCTGTGTCCCCGCCCCCCTCCTAGTTCACCAAGCTGCTGCCACATGCTGGTCGTTTCAATAGAAGTGCAAAAAATAATAATCTGTTTTCTTCCAAATCAAGTGGTTTGAAAACCATGAATTTTCAGTGTTTTGTATGGAACTGTGCGGGACAGTTACAAAATGTGAAATTCACGGTTTTCCGTGGTATATGGCAACTCTACTCCTGCCTAGTGTGCGCACATGCCCATGGTCAATCCCAGGGCACCACTGCGGGGGGCTAGGGCACCCGGGTATGAGTCCCGGGAGCCCTATGGGCCAGGACGGGCCTGTTTGTGGGAAGAACAGTCTCATGTCCATTATATTCTGTAGGAAGAGCCTTCCTGAGCAGTTGATTGGGGGAGGGAGAGAGAGAGAGAGAGTTTATTATATGATTGATGAGAACTGGCTGCCAGGCATGAAATTCTCTTTGCACACAGAGTTGGTTTTGCCATTTTTAACAGGGATGCCTCCAACTGTGCTTACCAAATAAGAGAGAAGGGAAAATATATAACAAAGGTAGGATTTTTCATTCTGCTTGAGTCACAAAAATATGTGAAGGTCAAATTATGTTAACATCACAGCAGGGGAAAACAAACAAACAGCAGTACGTTTCTTAATGCAGGCAGAAACAAAGCATGGGTTTCTGTGCCCAGGCCAGCAGAACATGTTGACCACTAAGCCATTAAAGGTTTGGCTTGAAATCAGTGGAAGATTCTGCCCCTTTTATACAGGGTTATATCACAGTCTGGCAAGACAAGTCACAAATAGTGAGAGGTGGCCTATGCTTCTAAAATCTTTCCAGATAAACAGAGAAGTACATTAAACAGAGAAGTAGTTTATTATGAATGACTCTTCCAATCCCAACCCCATTATGTAGGTGCACATAATTCCAAAGATACCACAGATGACTTGTGCTCAAGCCCTCCAAAGCCTTGCCTTATACTGGGGTCAAAGGAACAGCTATGATACATCTTTGTGAAAGAGTTCAGGGTAGACTATTTTTGAAAGGATAGACATTTCCCTTGGAGTTGGCCATCTGATCCTGCCAACCTAGCAGTTCGAAAGCAAGAAATTGCAAGTAGATAAATAGGGACCACTTCAGTGGGAAGGTAAAAGTGTTCAGTGCACTCTGGTGTCTAGTCATGCCTGTCACAAGACCACAGAAACGTCTGCAGCAGCAGACAGCGCTGGCTCTTTGGCTTTGAAACAGAGATGAGCACTGCACCCTAGAGTCAACGTTTACTTCTGTCCCATTTTGTGAGAGGGAATTATGGTAACCCTAGGCAGGAGCAGCCAGAGAAGCCACTTCGCTGTTGCCATTGGCTGCAAGAAGAGGAGCACCAAGCTGTTTTTTCCCCAAAACCAAGGCACCCCTTGGTTTGAAGAAGGAAAAAACCACCCTGTGTGCCTCCTCTTGCAGCCAATGGCAACAGCGAGCCGGGTTCTCCTGCTGGGTGTGCACACACACCAATGTCCTCAGCTCAGCTCTCCCCTCCGCCCCTAAATGCCGTGCCAAGTGAGGCCGAGTGAGGGGGTGGTGGCCAAGCCAATGGTTTCCAGGGGGCGTCAGGAGGGACCCATGTCATCAAGGACAGAGGAGAAGGCAGCACCCATGCCGCCCTGATCACCTACCCCACTGCAGAATACAGCTGGAGCTGTGATGGGGGACCACGCTGTCACCGTGTTTCAGATGACCAGGTCCCTCCTTGGTAGGGGGGGGGGCGGTGACTGGTTGGCAGGGACTTTGCTGACCATCTGGTGGAGAAAATCTATCGAATTTGCTCTGGGCTCAATCCTGGCGTAGTTGGGGAGGGTCCAGAGGGTACCAGAGTACAGTGTTGCAAGGTCATCTGGGATCAGTTGGACCTAGTTGGACCTGATGAAGTGGACAGGCTCCTTGCAGCTTCTCACCCCACTACTTGCCCATTGGACCCCTGTCGCTCCTGGCTAGTGAAATGCACGAAAGAGGTGACAGCTAGCTGGGTCGGGGCAACAATTAATGCATCTTTACAGGAGGGGTAGTCCCTGCACCTTTGAAACATGCTTTGGTGCGCCCCCTCCTAAAAAAAACCTTCCCTTGATCCAGCCATCCCATCTAGCACAAGGAGGAGGGCCTTCTCCATTGCCGCCCCGACCCTGTGTAACCTCCTGCCGGTAGACCTACAGCTACACAGAATTGCTGCCCTTTAGGAAAGGGCTTAAAACCTGGCTGGCAGGGCAAGTATGTGGGGGGGAGCATGGGGCACTGACTCCTGCTTGTTGGCTCTGTTAAGAGTTATATGCCCCTTTTACTGCTGGGTGGGGAGGGGTGGGTTTCTTTTAAATTTGGATGGTTTTTAATAGTTTTAATTGAATTTTTAAGGGGTATTTGTATAACACCTGTTTTGTTGCTGCCACCCTGAGTCGCCCTTGGGTGAGAGGGCGGCATACAAATCCAAATAAATAAATAAATAAATTCCAGCTTTTTGGGCTCCTGGGCTCCACAATCTCACTCCCGAGCAGGCAAGCTACAATGGCTCCTGCTTTGTTCCATGGTGGGTGCTCCCTTCTCCCCCATCCCCAACAATGCTGGTCCCGACAGCCCCCAAGAACCGCTGCCTTGGCCGCTACCCCTCGCTTGGTTCCTGCTTTGTTCCATGGTGGGTGCTCCCTTCTCCCCCGTCCCCAACGATGCTGGTCCCGACGGCCCCCAAGAACCGCTGCCTTGGCCGCTACCCCTTGCTTGGTTCATCCAGCACGCAGCACTCAGGGACAGAAGGGAGAGAGTCAAGCTGAGGTCACGGGCGTACGCACACACTTCGCAGTTCTCAGCTGGAGAAGGGGAAGCCTCTTAAGGCTGAACATGCCCAGTTCCTCCAGTCTTTCCTCATATGTCTTGGTTTCCAGTCCTCTGATCATCTTTGTTGACCTTCTCTGTACCTGCTCAATTTTTTATTTTTATTCTTGCATCTTTCTTAAAGTGTGGTGCCCAGAATTGGACATAGTACTCTGGATGTGGTCTAACTAGTCCTGAATAGAGGGGAACTAGTACATCACGGGTTTGGAGACTATACTTCTATTAATGCAGCCTAAAACAGTGTTGGCCTTTTTTGTAGCCATGTCACACCATTGACTCATATTTAGTCTTTGATCTACAACAACTCCAAGATCCTTCCCAATAGTTTTTTAGATAGTCTTCTGAAAAACAACTGACTCATCCCTGTATATTACAATGCTACTAGCTGACAGATTTCAATGACCAGCACATAATTTTGTAGTAGATACAGTCAGTGTGAAGTGAGGAAGAACTAGCCTGAATGGCAGAATTAGAGGCTCCCCTTTGCCATTGCTATGAGCCATTTGATCCCAGCAGAGAGTGACCAGATGTTTTCCTTCAAAGCAGATGGCCCAATGGATTTATGGCTTCACTCTCAGGGCGTAAATACAAGAATCAAAATGTCAGAGCCAGCCAGCTGTATCACTTTCCTTAGTTTGTTTTCTGGAGTTTTGAATGAAGGACTATTCAAACCTGTGCATAAATGTGTCCTTTGGCTGCTATACAGTAAAAAACCCACATACAAATGCCTTGAGTTACATAAAATTTGACTTACATAATGATTTTGTGCTAAAACCATGTCCCGATTTACACGATTTCCTATGGGTTTGCTTCGAGTTACATAAATATTCTCTTTCCTATGGGTTTGCTTTGATTTACATAAAAATTCGATTTAACCAAAAGCCTACAGAATGGACTTTTTTTCGTAAGTTTTAAAAAGTTGAACAGTAGACAAATAAGTGGAGACAAAAAGTTTATAAAATTAACAATTAAAAACATAATTCAAATAACCCAGTACCATGATCAGAAGCAAAATAGCAGGGCTATGAATTCTGGATAGTGATTACAAGTAATGAATGCAGAGCCAGTTACATCCTCAAGAACAAGAGGAATTTCTGTAACCCTACCTTCTTTCCATATGGATGCATATTTTATGGTCAGTGACACGTACTGAAACATTGAAGTCAATTATTTTAGTGCATTTTTTCAAATGTGTTATTTTAAGATGTTGCTATGAAGGGAGATAGCAAATGAAGGGGTGAGAAGTCCCTGTCCTTCAGCTCCCCTCTTCCCCTGTTTCTCAAGCTACTTTGTCAGAGCTTCTCAGCTTTTTGTGTTTCATAAAGTCTCCATGTTCCCCACACACACTGCCACCCAAATTCCTATATGATAGTAGCCCTATTCAGGCCATTTCATTTTCAGATCATGCAGAAGACATGGGAATGTGTGCTTCAGTGCTGAATGGTAAGGTTGGCGGCAGTGATGTAACATTTGAACAAACACACTTGCAAAATTCTGTATGATTGGGAAGCTTCCTTTAATTAGTTTCCTCATCACATGAAGCTTAGTGTGATTGCAGATACAGGTGCAATGACTTGGAACACACATGTGCTGTTCGCAGATTAACAGTTTATTGAAAGACGCTTTGTTAATGAATAATACAAAGAAATAGCTTGGGTTAGTGGAAGCAGAATAACACCAGTGCAGCATAAGAAGCAGATCCCTGCATCAGGTAATCCATCTGCCAACCAATGTCCATCTTACCTTGAACAGCTGGGAATTGGCAAGATGAACTGGGTATGTACATACTTCCTGGGCACAAGACTTCTTGTAGAGAGACATTGATGCTTGGTGTAAGGAACTGTGGGGGCTCTTTTTTGTCAGTTCCCCCACTGCCTGGTCACCACAGAGAGAATGCCTGGGATAGGCCTGAATTTCTGTCTCCCTTCCCAAGGATCTGCACAAAACCTTCTCAAGAGGCAAACAGGACCTAATGGTTTAGATCAGGGGTGCCCAAACTATGGCCCGTGGGCCAGATCTGCACCCGATGCCAATTCATCTGACCCACGCCGCCCTCATCGCTCCCAGAAGTGGCAGTAAAACATGTCCATACCAATAAGCTCCACAAGGAATGGCACTATAGCCCTCCCTCAGCAGTGATTTGGGGGTGCAATGGCCTTGTTGTGGCTGAGCATGCCTTGGTAGCTGGAAGACTGGCAAGTCGGCAATTCGAGACTCGGGTATTGCATGACAGATTGAGCGCCTGCCTCTGTCCCAGCTCTTGGGTATATGAATGGAGCCTCATTTGGGCATCCCCTGAGTGGAGTTTCAACCACAAAAATCCTTTCAATCCAGAATAATTTGTGACACAAAATTATTATTAGCGGTGATTTCAGCTCTTTCTGGATTCTTGTCGGCATCCAGATACCTTTTCCCCAGATGACTCTTCCTTGGGACCGAACTGGCAGCCCTGCTGTTGTGTATGGAATAGTATGGAATGTAACTGCTACATTATGCCTTTAAGTTAAATGTAACCGGTTCTACAGGAAATGTATACTCAAGCCATTTGTAAAGAACACATTGTATCCAGCTGCTATTGGAATGCGAGCTTGCTACCAGAGATGGGGGCAGCGAGCATTCAACTCACATGGTACAAATTCCCCAATCATACCCAGCCACGGGAAATCTTCCCGCCACAGATACACCTGGACAAGAAGGGCGAGACTCCGGATGATGTCATGCTGACAGTAGCCAATAGGCTACTGTGTACCCATATTCAAATGTATAGTGACTGTATAAAAGTAGTTGTATTGCCACCATTACCTCGTGTTCGAACCGTTCTTCATGCAATAAAGATGTGTTAGCCAGAATACTGCTGCGTCTATCATCTTGCTTCCCTGAACACCAAATTGGCGACGAAGGAGGGATATGGCTTCCCACAGGAACAAGACGCAACCAATCTTCAATATAAATCAGTCGGAGCAATGGGAATGGTTCGAAATGCATTTCCGCAGCACGCTGGCAATCGCCAAAATCACCGACAAGGGGGAAAAGCATGCCCAGCTCATCACGAAGTTGGGGTACCACGCCGTGAAGCTCTTGGTCAACCTGGTGGCACCGAGGGAGGTGGAAGAGGTCCTGGTCAAAAATCTCCTAGCAGCGCTGTGAGGACACTTCCGGCCGGCAGTGTCCATCTTCACGGCCAGAGCTGCCTTTGGGAGACGGGACAAGCACCCGGGTGAGTCTGTGGCCGAGTTTGCGGTGGCCCTCTGCGTGGCGGCAACCCCATGTGAGTGGGCAGACCTGGAAACTGCCCTCAGAGACTGTTTGCTCTGCAGTCTGAGGGACGAGGAGACCCAACAAAAGCTGATGACCTGTGGCCACGACCTGACATTCCAAGAGGTCCTAAGGGAGGCACAGGCGGCTGAAGCCATGAGGGCCGGGGTCAAGTTGTTCAAGGCAAGGGCCCCGCCAACCGACGGGGCAGCGACTTCAGTGCAAGCAGCCTGGCGGGACCATTGATCCCCAGCATCACCCTCCTCCTCCTCCTCTGAGGCCAGAGAGGATGAGGGTATCCAAAAGGTGCGGAAGGCGGCAACTGAGAAGCATGACAAGAGAAGTCACCATTGCGATGGCTGCAGGGCATCCCACGACCAAAGCAAATGCCCGTTCCGGAAGGCCGAGTGCCACAACTGCGGACGGAGGGGCCACATCGCCAAAATATGCAGACAATGGTGAGGAGAGTACAAAGACACAGCGGAGCATCCCCCAAAGAGGCCAGATGGCGTCGGCAGAGTTTCCGACGACAGTGACCCAGAAGTGCATTGTGTGTACCGGTGGGTTTGCGGTGACAGCAGTGCGGCTGTTCACAGCGTGTCCTTGGGGCACCCCTGTTTTTTTGTTGAGGTATTGTTGCAAGGGGTCCCAGTTAGGATGGAGATAGACTCGGGGTCTTCCTACTCCATTATATCCCAGCAGGAGTTCCTGCATATTCCCCCCAATGAGCGACCCAAGCTCAAGGCCTTAAAGACTCATTTGCGGGACGTTCAAGGGGTCGGCATCCCAATGTTGGGGGTGGGGAAATTCAAGGTACAATTTAAACACTATAGGGAGAAGCTGCCCTTAGTAGTCCTGAAAGAGGGGGGTTGCTGTCTCCTGGGAACGCAGTGGTTCAAGCCCCTGGGAATTTCAATAGAGGGTATCCATGCCATCGGGTCTGACCCCATCCAGGACGCTTGCAATGCACACCCAGCGGTATTCAAGAAGGGGCTCAGGAAATTCAAGGGGGCCCCTGTTTCATTTGACCTGGACCTGGAAATCCGCCCCATTCAGCTCTAGCCAAGGAGGGTCCCATTCGCCCTCAAGGACAAAATAGAGGTGGAACTGGACAAACTGGTGGGCCAGGAAATTTTGGTTCCAGTGGACTCTGCAGAGTGGGAAACTCCTATTGTGACTGCTTTGAAGCCTAACGGTGAGGTTAGGATTTGTGCAGATTACAAATGTACGAGAAATAAGGCAATCCGCCCAAATGCATACCCGGTGCCAGTTGTTAGCCACCTGTTAGCCATGTTGCACGGGGGGAATTTTTTCGCTAAATTGGATTTGGCACAGGCGTACCAACAGCTGACTGTAACTCCAGCTGTCACCGCAGCTCTGACAATTGTAACCCACAAGGGGGCTTTTAAGGTCTCGCACCTTCAGTTCGGTGTAAATTCGGCCCCCGGGATCTTCCAGTCCCTTGTGGAATGCTTGCTAAAGGGGCTCCCCGGGGTTCTCCCATATTTTGATGATGTACTGATAACAGGGGGGAGCGTTTCGGAAGTGGCTAAGAGGTTGGACAAAGTTCTGTCGATATTCGAAAAAGCGGGGTTGTGGTTAAAAAAGAACAAGTGTGTGTTTATAGCGAGGGAGGTTGAGTTCCTTGGGTTTAAGATGACCCCCGATGGAGTAAAACCTTCCGAGTCGAAGGTTGCAGCTATCCAAAATGCCCCTCGCCCCACCATGAAACCGGAGTTGCAGTCATTTCTTGGGCTCCTAAATTTCTATCATTCCTTCTTGCCAAGGAAGGCGTCTGTTGCGGAGCCACTGCATAAGTTACTTAAGAAGGATGCGGTTTGGCGGTGGGGGGACAGTCAGGAGAAGGCGTTTAAGGAGTTAAAGGGACTCCTATCCTCAGAAGCGGTCCTGACCCACTTTGACCCCAGAAAGCCCGTAGTTCTAGTCTGCGACGCCTCACTGGTAGGGGTGGGGGTGGTGCTATGCCATGTATTAGACAATGGGCAGGAAGCCCCAGTGGCATTCTACTCCAGGCCACTTCAAAAGCGGAGCGCAATTACGTGAAAACGGACAGGGAGCCTCTCGCCATAGTCATTGGTACAAAGAAGTTCCACGACTTCCTGTATGGTCGACCGTTCACCGTTGTGACCGACCACAAACCCCTACTAGGCATTTTCACTACAGGCAAGCCCATGCCACAGATTCTGTCCCCCAGAATGCTGGGATGGGCATTCTTCCTCAATGCGTACCAGCACACGCTGATCCACCGCCTGGGGAAAGACATCAGTCATGCAGATGCTCTTTCCAGGTCGCCCCTGCCACAGTTAGGAGACCCTGAGTGTGAGGTGGAGCGAGATCATCAGGTGCTTCTGATCGAAGCTCTTGACTCACCCCCGATAGTTCCTGCAGACCTCGCCAAAGCCATGGCGAAGGATAAGATCCTTTCCCTAGTGAACTCCTGGGTCCAGAAAGGGTGGCCAATGACCTCTCCCAGGGAGGAATTCATGGCTTATGTTAGAAAAAGGGATGAGCTTTCCACAGAAAGGGGCTGCCTCCTATGGGGCCAGCGGGTGGTCATTCCCGAGTCATTGAGGTTGAGAGTGCTCAAGCTACTGCACGTCAGCCACCCCAGGATTGTACGCTCTAAAGCTTTGGCCAGAAGCTACTTCTGGTGGCCTCAAATGGATGCTGACATAGAGCACATGGTCGGCAAGTGCGAGAATTGCCAAAGTTCTTGACCTGAAGAGTCCCAACTTCCTCATAGAGAATGGGACACGGCCCGAGAACCAAGGTCTCGGGTACACATAGATTTCATGCGTCCTTTCAGGGGAACCCTTTTCCTGCTAATAGTAGATGCTTACTCCAAACGGTTGGAGGTAATTCAGATGTCCAGCACCTCGTCAGCCGCAACCGTAAAGCAATTGCGCAGGGTGTTTAGTTGTTTCAGGATACCAGATGTGCTTGTGAGCGACAACGGCAGTACCTTCACGTCTGCGGAATTTCAGGCATTAATTGAGAAAAACGCCATTCAGCACATCACCTCTGCCCCATTCCACCCCGCAACAAATGGCCAGGTAGAATGCCAGGTGCGAACTACAAAAGAGGCATTGCGGCGCATGGGCCCCGGGGACCTGAACCTGCAATTGTGCCAGTTCCTGCTGTGTTATAGGGTGACACCACTCGCGTCGGGGCTCTCACCTGCAGAACTCCTCATGTGCAGGAAACCTGTAATGCTCCTAACTAGGCTGGACCCAACAAGGGTAGAGGATAAAGGAAGGAACATAGAAATAGGAAACAACAAAAGTTTCAAAACAGGTGAGCTGGTATATTGCAGGAATTACACGGCCGCAGGTCTGGCCTGGGTCCCGGGAGTAGTCATTGAGCAAACGGGGCCAGTCTCATACTGTGTAGAGACCAGCACAGGTCTCCTCTGGAGAAGGCACACCGATCAACTCAGGCGTAGGGTTACCGATAGGTAGGACACAAACGTGCAGCCACAGGATTCAGTGTTAGGGTCCTCCCCCACCCATTTATCCCAAGGGGGAGGCACAGGGTACCCCTCGGGTACAAATGTGGATCATTGATCCTCACCTAGGGGGGAGGGGATTGATACAAACCCATATCCTTTGGACTCTAGGGATACCTTGGGAGAGAGGTATGAATTTGACAGGGAGGAAGAGTTTAGTTTTGATTTTCAGAACCGGGGTGGTTTCGGAGTGGTCCCCCACCCGTCCAAGTGAAGAACGAAGTTTTTCGTTAGTCCCAGGAGCCCCTGGTTTCTCGACATTAGAGTTCACCCCTACCCCACATTTCCAGTCAGGGGCTGCTCAACCATGCCAAACCGCTAACGAGTCCATCCCTCCTATTGCAGGGCAAGAACCAAGAGAGCAGAGAAGCGCAAGAGCCCCCGAACCAAGCACAACAGCCGCACGCCCCAAACGCACGTGTGGAAAACCACATTGGTTGGGGGACTATGTCCCATCCTAGGGGTGAGGGGTGTTGTGTATGGAATAGTATGGAATGTAACTGCTACATTATGCCTTTAAGTTAAATGTAACCGGTTCTATAGGAAATGTATACTCAAGCCATTTGTAAAGAACACATTGTATCCAGCTGCTATTGGAATGCAAGCTTGCTACCAGAGATGTGGGCAGCGAGCATTCAACTCACATGGTACAAATTCCCCAATCATACCCAGCCGCGGAAAATCTTCCCGCCATGGATACACCTGGACAAGAAGGGCGGGACTCCGGATGATGTCATGCCGACAGTAGCCAATAGGCTACCATGTACCCATATTCAAATGTATAGTGACTGTATAAAAGAAGTTGTATTGCCACCATTACCTCGTGTTCTAACCGTACTTCATGCAATAAAGATGTGTTAGCCAGAATACGTCTGCTTCTATCGTCTTGCTTCCCTGAACACCAAACCTGCTGCTGCCACAACTTGCTTGCCACTACCAGTGCCACTTCTGTAATGCTGCCACTTCTCTTTACTCTTATTTTCTCTGGTTGGTGACAAAGAGAAAACTGCCAGAGAGGAGCCTGGGACATCCTTCCCTGCTGATCTGGGATGAGACGTCTGCACCCAACTAGCCAAGGCCTTGCTCCTGATCCCTGCTTGACCAGCCTTCTTGCACTCCTTAACAAATGTCCATAATGCAGGACAGCTTGGAAAGAAGATCATGAAGATGGTGGTTGGCCTTCTTAAGTTGTGGCTGCTGCTGAGCCACAAACAGAACCCAAGTTAAGTGAAAAACTGGGTGACCTGGCTTTTCTGAAAAGTGTTCAAAATGTGGAGACATTTTATAAATGAAACCAGGAAAAACCATTTAAAGGCGTTGACATGAAAAATAGATGCAACTTATATGGTCATATGTCTTCTTGTCAGGCATGATACGAAAATGATTTTTTTAAAAGGTGTTTATAAATAATAGCTGAGATGGGACAAATGAGTTCCCAAAGACACATTGGAAAGGTTATAAACAATGTGCCTTCCTCAAAAGATGCCTCCCATTTCTTTAAATTCCTCCCTTTCCTTTCTAGTTAAGACAGTGTTTCATGTCTCTCTGGGAGCTTGGAAACAATACCTTTTTGTGGGGGTGGGGGACCATCACAGTTCAATGCACTCTCCATTCACTATCCCCATGGACCACAATCAATGGAAAGTTCTGGAACCTGTGGTCCAACAAAGCAAAACAAAGCAACTTTTCCAAGTTCTGTTCTCTCCTTGCGAGCCTCTATTTTCTCCCATCTTGTTGTGGCTCCCCCATTATCTATATTTAGACATCAGACTCCTCAGGGCAGGGAGCACGTTGCATGAATCATCAGCACTGAATCATAGTTGTAAGTGATTTTGTGAAACGTATCAAGTGGCAAATGTCACTGTGGTGCATTTGTTCCCTTTCAACTGTGCAGAACATTTGTTCACCAAACCCTTCTGGCTAATTTTGTTTCTGTAGCTGAAGAAAAGCCATTTCGAACTTTAGGTGAACCAAAGGTAAAACGTCCCCTCCCAACCCCAACCACACACACACACACACACACACACACACACACACACACACACACACACACACACACACACACACACACTGCCTTTGTGTGAATATGATGAATATGGAAAGCTTCTTTGAATATCATCATTGATACTGTGATCTGGATAAAGCAATTTTATGAAAATGTAGAATTTAAAAACAGAGAAAAACAGATTTTTCCAGTCAGTGGAAAAATCCCTGTGCCACTTATCTTTTGCTAGCAATTCCTAACATGGGTCCACCCAAAAGAGAAAAAGGTTATGCCTGCATGAAATCAGCATTTCTGTTTGAAAAACCCAGATCAATGGTGGTGAACCTATGGTACACCTGCCAGAAGTGGCACTTGGAGCCCTCTCTATGGTCACCCGTGCAGTCATCCAAGCACAGAGTTTGCCCAGCAGCCCAATGGGAGTGCTTCCTCCCTCCCTCAGCACAGCGTTCACTCCATCCCTCTGCCCAGCAGCCCAATGGGAGCATTTCCTTCCTCTCCTGCTGCTGTGTTGGCACTTTTCAATAAATAAGTGTGTGTTGATTTGCAGTTTGGGCTCTTGGTCTCTAAAAGGTTCACCATTACTGACCTGTATGCTTGTGATACCAAGATAATGCTTGGGCCCACCTACATGGCAATTTTGAAACACAGAAGGCTAAGAGCACATGCACACTTTAACAGAGTGAATTGTGGACAGGTCATGTATGTCGTAACATGTCCACCGGTATAAAAGCATGGTTAAACTGCTAATCGGGGTCCCTAAGCTTTTTGACCTAGGCACCATACATGCATGTATCTTTTGATGAATTTCTTTTGTTAATAAATCTGTTTTTTTCCCTCCAAGAACTCATCTGGCTATTTTGTTTATAGATTAAGGAAATTCGAGGGCTGATCCCTGTTTTTGAGAGTTACAGGCTAACTGTTATGTATGTTAACTGTGTTTTCTGACAGGAGCGGAATGTATCTTTTCTCATGTATCTATTCTTATGCAAATAAGTGGATCGAAAAATGTGCACACTCTGTTAGCCAATGGGCTTGTTGTATTATTGTTACTGTTACTGTTTGTTGGATCGGGGCCACGGGGCGGCCGTAAGGTCCCGGAGGAGACTGGTCAAGGAACGACACGAGACAAGATGGAGCGAAGACCAGTGGTTTATTGAGGGAAAATCATCAACATATATAGGAATTCAAGGCAGCGTGTGATAGAATCGTCATCTGGCAGAAAATCACATCACCCATTTACCCGGGTTAATTGGGAATCCCTGTTGGGGAAGTTAATTAACTAAGGCAAATACTGACAGGGGAAATCCATTGTTCATGGCTTGCACAAGAGTAAACATGGCCGCTATTTGCTCTCGGGCTTGGGCTAATCTGCAACTGCGGAATTACCTAATTCCTAACTCGAGTTAGATATTCAACTTCCTCCTGCTGAACTGCCTGCCAGGTCAGATATGGGTGAATCAATCTTATGACTATTAATCCGCTCCCCAATTTCTGTTCCCGCAGAGGCCAGTGACCAGGAGCCTTCTCGACCGGTGTAGCCTCTGTCAGGGACAGTTATGCCAATTGTGCTCGCGGATACCACACTTCCCCTTTATTTGTTGTGGACCTGACAGACGGCCCTGCGTAGGAGGGGCATCAGATGGTGTGGGGGGATGACGTTTCGGGGTTCCTTCCATGGGGGGCATCTCGATAGCAGTGAGGGAATACATTGCACGAAACAACACACTGTTGTGCCCAGTATTACCACCCCCACAATCACCTTGAGTGTCGTCTGAAGCCAACCCCATGGGAACCACGACCACAACGAATCCCACCACCCCCACGAAGCATCCTCCTTGATGTTCTTGACCAGGGTGTGGAGGTCCGTGAGCTGGCTCTGTACCTTGTGTATGTTGTCTGTGAGATTAAACCAACACATGCCGTGGACAGACTCGCAACCCAAATGATGTAGCAACAGAAGGTAATCGATAGCTGCTCGATTGTCTAGTATGGCATGGCAAAGCTCTGCCTGCTCCTGGTTGAGCAGCGCTATCGCCGAGGAGGTGTGGTTAATGGCTTTTGCTAGCCCGCAAGCCAATTGACCAATTCTCCAAGCGTTGCCAACGGCTAAGCCTGGCACGCCAAGTATGCTGACTGCCAACGAGACGTACTCAGTTTGACTCAGAACCCTAATGTTACTATCACATGAGCTGTCTAGCTGGGTGGCGCGAGTGCGCCGTATGGGTGAGGAATCATTCGTGCTTGGAACAATCATATGCCTAGTGGGGAGCAACAATGTTAAGCGGCTGATACAACATGTGGAATCTGATACATTAGCGGGAATGTAATTCCAAGTGTACTGATTGCATGTAAAGAACCAACCTGAAGGCAGGGTAACATGAGCATACATTGAACCAATTGTCTCTGGGTTATCACAAGTCCAATTGCCGCTGCCAGTGTCGAGGCAACGACGCTGAGTCCGGCCAAGTGCGGAGCAGCCGCTCATTCAAGCACATGTAGCGTTTGGGCTGACCGCCACTCGAGGGGTGTAGAGAGTGGCGGTAATCAGGGCAAAGACTGCAGACACGATGTTCTCCGGTGTCGGTTCCCCGTCCTCGCGTTGGATGACGTCCTTGGCCTCATGGCAAAGGGTCTTGACCATCCCCCAGGTGACCTTCGGCGCTGTCATCTGCTGTTGCCGCTTCCTCCGCCGGGTCCCCTCGGTCAGGGTGAGGTCCTCCATCTCCGGGATCGGACTCGGGTCGGTCTGGGTCCACGCCATGTGGCTCCAAGTGGGGCTTGACGCACCGGGCTGGAATCCAGATGACACCTGTAGGAGACATAACTGCAGCATACCCTCTTCCCCAGGTTACGAGTGGCGCCGGGCCCCTCCAAGAAGGATCCGGTGGCACTCGGTAACGTACCATCGGCCGCGGGAGAGCTTCCGAGCAGCGGAAGTGCTTCTCCTGTGGCGTGCAATCCGAAAAAACATTAAGGTGATTGTACATGAACAACACCTTGTTCAGACAATGCTGTGCCTGACCCTGAGACTTGGGGAGGGCTGGTGGCTCCCCCCTTTCTGTTTATTTGTCAATGTAGGACTTGAGAGTCCGATTGACTCGTTCCACAATCGCTTGCCCCTGCAGATTTTATAGAACGCCAAAGGTATGTTTGATATCCCAGGTGGCCATGAAGTCGGCCAGCTGCCTGGAACTGTAGGCCGGGCCGTTATCGGTTTTCATGTGCCGAGGTTTGCCCATCGCCGTGAAGCAGGAAAGGAGGTGCTGCTCCACGTGGGAAGCTGTCTCTCCTTTTTGTGCTGTCGCCCAGACGAATTGTGAAAAAGTATCAATGCAAACGTGCATGTACTGCCATCTGCCAAATTGCGGGACATGTGTGACATCCATTTGCCACACCTGGTTAGCCTCTGTCCCTCGTGGGTTGACCCCCCACGAGGGCCCCCCCCCCAGTGCCCCTGCACAATGTTGACAAGAGCAAACTATGCCTTGGGCCTGAGAGAGTGGCAGGTTAAACTGCCTGGCGAGCGCTTTGGCATTCTGATGAAAGAATGCATGACTCTGAATTGGAGTTGTGAATACACCCAAAACTGACCATTGCTGAATTTCCTTTGCGGCCGCATCTGCTCTGCTATTGCCCACAGAAATCGGACCAGGTAGGTCCTGGTGACTTCGGATGTGGGCGATATAGAGCGCTTCTGTGCGGTTCCGCAAGTGACATTGAGCTGTGAGGAACAAACTCAGCAAATTTTTGTCTATCGCGGGGGTGATGTATGCACCTGGTAGACTGTGGAGCAAATTCCTAACGTATTGACTGTCAGTAATAATGTTGAGGCGTTCTTTGGCGAAGGTGCGCAAAGCAAGGTTCACCGCTGCCAACTCTGCCCGCTGCGTAGACTTCTGTTGAAGAGTTAGAAGCGTGCGCCAAGCCTGGCCCTCCTGCCAAGTTAAGTCACCATATGTGCGACCCCCATCCATGAAGACTGTCCTGGCCCCCTGAAGTGGAACCAGCAAAATCAATTCATACAAGCTGACTGTCTGCGTTTGAAGCGAGACGAGTCTGGGGACCTTTGGCAAGTGGTATGCCAAGCATCCGGTGAATCCCTCCAAGGCAATTGGAAGCAAGTCACCTAGCTGCATCAGCTGCTGAACTTGCTCTTTGGTGAATGGGATCACGATTTTTGCTAAGTCCTGCCCTGAAATGTCCCTCGCTCTCAGCCTTCCACGGTAGACCACCGCAGAGACCAATTCTTGGGGGGGGGGGGAACGATGTTTTGGGAAGAGGTGTTCGGTAAATACACCCATTCCACGATACTCGCTCCTCGGTCGGAGTCCACTCCTAGGGCTCCGGTGAACATGGATCCGGCCCGAACGATGTACAAGTTCAGGATTGGGGTATATGGCCCCTGAGCAATCCTGTCCACCCACCTTTGACTGAGAATTTGGTTAACCTTCTCAAGAGTCAAACGTGCCTCTCGGGGAATTTGTATCCGGTCTGCCGGCTGCTTACCTGACGTTAGCAGTGAGAAGAGCGGCTTTAAAAGATCCGTATCCAATCTGAAATACGGTCTGGCCCAATTAATGTTACCTAAAACCTGCTGCAATTCTACCAAGGTGACTGAGTCTTTTAAGTTGATCTGGGGCAAAACTGGTGCTGCGAAAGAACGGAGAAGCCGATGACCCAAGTATGAGAATGGCTCGGTTCTCTGCACTTTCTCTGGGGCAATGAGTAACCCTTTATCCCCCAGGGTGGCCTGGAGGTCTTTAAACATTTCGCTGCCGAGTTGCGATGCTGCGACCAAGATGTCGTCCATGAAATGGCATACTAAAGCTGTGGGGTGAAGGTTTCGCAACTTTGCCAGTGCATTGTGAACATAAATTTGGCACAGGGTGGGCGAATTGAGCATCCCCTGTGGCAAATACTTCCACGCGTAACGCTGCGTGGGCTCGCTGTGGTTCACAACCAGCACCGTAAAGGCGAACCTTTCCCGATCCCTCGGATCTAGGGGAATGGTATAAAAACAATCCTTAAGGTCTACGACCAGGATCTCCCAACCCTCAGGGATCATATTTGGATTTGGAATGCCGCATTGAAGTGGACCCATTGGCTGAATACATTTATTGATCTCTCTGAGATCGTGGAGGAGTCGCCACTTCCCCGACTTTTTCTTGATGACAAAAATGGGTGAATTCCAAGGACTGGTGGACTGTTCTATATGTCCTGCGTCTAGCTGTTCCTTAACCAGTTGCTTTAGGGCGACTAATTTCTCCCCCACTACTGGCCATTGCTCCACCCAGACTGGCGTGTTGGTAAGCCATTTAAGTGGCAGAGCCATTACCCGAAGGTAAGAGTGGCACGGTATTGCTGCAAAATGTCTCGCCCCCAAAGGTTGACTTGCACGTCCAGAATGTGTGGCCGAATGACCGCTGTGCCGTCAGCCCTAGGGATCGTGACTTCCACCCACTCCCGGCTCCTGAACGCTTCTTGGATGCTGCCTACCCCCCATACATCGGAGACCGGCTCAATGGCCCACTCCTCCGGCCACTGACTTCGGCTGACCACGCTGACGTCAGCTCCGGTATCTAGCAGCCCTGAGAATGATTTTTTATTCAAAAATACCTCAATAACTGGCCGCCGTTTCCATTCTATGTTGGTCTCCACTGTCGCTAAGACCTGGTATCCTTGCACTGCCTCGCTTGCGCTCGAGCGGTCTTCCGACCCGGACTCTGAGCTGTCCCTGAGCCTTCCCTGGCTATCTACTGGCGAGTTACAAGGAACCATAATCAGTTGCGCTAGCTTGTCTCCCTTGTGAATGGTCTGGGGTAGGTGCGTCCAGAGTTGAACTTGGAGAACACCCAAAAAATTGGAGTCAATGACTCCCGGAATTACAAGAATTCCGCGTGCTCCTGCAACACTACGAGGCAAAACTAAGCCTATGAAGCCTTTGGGCAGGGGTCCCATGTACTGGGAATCCACCAGATAGACTGTGCCTGGCAAGTCGCATGTGACGTCTGCCTGGCAAGTCAATTCTAGCCCTGTACTACCCTTGGGGCTGGCCTGCGCCTTCGCAATGTCTGGAATGTGATTGGAAACTAATCCAGCTCTGGCTCGCCCAGAGCGAGGGAAGCCTCTGTTTGGACCGGGGCCAGAGATGTGCCCGCGTTCCGGTTTCCCGAATTCGGACAGAATTTGGACCAATGGAAGCCTTTGTTACACTTTGGACATGGGGTGGTTGGAGCCTTGGAACAGCCGGAATGTTGTCCGCCGCCCTTGGATCGGCACTCCCTAACGAAGTGGCTGACCTTGCCACAATTGTGACATGCCCCTAGGTTTTTGTTTTTGGGTTTCCTATCCCCTTGCACCGCCGCTGCCAGCAGACCCATTTTGTAGGAGTCCGTGCCAACGTCGGCGCAAGCCCTAATCATGTCCATGAGAGTCAAGTCGGGACGATTGCCCAGTGACTGCAAGATCTTACGGCAGTCGAGATTGGCGTTGTCTTTAGCCAACTTCATCATGAACTCTTGTTGGGCTTGCTCATTATCGATCTGTCTACTGATCGCTTCCTCTAATCGATTGATAAAGTCCATGTAGGACTCCTGGGCGCCCTGTTTGACTGCGGTGTAATTTTTGGCCGCTTTGCCAGTTGCTGGGACCTTGAGAAAAGCCCTGAAGGCAGTCTCAGCTGACAACTGAAGGGTGGCGAGCGGCAAGGCGGTCTGCGCATCGATGGATTCGAAGGCACCTGAACCATATAGTTGGTCAGGAATTATTGCCCCACCCATCCTGGCAGCCCTTGCCTGAGCCTCGAGGCAATACTCGCTGTCCCATAACAAATACTGGCTGGGGTTGAGCATCATCCGCATGACGGCTTTCCAGTCGTGCGGGATGAACATCGTGTTCTCGCACACTTGCTGAAGCGTGCCCCTAGTGAAGCGACTCTGTAGTCCTGTCTCTGAAATGGCCTTCCGTATAGCCATGAGGAGCTTATACGGGACTGGTGAATGAACTATCTGCTGCTGCCCTGTGAGGGCATCTACCTCCAAGCGAATTGGACAAATCTGACTAAGCTCAGCTAGTTCTTCTGCTGGCAATTCCCCCTTCCTGATCTCTTCCTCAACTGTGCGCTGAAGGGCACTCTTGGTAGTTTGGGAACCTGTAGCTATCAGAGAAGCGCCAGCGCTCCCCATTCCATGCATTCCACCGGTGACGTCTGCAGCTGTCACCGAGGGAAAGCTCCCTACACTACTCTGCTTAAACTGAAATGACGGATAGAGCGCCGTGGGCGCCGGTGGCTCTGATGTGCGCTGGGGGTTCTTTGGCCTCTACCCGGACTGGGTCCACCTCTGCTAAGAGTTTCCTACATTTTCTCCATGTGCGAATTACGCCATCTGGAGCTTTCGGGGGTTGCTGAATGCAGACTCCTATCTGATGCCAGAGCTGAAGGGATAACGTACCTACTTCTGGGTAAAGCAGGCAGTGTTCCCTCAAGAACACCAAAAGCCGCGCTAGTTCTCCGCTGTGAAAGCTTACCTGATATACCCTGGCCAGGGTCTTGAATTCTTCCTCATGAATTCTTTGACTAGCGGACGGACGTTGCCGCTGAGGACAAGTCCCCATATTACCTGCCGGTCCTTTGAAGTCTCCTTCTCAGGATGAGTCAACGCGTCTGAAGTTCAGGCAATAGGTTTTGCGTGACAAATCTCTGGGTAGAGCTCGGAGCGTGGGCTGCTGCCACGGGCCCTCGGTAGCCTCTGCGCTGTCAGGGGGTCACAGCCGACCCTGAGCGGAACGCATTTTTCCGTGCTGCAAGCTGCCGCGATAGCCGGACCAAGCTGTAGGATGCCTCTCTGAGATGCCTCGCCGCGTAGCTGTCTTCCCAATTGGATGGCTTTCCGACCGGGGCTGCCGCGCTGTCCTCCGGGGTGATCGGACACGGTTCTAGCGTACAACCGGACCACGTAGATCGCTTACTCACGAGTAGGATCACGTTAGGGTCACCAGATGTTGGATCGGGGCCGCGGGGCGGCCGTGAGGTCCCGGAGGAGACTGGTCAAGGAACGACACGAGACAAGATGGAGCGAAGACTAGTGGTTTATTGAGGGAAAATCATCATCATATATAGGAATTCAAGGCAGCGTGTGATAGAATCGTCATCTGACAGAAAATCACATCACCCATTTACCCGGGTTAATTGGGAATCCCTGTTGGGGAAGTTAATTAACTAAGGCAAATACTGACAGGGGAAATCCATTGTTCATGGCTTGCACAAGAGTAAACATGGCCGCTATTTGCGCTCGGGCTTGGGCTAATCTGCAACTGCGGAATTACCTAATTCCTAACTCGAGTTAGATATTCAACTTCCTCCTGCTGAACTGCCTGCCAGGTCAGATATGGGTGAATCAATCTTATGACTATTAATCCGCTCCCCAATTTCTGTTCCCGCAGAGGCCAGTGACCAGGAGCCTTCTCGACCGGTGTAGCCTCTGTCAGGGACAGTTATGCCAATTGTGCTCGCGGATACCACAACTGTTTATAGTGTATATAAGTCCGAGTTTTGCCCCATCCAAACTGTGTTCAAACCCCACTAATAAAGAGCTGAATTTCACTACTTCATTCGTCTGCTTCTTCATTACTTGAACACTAAACTAACCCTAAGTGGAGGCTGACACCAATGCTGCCTTTGCCAGCAGACTCCCTGGCTAAATGGAATGAGCCCCAACCCTGAAGATTCAGAGGAGCTGAGAAAGCTGCACAGTCAGTGACAAGACAAAACTTGTGCTTAAGTGCACCGCTGTCCCTTCCTCTCTAGCACCACAAAGATATTTCTCAATGAGCACTTTACTAGGAGAGTGAAAGGCAAACATCCTCCTTGAGTTTGCTTTAAGAAAATGTGTTTTTAAAAGAGGGGAGGGATCTACCGCCTTGCCTACTCCTGCCTTCTCCTGCTTTTGGGAGGGGGGCTTCATTTTTTAAAAAACCGAATAGCATCATTTCCGCTTAACGACACATCATAATGCGCCACGTGTTCCCCCACATAATGACATTTTTAGCGTCGTTATCTGGACAACAATGCTAAAATAACCATCGTTATCCGGATAACAACGCTAAAAACATTGTTATGCGGGAAACTCCATAGAAACCCACATAACGATGAAAATCGCTTAGCAACGCTACTTGGGGAACCAAGTCACGTTGTTATGGGAGGGTCTACTGTACATGAAAGATAACCACAAAGAAGAATGATCTGTTCTCCATTATCCCAGAGTGTCGAATGTGTAATAATGGGCTGAAACTACAGCAAGCTAGATATAGGCTGGATATTAAGAGTCCAACCACCAGCTCAATACAAGAATCCAAATCCAAGCAGATCTGACAGATGGTTATCCAATTCTCTCTTCAATGTTTCCAGTGTTGGAGGTATCACCACCTCTCAAGCAGGTTGGTTCCGTACTGCTCTAATTGTTATGTTTTTCCTAATATTCAGCCTGTATCTGGCTTCCTTTAGTTTGAACCTGTTATTACGTATCCTGCACTCTGGGATGATCAAGAACAGATCCCACCCTTCCACCACACTATCCCTACCCTACAGCTCTCACTCTTTCTCTAGTGTAGCAGTTACCAGCCCAGCTTTAATTGATCTAACCAGTTTCTTCATTCTGTAGCAAAATCCTATATTTTGTAATGAAGCCAATGTTCAAGCCTCTGTTTGGTAACTAATACTTCCATTCTATATGTGTTAAGTGAACAGATGTTATGTCCTAGATCAGTGATGGCGAACCTTTTAGAGACTGAATGCCCAAACAGAGAGGTGGGGCGAACTCTGTGCTGGGAGGAAGGAGGAAACACTCCCATTGGGCTGCTGGGCAGAGGGGCAGGGTGAACTCTGTGCTGAGGGAGGGAAGAAGCACTCCCATTGGGCTGCTGGGTAAAGGGGTGGAGCAAACTGTGCCAACAGAGTGGGGTGGATGTGCCACATCCAGCACGCGTGCCATAGGTTTGCCACCACTGTCCTAGATACTGTAGATAATACAATTAGGACTCAGTCAAATCAGTACTGGAGTCAAATCCCTCCTTAGCCATGACAACCACTTGGTGTGGGGTTGGGGGGGGGGGTGTTGGATGGGTTTAGGTGGATGTGACAACACTAAATTACCCCTTCACCATATCTCATTTCTCAGAAAACCATTAGGATTGCCACAAATATGAAGGAACTTTATAGTACGTTAACAATATCAAGTAAAGTGTAAAGCATAACCTCTCCACAGTGCATCCTATCTTTCCTCCCAACATCTACGCTTAGAATATACTTCTGGTTAATAGACAAGTTTAGATGGATAACATCTGGCCCGGGAATAGGGGATTACATCCTAGAGAAGAAATCAATTTCTTTTTTTTTGTTGGGTTTTGCTGTTTCTTAGTAAAGTGACAGCTTCAGTGATTGCTGTAATTGAAACATAATGTTTGTCAATACAAACGCTGCTGCTCCTACTCTGACTTAAATACACAGAACTCAGTCTACTTAGTCTGGTTATTTCATGAAATACATCAAATCAGACAAAGTATTACAGTTCTTCATCAAGATTTAAATAGCAAGAGTTGCCACAGTGCTTTGCTGTATTCCATGTAAAAATTCTCTACTCAAATCGCATCTTTCCACAAACTATTCTCAGTGGAAGATAAAAACCATACACACATCCTGAGTTTAAAGTGAGAGAAGAAGCAAATATTCTGCTATCATGCACAATTCATGCTTCTCCTGTGGTTGAAGTATATTTTATTTTATTTTATGCACATAAAACTGATTTTAATGATCTGTGAACATAAGAACATAAAACAGCCTTGCTGGAACAGGCCACAGCCCATCCAGTCCAGCATTCTGTCTCACACAGTGGCTCACCATTTGCTCCAGGGTATTCCCAAGTAGATGCCTTCACCTGCTTAGTGCTGGATTGGGGCCGCAAAGCGGCTGTTGGGTCCCGGAGGAGACTGGTCAGGAAGGAGACACAAGGCAAGATGGAGCGAAGACCAGTGATTTATTGAGGGAAAATCATCAGTATATATTATGTTCAAGGCTGCATCAGAAAGAGCTGCGACCCAAATGACATGTTTACACAGGTTAATCGGGAACCTCTCCCTGGGAAGTTAATTAACTAAATTAAACACTGACAGGGGAACCCCATTGTTCCATGCTTATCCAGGAGTAAACATGGCCGATGTTGGCTTAATATCCGCGGGTGCGATATTACCTATTTCCTAACTGATTAGTTAGACATTCAATCTCCTCTTGCTCGGCCTGCTTGTCATGTCAGATATGGGTGAATTAACTATGGCTGTTAATCCACTCCCCAATTTCTGTCCCCTCGGAGACAATGGCTCAGAGTGATCTCACAAGTTATGGCTTCTGTCAGGGACAGTATACTAATTGTGCTCGCCGATCCCACACTCCCCCTTTACTTGTTTGATTGGACCTGACAGACGGCCCGGCGTAGGAGTGGCATCAGCTGACGTGGAGTGATGACATTTCGGGGTTCTCTCCACGGGGGACATCTCGACACCAGTGAGGGAATACATTGCACGAAACAACACACTGCTGTGCCCAGTATTACCACACCCACAATCACCTTGAGTGTCGTCTGTAGCCAACCCCATGGGAACCACGACCATAATGAATTCCACCACCCCCACGTAGCATCTTCCTTGGTGTTCTTAACCAAGGTATGGATGTCTGTGAGCTGGCCCTGTACCTTATGCGAGTTGTCTGTGAGATTAAAGCAACACATGCCGTGGACAGACTCGCAACCCAAATGATGTAGCAACAGGAGATAATCGATGGCTGCTCGATTATCCAGTATGGCATGGCGAAGCTCTGTCTGCTCCTGATTAAGCAGCGCTATCGCCGAGGAGGTGTGGTTAATGGCTTTTGCCAAAGCGCAAGACAATTGACCAATTCTCCGAGTGTTGCCCATGGCTAAGCCTGGCACACTGAATATACTGACCACTGCCTGGTTTTTCAGAACTGTGGGTCTGAATCCAGACTGCTTTCTGTAGTAAGGCAAGATAATGAGATGTGTCATTGATCTCTCACTGTGACAGAACTGGTTTTTCCTAAGGTAATTCTAAGCTATTTCTGCAACTTCTGGTGTTGTGCAAATGTCTTTCTAGCACCTATGGGGAGGTGTGAAAGTCATGGATATAACTTACAATGGCTGGAGATTACCGGCTACCGTGTGCTCAATCTTTCCAAGCAATGGGCCGGTGCAAACATGGGCCGGTCTGGCTTCCTTTGATGGAAGCTGGCCGTTATTAACAATATGCAATCCTATGTATACAGAAATTCAAGTGTCCCTTGCAAATCCCAACTGGAGCATTGTACAAGGCATGAATGAATAAAGAGCAACTACAGATAATAATAGCAATAAAAAACATTCAGCTGCTTTCCGAAGATGAGGCTTCCCTTTTTGGTGGGGTTTCATGTGTAACTTGAGTTTGGAAAAGTCTTGTTTTGTGGAAAAGCATGGTTCTTAGAAGTAGCATTGAGTATGCAAAATGTTCATAAAAATGTCTTTGGAGATGTAAGTCATAAAGGAAGACGGACAGCTGATGACATCCAAGGCAGTGACTGGTGCCATCCTTTGCAATAGCTGAACTTGGCATCCGGGCCTGATTCTGGCCTCTGGGACCTGCATGGGGAAGAGACTTGTTTGGGAGATAAAAATTCTGAAAGAGTTAGTTAGTTTTTGCACTTATAGGATAGCAATTGCTGTGCAACTATGGGATGTTGTTCCCCCCTTTCTGTTTGTTTGTCAATGTAGGACTTAAGCGTCCGATTGACCCGTTCCACAATCGCTTGCCCTTGCGGATTGTATGGAATGCCAAAGGTGTGCTTAATGTCCCAGGTGGCCATGAAGGTGGCCAGCTTCCTGGAGCTATAAGCCGGGGCGTCATCGGACTTCATGTGCCGAGGTTCGCCCATGGCCACGGGAAAGGAGATGCTGCTCCACATGGGAAGCCATCTCTCCCTTCTGTGCTGTAGCCCAAACAAACTGTGAAAAAGTGTCAATGCAAACCTGCATGTACTGCCATCTGCCAAAATGTGGGGCATGTGTGACATCCATTTGCCACACCTGGTTGGCCTCTGTCCCTCGTGGGTTGACCCCCCACGAGGGCCCCCCTACCGCCCCTGCACGATGCAGACAGGAACGGACTATGCCTTGGGCTTGGGAAAGTGGCAGGTTGAACTGCCTTGCAAGTGCTTTGGCATTCTGATGAAAGAATGCATGACCTTGAATTGGAGTTGTGAAGACTCCCAGAACTGACCATTGCTGAATTTCCTTTGCGGCCGCATCTGCTCTGCTGTTGCTCTCAGAAATCGGACCAGGCAAGTCCTGGTGGCTTCGGATGTGGGCTATATAGAGCGCTTCGGTGTGGTTCCGCAAGTGAAATTAAGTTGTGAGAAACAGACTCAACAAGTTCTTGTCTATGGCGGGAGTGATGTATGCTCACGGTAGACTGTGAAGCAAATTCCTAACATACTGGCTGTCAGTAATTTTGTTGAAGCATTCTTTGGCAAAGGTGTGCAAAGCGAGGTTCACGGCTGCCAACTCTGCCCGCTTGCGGAAGAGTCAGGAGCGTGCGCCAAGCTTGGTCCTCTTGCCAAGTAAGAACCTAATATGTGCGACCCCCATAAGTGAAAACTGTCCTAGCCCCCCAAAGGGGAACCAGTGACATTAATTCACACAAGGTGACTGTCTGCGTTTAAAGCGAGACGAGTCTGGGGTCTTATGGCAAACCTTGGCACATGACGTGCCAGGCTTCCCTTGAGCAAATTTCTCATGAAGGCCCCCCTGCGCATTTCCGCCCATGGCGTGCGTGTGCACATTTCCTGCAGCTATTCTTGTGCTCCTGTGAGAAGGGTGCCAGATGCTGGCTTAGTCTTTTGCCTGTGCTTAGACTAACAGCAAAAAAAGAAGAGGGGTGGCCTG
Organism: Bradypodion ventrale; assembly: GCA_035047345.1. NCBI lineage: Eukaryota > Metazoa > Chordata > Lepidosauria > Squamata > Chamaeleonidae > Bradypodion > Bradypodion ventrale. The sequence goes on from JAWDJE010000002.1 coordinate 146,109,645, forward strand.
AAAATGCCTGTATCTGATTGAAAATGTGACCTGACTGCATTCTTAAAATGGTCCTAGGCAGTCCTGGCTAATGAGTGGCACTCTGTACATTCTCAGGAGCTCAGGGACTAATCTTATTTCCTCCCTTTGTGCTCTGGAGTTGTGAAATGTGTCTGCCCATATAGAGAGGGTGCTGCGGTCCAGGTGCCATACTTAACATGACAGACTAAGACTTATTAAAAACAAGCCAACTATGACATGCCAGCTGTAAGGAAACAATACACAAAAATGAAAAGGCACACAAGTTAAACATTTCCAGCAAGGAGTTCCAATGGCGAAAGGAGGAAAGACAAGTCAGAAGTTAGCACAATGAGAATGCAACAACTCTTATCATAATGAAATCAGATTAGGTCAGATAATTAAGACAACTGGCTGGGATCCTCCTGTTAAGGAATCCCTGCCAGTAATTAACTCAGGAGCCTGTGAAAGGAAGCAATTTAAGACTGTAGAAAGAAAGAAATTGGTTACTTTTAAGGCCTGGAGAGGAGTTTTGTTCCTGTAAAAAGGTAAGATTAAGCATTTTCTGAATATACAGAGCGCAAGAATGTTTGCGTGCTTTTTCCTGTGAAAGGGGTACAATGAGTGAGTTACTTTACACAGATTAAAGTCAAAATACCAGATCAATATCTTTCTTAAGAGAATGAAGGAGAGTTAGAACGATTCTCAACCTGCAGCCAGATGTGGCCCACATTGTTCTGCCACTGCGGTCCATGTTGCTCTGCCACTGCCTCCACCAAGCCAAGAAGGGCTGTGTGGCGAAGGAAGGGCAGGATGACTGTCCGGACCTCCAGAGCTGCCTGAGGCCGCAGGACTTGGCCCCTGACTTTAAAAGGTTGAGAACCTAGGTTACAATACACACATGAAGACAATGCAATTCTCTCATTCCTAGTGAGATATGTGACTTAAAGACGCTAAGGGACATTCAAACACCTTAAAACACAGAGATGGGGGTTTGAGAAACACAGACGTAGGGACGGGCCCCATAGTTTATGATTTAGTGAGGAAAACTCATAGAAGTGATTTTTGTTTTCAGATCGCGCTTCTGAAAAGAAAAATCTGTTTTCCTGAGTGGCACGGATTGCAAAATTGGTTTTCAGGAGTGGCTTAATCCTTTGAAAAAGAAAAAAGTCTCAAGGGAAGAAGGGGGGTCACTTTGCCCTATTGCAGGTTAGGATTCCCCCCCCCGCCCCCCACTCTCCTGCTTTCGTTGCCCTGGGTGCCTTAAGCTGCTAAGCAGGCAAGGCAAAGAGGTTTTGCTCACAATGCTTTCTCAAACCTTAAATAGTTCCTGACCATGAACAGAGTGCAAACTGTTTAACACATACTTCACAGTGACATTACCACACAGTTACACACAAGGAACACTTTTGCAACCATACTGTTGTCATAGAGACAAGGCTTTTGCAATCATACACAGTTCTTGCAGTCATACATTCAGTGGTGCACCACGCATGCACACATTTATTTACACATTCCCACATTCCTCCCCTGATCTGCAGTGTTCTATCCTGCACATGAGGAGATGACTTATACACAGCTGGCTATCACAACCATCTGGGTGCTTCTACTTAGGGGTGAGTTTCTCTGGGCTACTCCGAGGCAAGACAAGTAGGTTCTGCCTGTGCCTTGGGAGAGCTCGGGGTACTATTGCTGGGATGGTTCCTCTGGCATAGCCAGGGCGATGGCTGCCTCCTTTCGGGCCTGGGCCAGATGCATGCCGGAGGGCCGGATTCCCGGATCTCGGTGCTGTCTCGCCCTCCAGTGCCAGCGTGGCCATTTGGTCTTAGGCTTATTTGGACAACCTTTTGAATATCTTCCTCGTCTAGATTGGCATTCTCTTCTAAGGTGTCTCATTTTTCCACACTGGAAGCGGGCGCCATGTGGTTTTGGCACTGCTTGGCGCCTGAGTGTGGTAATGGGTCTGCTCTGGAGCCCTGCGTGGCCAGGGGCCGTGCAGATTTCCGTGAGCAGTGGGCACTGAGCAGGCAGGTGGACAATGATCTGTCTGCCTGAGCGTGTGTCTGCCTTCAGATAGGCTGAACACACCACTGGGTGCTCGCTAATTGTGCCGCTGGCAATTTCCCCATGAATGGATCTTCCTCACCCACACGCTGAATGGAATTCTGAGTTGTCTGGGAAATTTTAACTGTCAGAGAAGCGCCAGGGCTTCTCATGCCATGAATTCCTTCAGTGACGTCTGCAGCTGTCACTGAGGGAATGCTCCCTACACTGCCCTGCTTAAGCTGAAATGACGGATAGAGACTCATTGGGGCTGATGGTTCTGACTCCGCTGGGGGGTTCTGGGTCTCTATCCGGACTGGGTCTTCCTCTGCTAAGAGCTTCCTACATTTGCTCCATGTGCCAATTATGCTATCTGGAGCTCTTGGTGCTTGCTGAATGCAGGCTCCTATCCGATCCCAAAGTTGGAGATTAAGCATACCCGCTTCTGGATAAAGCGGACAATTGCCCCCCAAGTACACTAAGAGTTCCGCTAACTTATCACTGTGAATGCGTGTTTGGTATACCCTGGCCAGGGCCTTGAATTCCATTAAGTGAATTCTCTGGTTAGCGGTCGGACGTTGCCTCTGAGGACAAGCCCCCATATTACCTGCCGGTCCTTCGAAGTTTTCCTCCTCGGGACGATGTCACGCATCTGAGTTCTAGGTAACTGGTCTCAGCGTGACGAACCTCTGGGATGGAGCTCAGAGCGTGGACTGCTGCCACAGGCCCTCGGCGGCCTCTGCGCTGAAGTCAGGGTTTCACAGCCGACCCTGAGCGGAACGCGTTTCCGCGATGCAAGCCGTAGGATGCCTCTTC